>JARPMR010000003.1:29815266-30245266 GCA_029955525.1 Oeneis ivallda | reverse complement strand
TAAAAGCTAGACGCATGAATGCTTGCTCCTTTTTTATAAATGCGAAAGTATGTTTGTTTCTTGGTTCGTTGGTTTGTCTTTCAATCAAGAAGCAACGGAGCAGTGATGTGATTTTTTGCATGAGTTTAGTTAAGGATTTGTGAGAGAGTGAGAGTGACAAGTTAACTTTTATCCCGTAAAAAACCGAATTCGCGGAATTACTAAAAACCTTACCCCGCGCTGACGCAGTCGCGAGTTAAAGCTAGTACGTAAATAAATAAGGTTTTATCTCAAAAAAAAATAAGTCAATATGAAAACAAAACAAAACATTTAGTCACAAATCGCAACATAATGCGCTAATATTAAGAAAACTCCGAGGTAGAGCTTTTGCTAATGGCAGAAAACAAACCCCTGGATAACAGCTAGTCAATATTTTGTAAAGGGACGTATTATTAACAGATAATCGAACCTGGGTCTCTGTTGTCAACGCGAGTACTCCACAGCAACGAAGTGGCCATAACAAACTTGTTTGTTATCAAATAGGAACACGAATGGAACAAATAAATCAGCGGCAAATCATCCCAGAGACGAGAAAAAACATGAAATACGGTGCGCACCCATATCACATCGCGCCCCATCCCTTACCGTTGACAGCTTATTCCGAATGCAACGGATGATGGTCGCACATTATATTATGAACACGTAATTGTGCCGCACATACCGCACGCACCTTTGGTGATGGCTTGAAATATCGCGGGAACCTGTAGACCTAGCGCTCCATCCCTAACTCATTCCGCATGCAATTTAAATAAAAATAAAATAAAAATAAAAAGAAGTTTATTTTCCAAATTACAACTTAAGCTTAAGATTACACTATTAACATTATATATAATAAATTAAGTTGTAAAATTTGTCTACATTCACGAAAACTTTGTGTTAGATAGGTGTTCAATATACATTTTAAAAGTAAGGTTACAGTCAATCACTATGCCAAGATATTTAAGTTGACTTTGCACGATAAGTACATCGTACACAAACTTGTCTGAAATCGCAGCTATTTTGTTACTTTTTCGCTAAGACATTAAATGTCAGTAAACTTAAATTAATAGTCAGAAATAGAGGTGTAAAAAAGAAGTCACGAAAAGCGAACCAAGTACGTGGATTTCATGTTTTACATAACGCCCAGGAAAATCCGGCTGTAGTTCAACTGACAAAAAATGTGTCAAGCCTAGAGTAAATTCATTACGCTCGCAGTGTTTAAAGTAGATATACAATTAATGTGCGTAAGTAATTATTACTAATTTCATAGGATTTGTATATAATTATTCAAAATATTATTACTGCGTGCGGTGTCTGCGGTGAGTGCAAATGTGCAATCATCTTTAACAAATACAGAACAAGCAGAGTGTTAGAGTGTAACTACTGACAGCTTTACAGTAAGCTATTAGAGACAGTTTGTAATTTACTAAGAAACAGGATATAAAAGCTCTTCGGGGAAATTAGTCAAGATTTTTATGTTTTGTTGGCTGACAACCCTCTGAAACAGTGGTGCGATGACTTGATGGCATTTTGAAACTTTTAAAGGTCTTAAAGGTCTGGTGGGTTTGACCACCATTGAACTTTTTAGCTATTTTGGTTTCGCTATATTTATTTCGAGAGTTGCGAGAGTTGCGAGAGCGAAATTAAACGACGCAGTGCCGTGACCAGATCAGCCGTCGAGAAGCTATCGAAAATCTGGAAGGACAAAAGAATTACGAAAAATACAAAGGTTCGTCTAATGAAATGTCTTGTCTTCCCGATATTTCTATATGCGGCTGAAACATGGACCCTAAGACAAGTTGACCGACGAAAAATCGACGCCCTGGAAATGTGGTGCTGGAGACGCCTACTAAGAATAAGCTGGACAGCGCATCGAACAAACGTCTCCATACTCAAAGAGCTGAAAATAACGCAAAGGCTTTCGTCGCTTGTACAACTGCGAATCCTTAAGTTCTTTGGGCATATCACTAGGAAGACTGGTACCATCGAACACCTCGTTGTACAAGGTCGAGTCGAGGGCACACGTCCACGTGGTCGCTCCCCCTACTAGGTGGACGGATTCAATCCGCTCCGCCACAAATTTATCCGTCTCCGAGTGTTCTCGTGATGCCACCAACAGAAATCGCTGGAAGGAGATCGTAAGAGCTGCTGTGAAGGCCAAGTCATAGCCACGACCACTCTGCCAAGAGTGAACGAATAAGAAGAAGAATATTTATTTCGAGGTGAAAGTCTGCTACACGCCTTATGTATCGCAGAAAATTCGTGGCTTCAAAACTACGACGTATTTCCATAGATCCGTACCTACACGTTTTCAAATCAGTAGGTTGGTAGCGCTGCGCCGGCTTAAATGGCTTGCAAAGCATAAAGCCATCCATTTCAGCGGATTCCAGTCCAAAGCTAGATTCCAGAGCCCGATAATCCGGATTATACATTCAGGCATTTTAAGTAACTAGCACGACGCCACAAAAAAGGTCCATGGAGTAAAAAAATTGGGGTTTGTACTTTATTCATTGGCATCCACAGATGTTCCAACATGTTGGCAGCCAACATGTTTAAATTTTGTATCAAAGTGGGTACTCAATCGAATAGCCAATAAACTATGACTCATGAGACTACCTAATGAAATAGTATCACTATTCCGCGTATGTTTCAACTTTCAAACCCAATAATAAGTACCGAACTGGACAGGCGACTATCGCCAGATTTACAAGTTGGTTTTATTTATATTACGTGGATTTATTTTTTGTAATCTCTCGGAAACTCTTTGATTTTCCGGGATAAAAGGTAGCCTAGGTCACTCTCCAGGTCCTCAACTATACCCATGCAAAAAATCACGTCGATCCGTAGCCCTGTTGCGGCGTGATTGAAGGACAAATCAACAAACAAACACACTTTCGCATTTATAATATTAGTAAGGATTTGCTGGTTGGAAATTGGATTAGGTAGGTGCTATTGGTCATTTCATATGTCTGAAAGTGAAATAAGCTATTATGCGTAATCAGTTTGATTCGCCCCTCACCTAATTAATGTTTTCAATCATTGTGCATATTATTTCATTGATCCCAACACGTAAGGTCAACTTGTTGGTACATCTATAAAGAGCTTTATAAAAAATCGGGGTTCCTTTTTAAAAAGTTGTTTGTTTATGCCACGCAAGGTCCTACAATGCTATGAAATATTCCTGCCCAGTATTCAGTATGCCTGTGTTGGCGACCGCAAGGGTTTTTGCCGCAAAAATATTTGAATACCTACTGACGCTGTTTACAGCAATACGGAATTTTTTAATGTTTTGGACATTTGCAATTAAGGCTTTGCAAATGTCCGGGCCTCATGTTGAAAGATTTAAATGAATATGAAAGCATATAAAAACACTAAAGATATTTCTGGACCTTTACCTTTCAAGCAGTGAAATCTTTCAACTTTTGAATAACTGTACCTAGAACTTGGAGTAAAGCATTATTGCATTGAGAAGAAGCCATCACCAGAGACTAGATACTTTCTCGATCTTTATTACGACACCAGTTATTATTATACTTTTAATACGAAAGGTGCTTCTTTGTGCTGCGATGATTTATCTCTACCATCTAATAAAAGTACGTCTATACTAAAAAGACTTTAAGAAATATGAACACTTCCAGACTGATAATAATTTTATTCATTTATATTCTATCTCTTCTTTTTTTATCAACCGAAAGACATCCACTGCTGGTCATAAGTCTTGGAGACTTCCACACGCATCTGTCGTACTCCGCCTGTTTCCAGCGGCACTATGAGACGCGCCTGATGTTATTGGTCCACCTTATGTCTGCCAATCTTAAGATATATTGTATTGTTAGTAGGTATGCATTTTTGGAACTTCCCCTCATTGTGGAAACACTGTTATAGCATAGTATCTATTAAATTGTAAACTGGTTTTGAAAAGAGCAACCGCCGAGTTTCTTGCTGACTCTTCTCGGCAGGAAGGGCATTCTGAACCAGTGATAGAGTCAGACGATTCAAAAGCACTTGTAAAAAGTTTATTTGAATAAAAAATATTTCTATTCTTTTCTATTCTATCCTAACAGGGGCTCTGCCCGGGCGAAGTCGCCACGCCTTGTAACCTGAAGAACATCGATTCTTCAAACCATTTAGACCCATGCCAATGCAACTTCGCGACTTGATAAGATTTTAGTAACTCTGGTTCTCATAAACGGATCTCCACCAAACTTGCGTCTTTACAACTCCTAATTTGTTAAATGGTTTTTAATTAACATTTAGAGCTTCAACTTTTGAGTTAAACAGCACCAAATTAGAATTAATTATTATTTAGCTACCGGCCTGTTATTTCAGTTGGAAATAAGTTTAATTTTAATTAACCGTCTACGGCAGGGCAGGGTCGACTTATTTTGCAGGGAAGCGCCCTGCGCACGTACGCGCGGTCTTTCTAATAGACTCTTTCATGAATTAGGTACTTGATACTAGGGTCTAAAATTCCTTCTACCGACCCACAGTCGTGCAGATGCCCTGAGTTTTTGAGGTGCTAACTGCTATATTAAGGGCCGATTTCACCAACGTAAAATAATTCCTATCCGCGCATAAATTTGATATTTTGACAGTATTTTCAATACAAAAACTGTCAGAACGCCCAATTTATCCTTCGGATAAACGTCACTCGACGTTGGTGAAAACGGCATTAAGTATGACTTTTTACTCTAGTTTATTAATAACCTCATGGATTAAGTTGTGATACATTTCATCCTAGTGGAAACTCTGATTATATTATTTGGGATAAAATGGAATAAGCGATTGAAGACAGGCAAATAACTTTTGCATTTGTAATATTATTCTATGCCCGCAACTTTTCTCTTCTCGTTGAGAACTCCTTGATTTTTCAGGTTAAAATATCACAAGGTATGTCCTTCCCCAGAATTCAAGCTATATTCTTGCCAAACTTTAACGCAATAAGTTTGGCGGATAATGCTGTGATAATATGGTGTGGTGGTGGTGGTTAGGGAGGCAATCCGATAAAAAAGCGAAGCTATTCGCTTACATTACAGCCCGTGTCCGTTATGCGGTAAAACAACGCAATATGTTAATAACGTTTTAAGTTTGTATGAGGCTATCACCGCCCCTCATTAAGGCATCATTAAATATGCAGGCACTGTTGTGTGTCGCATATTTAATGGATATCTACCTAGTACCTAGACATGTGTTTTGTGGTGGGAAACTAATGCTTTGTGGTCGCAAAACAAACATTTTTGAGTATAAAAACTGTCAGAGGCAGCATTATTTGCATTTAACCTATTTCTATCAATACCTATTATATCCATACATTATCTATACATTAATACGTGAAAATTTTGTACTCTTTTTTTTACTGCTTTTTTAAAATGAAAAAGTCACTCTCCAGATCCTTAACTATATCTACCCATGCAAAAAAGAACGTCGATCCGTAATTCTGTTGCTACCTACGTGATTGAAGGACAAACAACAAATAAACAAACTTCCGCAATAATATTATTTATTAACAGAGACAAATTTTTATAGGACTGATTTTAAAGGCGCGTAATTCAAACGGAATTCATTACTTACCTGTATTCAACTCAATATCATTATATTTCGGTTTAGGCTTATATTTTAAGCTTTTACGAATGTCATTTATATTTATAATAATAAATAGTTAACAATACAACATTATGCAATTCAAATTAGTCGTTATAAATTATTAGACATTCCACCTTCAGTTGAATGGGACTCGAAATAGAAATACAAATCATACACACATTAAAAAACAGATGAACGGGTATCATACCCTCTTCCTTTTTTTAAAGTCGAATAAATATATTGGTGCAGACTACAATAAGATACATCACAAAATATGTAGTGCACGGAATAAAACTGAATGTAGACAGAATAACAAAGATTGTTATCAACTCGTTACCGGAACGTTTCCTTGCTAGTTTGAATATAATTCAGCACAATTCAACGGATTACCGAATAACGCAAAAAAGTGCAAAAACGTGCCGCTCCGGCCATTAAGAGTTTTTGCCGCGGTGCAGTTTTATTGCTGACTCGTGGCTGCGGGACCGGGGGCGGGGAGGGGGGCGGGGGATTTGCGATATTTCCACTTTTACGACTGAGTATGCCGAGACTGACAAATCCGAAGGTGCTAATACGTGAGGCCTTGGTGGCTGTATTAACCTGCATTTTTAGGGCACTAGCAGAAACTATTTAAATTACAGTAGGTAAAGGCATATGTTGTTAAATTTTTTGAATAATCTACTCGTATTTATCTACAAAACTAGAGCTTCGTAGTCCTAAGTGAAAGTGCACTTGATCACAAAGAAAAGAACAGAAAATTATATCACCAGAACCGACTCTGTCGATGATAAATCCTACTAATATTATAAATGCGAAAGTGGATGGATGGATGTTTATTACTCCTTCACGCCACAACGAATGAACCGATTTGGCTGTTTGTTTGGCCAATTTTAAGAGTTCACGCGAGAATTAATAACCTTAATCCATGCGGACAAAGTCGCGGGCGTTATCTAATAGGTAATATTACATCAAATTTACAAGAACACACAAAGCGCCGCCGCGTAAAACAGACCAAATAAACATCAACTTCACTTGAGAGTGAGATGCATAAACGTGTGCTATTTTTAAACCCATCTCCCAAACATCGATCATCGTCGTGTGAGCCGTCAGCCGCACGCCCCGCGTCCATTAACCACGGTTAACTGCGCTAACCCGTGGTTAACTCCGAAATGTGTTAGCTTAATTAAGTGAGAGCCAATCGTGTTTTGACCAATCGAAGGGAAGTGATTGAATTTTTCATAAATCATTTTTCCCCGAACAAGCTCGAATGGGCACAAAATTGGCAGCGAGTCTTTATTTTATAATCTCGTTGAAGTGCCAATACCTCCTATCTGTCATTTATTTGTGAAGTTCACTTTTTAAGGTTTATGAAAGATGTCGGCAGTTAGGAGGTATTGGCACTTCAACGACGATAACAAGTTTCTGCCCACGTCTTTGTTCATGTGGCGTTAGGTTTTAAAGATCCCGCGGAAACCCTCTGTTTTTCCGGGGTAAAATCGACCTGTGTCACTCTGCAAGTCCTCAATTATACCCAGGCAAAAAATCACATCGATCCGATGCTCCGTTGCTGCGTGATTGAAAGACAAAGCAAAAAATCATACTATTGCATTTTATGTGAAAGTCCTACTTACGCAGGATTTTTGCTATCTCTCTCACATCATCGCAATATCATATCATCTCCTTGTCCTTATCCCACGCTATGTGGGTTCGGCACAACATGTCTTGTAAGCCATGTTGTAAGTAGTTCGGCTTGACATTTTACGACCGGCCGCCTGCCTGACGTCAACCCTCTTTGGGAGTGCTTTTGTTGGTGGCAAGGATATATATAATCTTTCAGTTGAATAGGGTAGTGCTGGAATCCTCTTTTTTAAAATCTCCAGACTCTAGCGCCAGGCCTCGAACTCTGGACTGAATGCGGGCACTGTGTATACGGCGTCCACGCATTGGAGAGCTTCCAATTATTTTTATACGTAAATAGCAAAGTGGGTGGTGTCCCCTGAAGACAGAAAAACTTCAGTTTCATCATCATCAGGTCCTGGGTTCAAAACTGTTCAATCATTGCAATACGAGAGCGATATTTAAGTCCTTCAACAAGTTACTGCATCTGCTGCTATTTCCGCTGACGAAGCAATCTGGAACCGCATCCGCTGTCGGTTCGGCGCGAGTTACACAAGTTGTATTAATACAAGATTGCACTTATGAGCTTACAGCCGCAATATCCGCAACTGAGAACTCATTAGCTATGCGCAATTTTGTGTTCGTCATCTGTGTATCTGAAAGTGTATGATACGAGTACGATGGGGCTGTTAAGTAGTTTATATTGTATAAAAGCTTGTATAAATAAAGATCATAAAAAATATGGAAGGGTGCATTTCAATTAGCAGCTTTTTGTTATTTATAGGAAATAACTCGGAATCCTAGTGGTTTGCATATTCAACTGCAGATGAGAGGTGTTTTTCTGTCAAGAAATTCTCTGTAATTACTAGCTTGAAGTTTGGTAGTGGGAGGTGTGTCACCCCCGTATCTCGGAGAGTACGTAAAGCTGTCGGTCCTGCACCTGATCTCTCTCCAGCCGTGTCGCATTTGACATCCACTGCCTTAAAGGTGGCTTCAAAGGAGAAGCGAGGCGATTGAAGAAGCCTTCAGTGTACTTTCACGAATAACAAAAAAACTTGAGAGGTGTCAAGGGACACCCGGATGGAACGAAGTTCCTTTCGATTAATTAGTGAAGGAATTGTAATAAACTAGTGGTGTCATTTAGTATTAAATTGATTAACTACGATGAATTATATTTAGTTTATTTCTATTGCAGCAATGATACAAAACCAAAGAGTTACTCTGGTTTTCTAACAGATGGCGTTAGTAGTACAATAAAATTTTATCCAATTTATACAATAAAAAATTAGGGAAAAATTCCACATATAGAAATTATTTAAAATAAAATTGAAAATAGAAAATTCAGTCTGTCGAGTTGGGATTCGAACCATCGACTTTTAACTGTTAAGCGACTGCCGAAGCCATTAGGCTACGGAGACCCAATATTGTACCGCGAAAATACCGAAGACAATGCAAAATTCACATTCAACAAAAAAGTGTCGGTTTCAAAAAAGTGTCGAGTGTCGTTTTTTCCGTCTAGCCCCCTTCCGCACCGCGCGATAAGGAACTCACGTTCCAATTATGAAAGTCCGCGGTCATTTCGTGACTCCAGCTCTTTACCGGCCTCCATTAGGCCCGCCCTTGCATCCGGTTTGATTCAACTCCTGTGTACTTTCCACCCTCACACCTGACGGATTAAGACCTACGAAATATAGCCGGATGTGCCTTAAATGAGCTTCATGTTTGGTGTAGATATATAGATCACACACCTCAAGGTGTGGCCATTCGTTGACAGACGTATTGAATACGGGAGTAAGTATACGTTTATGATGGAAGCGCGTTTATATTTTCGGACAAATATTTAGGGTCAAGTTCAAACTGATATTTTATCTCTTTAGGGGTTTAATTTTCAGAAATTCTTTCTTAGCCGATGCCTAGGTTATAAAAGCTATCTGCATGCGAAATTTCAAACCAATCTGTTCAGTGGTTTGAGCTGTGCGTTGATAGATCAGTCAGTCAGTCAATCAGTCAGTTACCTCTCTTATATATTCAAAAGATATCTAAACTTACAGAATCTGTTAAGATGACGGAATACATAAAGGTAATAAGCACCTTTAAGCACACTGCAATACGTTCATGATCATTGTGTATGAATGCCCGCCAAAATTTTCCATTGGGTCTTCCATTTTTCAAAAGACTTATCAAATTGCAGAACATTATGTAAAATAGTACATTAATTAAGGAATAGTTAGTTAGGGAATTGCTATGAAATCTACCGTCGCGCGTTCTATGTGCTCAGAGCTTCAGAATCAGTCAATAAATCCGCAAAACAGGGACCACAGGCTAAATTAATGTAACACTACCAACAGTAGAATACAAACAGTAGATAATTACAGAGCGCTTTGCCAAAATAACGGAATTATACACGTGCGGAGTATAATTATTATCTGGCTATTGATTACATGGTACGTCCGTCTCAGCCTTTAATAGAAGCTGATCGTAATTTGGCGATAGCGTGGTGGATTGTCTTGTGTTTATAATTAACGACACTAATTTTGAGCTATGTCTAAAGGCTCAATTAATCATCAATGTATCGCTCGGTCGGTATATTATAACATGCGGGGAGTCCCCGCAAGAGGGATAACGACTGCTGGAGTTATTGGGTTTAAAAACCTGGTATAGAGCGGTATAATTGTAACGACAGTGGCCTAAACTAGCGGCACGCTATGATGGCCGGTTTGACACATTACAATAGTGATGTGGAATGTCAATTTATTCTCGAACAAAAAACAATTAAGTTTTGTTTTTGTACCTGATTAAATAGGTTTAATAAAACAAAAATGTATATGTTTATTTAATTTATTTGAACGAACTGAATATTTGAATGAAAATGAATATACATACTTTATATGCACACAAGAAACCTATGAATACAAAAGATACCAAAAAAGGTGCCACAAAAGGCCATAATTAATCAGATTCGTCCATACTACTATTTTCACTGTCGTCACTGCTATCACGAGCAAGGGTCAACAGTAATGCAGTATCAATATTTGAAATCCAAAGCCAGGTCAAAACTATATCACAATCGCATTGCACTGACAGTTTATACTTTTCGAAGCAACATCAATTCGAAACTGCTTTGTTTTGCATTGAGCATTGACGCGAGTTTGCCGGAGGTAGTAGTTGTGCTAGCCAGCGATCCTATGTGACGATCGTATTAGATTCCATTTTTAAAAATTTTCAATTTAGAAAACCAAATGCCGAGTTGTGGTATATATCATATAAAAATAAAAATTTTACCTTTTGTATGAAACAGCTGATATTTTTTTGCGATTTCAGAGGTTTGTCCACATAGTGAAAATTGTTCATATTCACAAGTACATTCACCCCTTAAATGGTGCAAACTGATTTTTCTACACTTGTATACATTTTAGAAATCCATTTAGTAAATAAATTTTGAGTCCTAAACCTAAAACTACATTCGATAAAATTTATGAATCTCTGCACATCACTATCGTCAATAAAGTAATACAATTATTTCCTTCAAAGTCGTTATCAATTAATACGGAACTTCATGAGCGGACAAACGTCAAACCGGCCATCATAGCGTGCCGCTAGTGTAGTGGTTAACATTTCAGCCGCCTTTTCAGGTTAGATAACCATTCATTATGTCATGCTGAGCACCCTTACTAATATTATAAATGCGGGAGTGTGTTCGTTTGCTGGTTTTTCTCCAATCACGTAGCAACGAAATAACAAGCAAGATATAGTGGAGGTCGTGCAGAACGATTTAATACTAATTTTATCCGGAAAAAGTTAGTTTTTGATAGTTTTTGAGGGATTTCAAAACTTAACTCCACGCAGATTATAATTTTCCACTTTATTTGTGTCTAGGTCATGTCTTAAAATGAGTATTTGAATATTAGTTTCAATTCGCCTTAACATGGGAAGCCTAAGTATGTCACGTTCTTTTTAAACATTTCTGTGGTGGTGTCGTGTGATGTGGATTGTTACGTTCCCTCAAATATGGTTGAGCGAAGCAATGGATGGCTGGATCATGCGTCTTGCTCGTGAACGGGTGCCACCAGCGGGAATGGGGCTACAATTAGGTATGCTTTTGTGGAACTCATTGTGGAAACACTGCTATAGCATATAGTATCTTTTGAATTGTAAACTTGTTTTGAAAAGAGCAACCGCCGAGCTTCTTGCTGGTTCTTCTCGGCAGGAAGGGCATTCCGAACCAGTGGTAAACTCATCGACGATTTAAAAGCACTTGTAAAAAGTTTATTTAACTATAAAACATTTCTATTCTATTCTATTCTAGGTCGAGGGCAAAAACTAGTGACTAATATTCAAATTATCTTAATGATTGTGCTATAGCAGTACGAGCCTACTGCAAAGCGCACGGGTGGGTTTTGAACCATCGACCATTCTCTTTTCAGTCCGCACCTTGACGATTGGACTATTCACGCTTTATGTTAAACAAAGATGTTTCTATAGAAATAGAATAGAATACGATAGAAATGTTTTTATTTTAATAAACTTTTTTACAAGTGCTTTTGAATCGTCGATGACTCTACCACTGGTTCGGAATGCCCTTCCTGCCGAGAAGAACCAGCAAGAAACTCGGCGGTTGCTCTTTTCAAAACAAGTTTACAATTTAGTAGATACTATGCTATGTATGCAGTGTTTCCACAATGAGTTCCACAAAAGCATACCTAATCATAATTCAACACATGTTAAGACGGCCAGACAGAAAGTAGCCCCATTCCCGCTGGTGGAACCCATTCACGAGCATGACGCATGATCCAGCCATTGCTTCGCTCAACCATATTTGAGGGAACGTATATGCAATATGTTTCGTAAGATATTCCATTAACTACTCGAACACATTGTAAGTTGGCAGAGTTAACGACATGTATGGGCGAGTTCCAGGAAGTTCCTGTATCAATAAACAACTCTATTCTAACTACTTACCTACTTACAGGTAACTTGCCACCTGTGGCCATTACCGTCTTACCTTCCCGGTAGGTATTTATCGAAATTCGATCATTTTTTCCGCAACTACGAACTGCGATGAACTAGTGGTTTGCTCCGAACTAAGAACTCGCGACCTAGAAGTTTGTGCCTACCAAGAATTGTATCTAAACTTTTTGCACTAAAAAAGGATATTTTATTACTGTTGATACTTAAGAATAGAATAGAAAAGTTTTGCTTTTGAAATCTACCATTGGCTTGGAATGCCGTTCCAACTGAGAAGACCAGCAAGAGACACGGCGGTACTTAGCTTGTTTTTTTTAATTGAGTCATTCAACTTGCCCTTAATGAAGTCTTAGGTAGGAATCTACCCTTAATTAAACCTTTTAACTATTTCGTTATAAAATAGACTAACTGAAGCATGGTTTAAAAAAAATTGCCAGTCATAGGGACTGCCAATAGAAGTGAAATCTAAGTAACTTGTGAATTGTATCGTCGAGCTATTAGATTATTATTTATTTGGTTTATAAAGAAGTGTTTGTGATCAAGGATTAAAGTTTAAATTGGTCATTAACACTTCTTTACAAACCAAAAATACTTCAAAAATAATAATCTAATAGCTCGACGATATAATTCACAAGTTACTTAGTTTTCACTTCTATTGGCAGTCCCCAAAGATGTCCCCAAGGAAATGTTTAGGGAATAATGCCTGTGCCTGTGCCTGTGCAACAAAACATGACCCTGTTTTTTACCAGCACTTGAGTCCCTCATACAAGACAAGTTTGTATACTAATAAAGCACGGAGGTATATCTCTGTACATAATATATACACATTACACAGTATACATATTATAGCTCATGGAAAGCGTTCGGTGACGATAACGCGAAATCCGTGTTTTTTGCTCACCCAAAAAGTGCTCAACGCGCCTAAAGAAGTTCAAAAGGTTTGGGCACACAAGGAACGATATACCCCATTTGATACAGCATAAATTGTTATATGGGCAACTGTACTCGTCCACGTAGTCGTAGATGTCAAAAACCTGCAGAGACCTGCTTGAAAGATGTCAACTGCCAGCACAGTTTAAAGTTTAACCACTCAATGAAATCTGAGACACCCGACACGCTCCTCAAAGTAATGGGAGCTTTGAGCTAATCTTTTGAGCCCGTGTAACTTTAAAACTATGTAATTTCATTCATTCATCTAAACCCACCGCTAGCCCACTTCTGGGCACAGGTCCCCTCTCGAATGAGAAGGGTTTAGGCCATAGTCCACCACGTTGACAGACTTCACACACCTTTGAGAACATTATGGAGAACTCTCAGGCGTGCAGATTTTCACCAAGTGATATTTAGTCGCTTTAAACGCATGTTACTCCGAAAAGTCAGAGAAGCGTGACTGAAGCCTGGACTAGTTGTAACCACTAGGCTAGGTCAAAGAAAGCGCATTTTTCCTACTAGGTGGACTGACGGCATCAGGCTAGTCGCAAGAAGCCGCTGGTTACGGGCGGCGCAAGACCGAGGCCTGTGGAAGACCATGCAAGTGACCTTTCTCCAGAAGTAAAAGTTTATAGGTTGAAAAAGAAGAAGAAGTGCAATCATGTATTTAATATGGTGTGTGTAGTGAACATAAAAAACGTCAAAAGAATATACGTAGTACATGTCACTGAGCTTATTCAGTCAGGGGTCATAAGCATTGCTAATGAAAAGGCCCAGTCCAATATCAGAGGAGCGTGAAAGTGACCCAGCTCAAAAATGACTCCGTATAAAACAGTACGTCTATTCTACCCTTTAATTAAATAAAAACAAACGGACGCCGGAGGCACAGTTCCGTTTCGACCTCTATACTCACTGCTGTCATAGACCACTGCGTGTTTTAGAGTTCCGAAGCCAAAGGGTACCAACGGGACCCTATTACTAAGCCTCTGCTATCCGTCCGTCTGTCAGTGGGCTGTACCTCATGAACTGTAGTATGAAGACACTTGAAATTTTGTCAGAATATGTATTTCTATTGCCACTCTAACAAACACCCTAATAAATATTTAATGGTACGGAGCCCTCTATGTACGGATCTACATCGCACTTGAGCGGTTTTTTTATAAGCCGATGCCCGTGACCTCATCTGCGTTGAGTTAGGTTTATAAAAATCCCACGGAAACCCTCTGTTTTTCCGGCATAAAAGGTAGGCTATGCCACTTTCCAAGTCTCCAACTATATCCATCCAAAAATCATGTCGATCAGTTACTCTGTTGCGATGTGATCCTTAATCAAACCAACATAGAGACACTTATGGGCTCAGTGTCACTCAGCGGGCGATGGAGAGAGCTATGCTAAGGAAAAAACATAGAAACACACTTTCACATTTATTATGTTAGTAGGTAGGGATAAGCCATACTGACCATGACTTTCACTGAGGTTCCCCTCTACTTGAGGCTTCAAATAAACGTAAAGCTTCTGTTCAGAGTGGGGTTTGAACTGTTGACCTTTCGATTTTCAGTCCAAGCCCTGAACGATCTACTCGTACTTTTTCTTTATCAACCGATAGACGTCAGCTGCTAGACAAAGGTCTTTGCATGGACTTTCACAGGCTTCGGTCTTGCGCCGCTTGAATCCAGCGACTTCCTGCGACTCGTTTGATGTCGTCGGTCCACCTAGTGGGGGGTCTGCCAACTCTGTGCTTCCCGGTGCGGGGTCGCCACTCCAGCACCTTGGGACCCCAATGACCATCAGCTCTTCGCACTATTTGTTCCGCCCATTTCCAATTCAGTTTCACGACTCACTGAGCTATGTCGGTGACTCTGGTTCTCCTACGGATCTCCTCATTTCTGATTTGATCTCGCAGGGGTACTCCGAGCATAGCTCTCCCCATCCGCTGAGTAAGCCTTCTTATGAGCCCCATAGTTAACCTGACCGATACTTGTCAATAATTGCCATTCTATCAAACGTCAGAAGTTGATCATCGATCAAAAATCATGGTTTAAACAAGAAAACTTTTGTTTAATAATATTAAAATTATTTTTAAACAACCGACTTCAAACTCCCGCTTTACTACATTACACACACACACTATACAAAGTATTTAATTTATTGTTGATATTTTAAAAACCGCTCGACTGATTTCGATAAAATTTATATGGAACCACCTGGAAAGTATGCCCTTTGAAACAAAAAAAGATTTTTTCAAATCGCTCTACACGTCTTCGAGTAATCGGTGAACATACATAAAAAAAAAATCCAACGATTGAGAACTTACTCCTTTTTTGTAGTCGGTTAAAACTGTTTATTTTGTTCGTTTGCCATTTCATTCATCAAAATTGGTTGAGTAGTAGAGGCGCCACGGCGGATCATACGTAAAGAGACACATACCTACATACATAATATATAAACTGCTAAAATCATAAGTCATAACCATCCTTTTTTGGCTCTGTGTTACTCGGATAAAAATAATAATTGTTACTCGCTCTACCGTTGACGTAAATATTTTCGTAAATAATCGAAAAGTAATCGAAGAAAAATTTCTATTCTCTTCGATTACTTATCGAAAATGAAGCTTCTATTTCTGTAGCCAACTGATATGAAAATTGAATAGAAACATAGCCGAGCGCCGAAATAAGTCTGAGATGGGATTTCCTTGTATAATAGATAATAACAAATGCCCAAAGATATAAAGGAATAAAAGGACAACTGCAAAACAATAATAAAGAAATCGATAAGCGTGTACGTAATAGATTGCTTTTCTAAAAATGTATTTAAATTATAAGTTATTATCTTCTGTGGTCATTTACTCGTAGATTACACGTCAGCAATAGTAATAGAGGTTAAATGGTAAGTGCGATAAGAGCCATAATTGGGTATTTGACTTATTTTTATTTATTTACTAGCTGATGCCCGCGACTTCGTCCGCATGGATTTAGTTTATAAAAATCCCGCGGGAACTCTTTCATTATCCGAGATAAAAAGTAGCTCTCCCGGTCTGAGGAACCACTACTACATCCATTACTATACCCATGCAAAAAATCGCATCAATCCGCTGTTCTGTTGCGACGTGATTGAAGGACAAACCAACAAACAAACACACTTTCGCATTTATAATATCAGTAATGCTTTATTATAACACTTTTTATAATTGTCAAATTTTTTACCATACCAAAGACAAAATTACGTTTAGCTGTCATTTACGTTTTGTTATTCCACTGTCATTTGTGTTTTGTTATTCCATGTCAGATGCGTTTTTCTTATACCATGTTCTATAGTGACATGACGGAAACGCGGTCAAACGGGATAAAAAGTATCCTATGTCCGTCTCCTGGTTCTAAGCTACCTCTCCACCAATTTTCAGCCAAATCGGTTCATCCGTTCTTGAGTTATAAATAGTGTAACTAACACCACTTTCTTTTATATATATAGATTTAAAATAACGTTCTTAAACGATATAACCCCATCGAATTTGGACTCGTTTGATTTGTCTTGATAAGTACTCTGATCCTAGATGATATCCAGGGTCTGATGATGAAGCCGGAAGATGGTTTTGGCAACTTTGTAATAAAACGCCGTAACCCCATCAAGTTTGGGCTCGTTTGATACGTTTTGTGAAATACTCGGGTCCTAGATGATATCCAGGATCTAATGATAGAAGAAAGGTGCTTAAGGAACTCTGTAATAAAACGAAGTAACCCCATCGAGTTTGGGCTCGTTTGATTGATCTTGACAAGTACTCTGGTCTTGTATTTTAAAAATATTTTTTTAATTTACACTTGTTTAAATTTATCTTTAGTACTATTCGGAATTATAAGCTGTTTTACTGTGACTTTATCTGTCACTTTCTAAAAAAAATTCTACGGAGCGTGTATGGAGCTGCTGAATTGTGACATCACACTTCAGTAGCGCTCTCTCTGTCTAACAAAGCTCTATAACTTATTTGTTTTGGACCAATTTATTTTCTGTTTTTACAAATGTCAATCTAAAAATATGTATTACATTTTCGATTATAAACAATGAATATCAACATTTTGACTACAGCCAAATACCCAAGTGACGTAGGGTAGGTACAGCAATATGAGATCCCAAAAAATAAAAATAACAAAACGTTAAAAAAAAGTATCTCGTTACAGCGTTGTTTTTGGAGCCAATAAGTATATAATATAAAAATATTGATGTACAGAGCAATGCGCCAACTCTTATAAAAACTAGGAAATAGTCTACAGAACAACTTAGTTTATGGTATCCCGACCATGATAGAAACAGGCCTAAATATGCCACAAGTGCACAATTTCCATTAACAACGATACACAAAACCTCATTTGTAAGCGAGCGGGCCTGTGTTCAATTTGCACGCGCGAGCACCACTGTAGTTATCAATAAACACACCCGACACAGCGTACAGCAAGCAGAATTCCAACACACTTTAGTATTAGGGAAGGTGGCTAATTTCTCACGCTACCTTTCCTCGCTACTCGTCGAGTCTTTATTAAGTCAACGAGTAGCAGAACCAGCGGCCATTTTACTTCTCGTCATCACGTCATTCAAATGCTTTTGACGTGATGACGTCTTATAAATCGATGAACACTGGTTGCACGCATGAAAAAGTGTCACGTTCCGCCTGAGCCTGAGGGTGCAAGCGAGAGCGCGGAACAAGCGATAGAGAGGCACGATCGGCCCAAGCGTTGGCTTGTACTACCCGCCAGTCATCGTCAATGTTTCTTTATGAAGTTATAAAAACTATCGTCCGTAAACCGACTTTACAGACGACCAGTATTTTTATGCCAGAAAATTAGAAAGCGTTTAATTCAAATATAGAACCGGACAACAGCTAGTAACAAATAAAATATTATTATTATTTTTATTTTCAGATAAACATCCATAGCATCATCATATTATACATTATTTGTTAGTAAAGATTTAGATTTACTTAATACTATGTTAGTAAGATTTTATATAATTAATTCCAATAATAATTAATTCATATATCGTCCCTTTCTGAAACACTGAGAGTGCATGTGCATGCCAACCCAGTGTCTCAGAAACGGATTTTCAATTTTTCCACCCAGGGTATTCAGGATACCATTGGAGGCCCCCCGAATTCTACCCATCACTGATGCTGCTCTTTTTCGTATTATCGCATAAAAGTCATCCGTATGTGCCTCAGCAAACATCAGTGACGCACTACAGAACCGCGGCAACCCCAATAGCATCCTGAAGCCATTATTGTATTGGACACGTAGGTCGCTAAATGCCCTCTGCGTATGCGTTACCCACAGGCTGCACGTGTAAAACGTTTGACAATAAGCCTTGAAAAGAGTCAGTTTAACGTCCCTGTTACAACGTGCAAACCTACGGACTAACATATTGCATCGGACTGCCAACGCCCTACGCTCCCTTTCTATATCCTTCACATCTGATAAGTCATCTGTCACAATATGCCCCAGATATTTAAACTCTGTGACTCTATTCAGAGAGACACCGTTTAGTGATACGGGCGGTACATCATCCAAGGAGCATCCTTTACTCTTAAAGACCAGTAATTCGCTCTTTTTTACATTATACACGAGTCCGTGAGACTCAGCATAAGCCTCACATATTTTAATTAATTTTCTAAGTGCACTTATCGACGGACTAAGTAACACCATATCGTCTGCATAGCTCAAGTTGTTGATTATGGTTCCGTCGATGGAACACCCAATTTTCAGACCACGGAGTTCATCAATCACTTGATTAATGTAAATGTTAAACAGAGTAGGAGATGCTAAGCCACCCTGTCTAACTCCACATTCAAGGCGATACACATCTGAATAGGCACCAGCCCATTTGACTCTATTTGTTTGGGAGCTATACCAGAAACTCAAGATGTTAATCAGTTCTGGTGGTACATTGAGGTCCCTCAACTTGTCCCAAAGCTTTTCATAGCAAACAAGATCAAACGCCCTGGAAAGATCAAGGAAAGCAGCATAAACTGGTGTCTTACGATCAGTATAGTATCTCACAGTCTGCTTAAGCGCCAATATAGCACTTTCAGTGGACAAGTTGCTTCTGAAGCCAAACTGTGCATCATTAAGTTTAACATATCCACTGAGCTGCCGGTCAAGCAGACCGTCAAACACCTTACCTAATATCGCAGCTAAGGAGATAGGCCTGTAGTTACTTTTGTCAGATATGTCACCCGTTTTATTTTTAACCACAGGCACAACTATGGTCTCCATTAGATCAGCAGGAAGGTAGGAATGTCGGATGCAAAATGTATATAACATCGCAAGAATCCGGTACACATGCGGGCCCGCATGCACTAGGTGCTCAGCACTCAGTCCATCATGTCCCGGAGCTCTTCCCTTCGCTAGGTTCTTAATAACAACTTTAACATCCTTAGCATTGAATGAGAGAGAAAAGCCCGAAACTGAGGTACACTTACCCGGCGTCGTTTGACTCCAATTCAAGGTTGGTTTGGCTCTAAAATGCTCCTTAAATATGTCCGCTATACGCTTTGCATCCGTCTCTCCATTCACGCTAACAGGGAGGCCCACCCTAGGATTTAATTTATTAGTTTCTTTCCAAAATTTATAGAAATTTTTCTTTTGATGTTGTTCCGCTAATAGATCCATCTGCAATTGTTCTTTATTGTTCTGACAAAATTTAAGCTTGTTTTTAAATGCCTTTTTACTATTTTATTTAAAATATGAAGTAAGATAACATTTCAAAATTTAGTCTTGTAAACTTCTGAATTTTTATAATTATGTTTATGAATATAGCATGGTAAACTGTAAGAACCTTATTTTTGTAATGGTAACATAGTTTATCGAATAAATGAATACTTTCGAGAAAGAGATCAACCGCCGAATCCAACTCGGCTGGACAGCGTTCGGGAAGCTCCAAGATGTCTTCTCGTCCAAAATTCCTCAGTGCCTGAAGACTAAAGTCTTCGAACAGTGCGTGTTGCCAGTGATGACTTACGGATCCGAGACATGGTCGCTAACTAAGGGCCTCATAAGTAGGCTCAGGAACGCTCAGCGGGCGATGGAGAGAGCTATGCTCGGAGTGTCCCTGCGGGATCGAATCAGAAATGAGGAGATCACCGACACAGCTCAGCGAGTCGCGAAACTGAAGTGGAAATGGGCGGGGCACATAGTTCGAAGAGCTCATGGTCGTTGGGGTCCCAAGGTGTTGGAGTGGCGACCTCGCACCGGGAGCGCTGTGGTGGCAGACCCCCCCCCACCAGGTGGACCGACGACATCAAACGAGTCGCAGGGAGCCGCTGGATCCAGGCGGCGCAAGACCGAGGCCTGTTGAAGTCCATTCAAGAGACCTTTGTCCAGCAGTGGACGTCTATCGGTTGATAAAGAAGAAGAAGAAGAAATGAAATACTGCATACTGAATTTAAACTATATGCACACAAAGTCACTGCAATATAACTAACACTGCAATCGCATTAGTACGTCATAATTTGGCCTAACGCATTAGTCGGTGTCACATCGAGCGTTGTGCGTGAATTTCGCTAGCTGATCCCATTAATCTGTGGCGTCGTAAAACAGTTGCGTCGACTCAGCGCCGCTACGCGCACAAACAGGTAAATATTAGTTATGGGATAATAAATCTGCACTACCTGTTTCAGTTTAATATCCTCCGGCGAAATGAGACTTCCAACGTGGGATAAAAATTACGGTATACCTCGGAACCGTCCGCAAGGGGCACGCGAGAAATGAGAGGAACACGCAACGTATCCCTGCTTCCCTAATAATTCCTTACTTAAATTCATCATCATCATCATTAGCAACCATCAACGGTTCACTACTGAGCGCAGATCTCCTCTCAGAGAAGGGTTATAGGCCATAGGTCTACCACGCTGGCCCAATGCGAATTAGCGGACTTCACACATCTCCGAGAACATTATGAAGAACTCTCAGATGTGCAGGTTTCCTCGCGATGTTTTCCTTCACCGTTGAAACAAGTGATATTTAATTGCTTAAAAGCACTTGACTCCGAAAAGTCAGAGGTGCGTGCCCGGGATCGAACCTGCGCCCCCCGAATAGGAAACCACAGTCCTAACCACTAGGCTATCATTGCTTTTTACTAAAAACGTTTGCTTTTTGCTACTTAAATTATAATAATTACATCCAAAAATGTATTTGTTTGATGGTTTACTGGCTTATCATTCAATCGTGCAGCTATGGAGCAACAGATCAAATTGATTTTTGGCGTGGGTTTTGTTGAATTAGAAAGGGAAAAAGGTATCAGGTAAAGGTATCATTTTTAAAATCTAACTCTTTAATTATTCGTATCAAAACTCGTGATTTGTGAACCGGAATAAAGTCTGTCCAGCGCTTAGCTTTTGAAGACTTTCCTGATAGGTGCACAATCTTATCGAAGACTAGCTGATGCCTGCGACTTCGTCCGCGTTGATTAATCTCGCTTCCCGCGATTTCTTTCTTCTCTTTGATTTTTCGGGATGCCTATGTCACCCTCCAGGTTCTCAACTAAACCTATCCAAAAAATCACGTCAATCCGTAACTTTGCTGCAGCGTGATTGACGGACAAACCAATAAACAAACACACTTTCGCATTTATAATGTGTATTAGTAAGGAAGAATTAATACTGCGTTAATAAAGGCGATCTAATTAAATTTTAGAATACAAAAGCTACTACTGTGACTTAAATATGATAGGTAGATATATTCCCTTGGGGACTTTGTTGTAGGGAATAATGATTACTTTAATCACGTGGTAAATAATTTTTATGTATCATCAATAGTTTTCTCAGCATACGCCAAAACGGTAGTAAATATCATTCGTCTATGACGTCAAATAATTGCATTTATAGGCAATATTTTGCTACTTTGGGTTACATTATTGCAATTTTCTTAAGGATCTCTAATTTTTTGAAAATAAATTATAGCCTATGTTACTTCCTGATAACTTAGCTTTCTATTGGTGAAAAAATGGTTCCAATCGGTCCAGTAGTTACGGAGCCTATTCGGTACAAACAAACAAACAAAAAAATCTTTCCTCTTTATAATATTAGTATAGACGACCGAGCTATCACCACTCTGCTGTAAAAGAACGAGACAAATAGATGGTAATCAGCTGTCTCGTATTTATGTCACCCCGGAAGCTGCCAGTCTCGGCTCGTCGCAGGATAGTCCAATTACCTCCAGTAATTAGGTGGAAGTAATTGGACAGATCCATTCTATTGAGAGCCAATAATGGCCGGAACCTATTGGCTGACTCCAATTTCACTTCCAAGAGACGGTTATCTTTTTCTCTAATCAAAAATGTATGGGATAATTAATGTTTAATCATACTGATATTCACCATAAGTGACGATGCAGTCTAAGATGGTAGCGGGCTAACTTGAAAGGGGTATGGCCATAGATTAAATACGCATAGATCGGAAGTTTCTAACAAAGTTTCGTTCCAAACGACTCAAAACAAGCAATGAATGTCCGAGTGTCATGTACCTAATTATTTTCTGTACTGGTATTTACTGTTCATTACGTTTTTAGGGTTCCGTACCCAAAGGGTGCCAACGGGACCCTATTACTAAGCCTCCGCTGTCCGTCCGTCCGTCCGTCCGTCTGTCAGCAGGCTGTATCTCGTAAACCGTAATAGATATAGACTGTTGAAATTTTCACATATTATGTATTTCTATTGCCGCTATAACAACAAATAATCGACCGAGCGAAGCGAAGGTCTTTGAGTTAACTAGAGCGATTTGCACTTGTCCGTCCGTCCGTCCGTCCGTCCGTCCGTCCGTCCGTCCGTCTGTCAGAGCCTTATAACTTTTGAATTACTGAACGTAATTACTTCAAATTTAGATATAATATGTAAACCGATGGCCTCCAGCCGAAAATGGCTTAAAAAGTTATAAAAATCTTTATTTCAGGGGGGCTCTCATAGAAGCGAATGCGAAGTAAAAAAAAAAAAATCGCGTTACATAAAATTGTTACGTATCATTTTAAAGATAATTTTGAACTGAGTACAAAAATATTTTTTTTTTAATTTTTCCCTTAAAATTGACGAAATGGGGGGCTTTCAAAGTGGCGATTTTATACGCTCGCTTGAAGACGCTCCCTAAGAAAATCCGCTATGGATTTTCAAACTGATTTTATGTTTTTAGGTCACTTATATCCTGTACTTGAACAACAAATACTAAAATTATATGAATATTATAAAGAAACGAGATTATTTAATTTTTAATGTACATCAGTAATTCTGCTGCACGGGTCGTCTTCGCTGGCCGTGGCCAGCGGAGGGTACGGGCTTCGAGGCAGGGCCTCATTACCCGGGCGGGGCGCGGGGAAGAGCACTTCCCCGGTGATGGATTTTCAGCCGTCTTGGCAATTAGGTCCATGGCGGCTGAGGCTCCTGGTCCGTGGGGAGCAGGGGCCTTGCGGAGGGGCTTCAAGGGCTCCGCTCGCTGGCGGGCAGAATTGCCGCCGCGAGCGGGGCGGTGTCCGATATGTGGGCCCACGCTACGGGCGATAGTGTCGCCACCGTGCGATGGGCCGACATCAGCTCAGGAGGTTCCGCTCGCTGGCGGGCAGGATTGCCGCCGCGAGCGGAGCAGTGTCAGGTCCAGTGGGTGGTCCCGCGCTACGGGCGATAGAGTCGCTGCCGTGCGCGGGACCGGTGTCGGTTCGGGGGCCCCGCGTCGCAGGCGACCAAGTCGCCGCCGCGAGCGGAGCGGTGTCGGGTCCAGAGGGTGGGCCCGCGCTACGGGCGATAGAGTCGCTGCCGTGCGCGGGACCGGTGTCGGTCCGGGGGGCCCGCGTCGCAGGCGGGCAAGTCGCCGCCGCGAGCGGAGCGGTGTCGGGTCCAGAGGGTGGGCCCGCGCTACGGGCGATAGAGTCGCTGCCGTGCGCGGGCCCGGTGTCGGTCCGGGGGCCCCGCGTCGCAGGCGGGCAAGTCGCCGCCGCGAGCGGTGCGGTGTCGTGTTCGGTGTGGGGCCCCGCGCTACTGACGAAAGGGTCGTCATCGAGCGCGGGGCCAGTGTATCGCCAGGGGCCCCGCGTCGCTGGCGGGCAGATAGCCGCCGCGAGCGGGGCGGTGTCAAGTCCGGTGAAGTGCTCCGCGCTACGGGCGATGGTGTCGCCACCGTGCGCGGAGCTGAGGTCAAGTCCGGTGGATCTCGCGTCGTCGTCGCTGTGGTCGCCTGCGTGCCTCCTCGGTGGTGGCGATCGCAGGAGCTCACGAGGTAGAGGACGCCCGGTCGGTGGTCGGCTGGCTAGCGGTGCGATGCCGTGGAGGTGCTCGTACGGTCCGTTGTCGGCGCTGGCGAACATGCGCCGCGCCAGTGTACGGACGTACTCCTCCACGGTGGGCGTCTTGAGGTCGCGATGGATCACATCGTTCCTCACGTACCTCGGAGCTCCAACGATCAGACGGAGGCACTTGTTCTGTTGGACCTGTAGGCGGCGCTTCTGGTATGCTGAGCAGAGCGCATACCAGGCTGGGGCCGCGTACGTCAGTCTAGAGCGGACATAGGCTCCATAGATGAGGAGCTTGGTCTTCGGCGATAAGCTTGAGGTGAAGACTTGGTGAAGCATCGACAGTGCCGCCTTAGCCTGACTCACCACGTGATTGACCATGGGAATCAGGTTCAGGCTGAGGTCGATGCGGCACCCCAAGTAGCACACCGAAGTTTGCCACTCTATGTCCTGCCCTCGGAGTCGGAGCTGACGTATAGGCTTCCGGATGCCGAACAGGATCGCGGCCGTCTTCCCCACGTTGACGGCCATCCTCCACTTGTCCAGCCATTCCGGAAGCAGGTCCAACAGGCGCTGCATCTTGTTGCAGGCGACGATCTGGTGGTGCGACGACGCGAGATACGCGCTGTCGTCGGCGTAGAGCGACAACAGCACGTCTTCCTCCCCCTCGCGCAGGTGTCCGGCGAGGGTAGGGATGTCGTCGGTGTACAGCGCGTACAGGCACGGAGAGAGGCAGCTGCCTTGGGGCACTCCGGCACGGATGGGGCGCGGCTGGGCGTCCGCGCCCTCCACGGAGACGTGGAAGGACCGCCCGTCCAGGAAGGAAGCCACCAGCCGCACGATCGCTGGTGGTAGATCGGTTGAGAGGAGCTTCGCCAGGAGTCCGGTGTGCCATACACGGTCAAAGGCCTTCTCGATATCGAGAAAGACCCCGACGGTGCAGTGGCCCTTGTTCTTCTCACTGGCGATGTGGTGGAGTCCTCTCGCCAGCTGGAGCGTCGTGGAGTGGTTACTGCGAAAGCCGAACTGCTCATCCCGTAAGCGGATGTACGGGGTGAGCCTTCGCAGCAACAGACGCTCGAACAGCTTGGCGATGTGCGGTAGTAAGGTGATGGGGCGGTAGCTTCCTGGGAGGCGGCGGTCCTTGCCCGGTTTGGGGATGGTGATGACCTTCCCCCTCTTCCAGGTCTCCGGGAAGTGTGCCGTGCGGAGTATGCCATTGAAGAGCCTCGCTAGCGCTACGAGGGCTCTTCTTGGCAGCTGCTGAAGTGCGGCGATCGGAATTCCGTCGTAGCCTGCCGCCTTCCGTTTGGGGAGACGGATGACGGCTTTCCTCAGCTCAGACGGGGAGATGAACTCGTCCCCCCGGAGCGGAGGAGTCTGGGCCGACAGGAATTCCCGCACTTGATGGTCGAGCTCGGTGTGGTGCCTGTACGCGTTGTCGTTGGCCGGTGGGTTGGGGGTGAACTGCGCCTCCATATACTCCGCCATGATCTCAGCTCGGTCATGCGCGGAGTATCTTCGCCTACCCTGGCTGTCCAGCAAAGGGTAGACGGGTGAGTCTGATCCGGTGAGGGTCTTGCACAGGTGGTACAGCGTTGTTTCGGACTCGGCTGCCGCGTCGATGGTCTTCTCCCAGTCATCATCTTCGCGGGCGCCGAGTGCTAGCCTCACTTCCTGTGCAAGGCGGTTGAGGTCACGCTTGACCGTCGGACAGCGAGTGCGCGCCCATAGCTTGCGCAGGGCGCGCTTCCTCCTCAGCATGTCGCGGAGCGAGCTCGAGAGCAGGTCACGTCGACCAGTGGGGGGCATGGTGGTGGTGGCCTCCTGTTTGGCCGTCTGGATGGCCGCCATGATGGTGTTGGCGGCCCGGTCAACGTCCACTGGGGTCGAGATGGGACCTGCGAGCTCAAGCTCCGACAGCGCGGCGGCGAACTTCTCCCAGTTGGTCTTGGCTCTGGGAGGACGCGGTATGGTGAAGTCGCGCTGGAGGTTAAGCGTGACCAGTATCGGCAGGTGTTCAGTGTCGAGGTCATAGAGTGGCTCGACACTGATGGGGTGGTCAATCCGGTAGTGCAGCACGATGTCCAGGACGTCCGGGTGGTAGTGGGGGTTTGACGGTATATTGGTCGGTGCTCCTGGACCCAATATACCGTACTGGTGGCGCTCGCTGTCCTCGAGTAAAGCCCTTCCGGCCGGGGTGATGACGCGCGAGCCCCAGGCTTGGTGCTTCGCGTTAAGATCACCCACGACTAGTGTGGGGGCGTGCGACTCGAGGAGTGTGTGGACGTCGGTGCTGCAGAAAGTCGTGGCAGGTGGTCGGTAGGCGGCATACAGGAGGAGCTCCTCCTCCCCGGCGTGAACACGCACTCCCTGCGTACGCAGGGATGTGTATGGTGCGTGTTCAACTTCTTCATGTACAATGTCCCTCCGCACCAGGGCCGCCGTTCCTCTGAAGGCGTGACCCCGGGGAGAGACTTCGTCGCGCCGGTACACGAAGAAGTTCGGGATACGGAGCTCGACGTGTTCCGCGAGCTTGGTCTCGCCCAGGAGGATGACGTGGACGTCCTGCGACTGGGCGAGCGTTGTGAGCTCGCGGATGTGGCCTCTGATGCCGCCCGGGTTCCAGTACAGGACCCTCAGCAGGATGGGAGTCGCGCTAAGACCGCCATCCCTGCTGCGATCGCCTGTACTGCGCCCTGTCCCTGCAGGTAGGTTGTCAGCCCGGTCGTGATTGCCTCTAACACAACCCGGACTATGGCCATGATGTCCGGGCTGTGTCTCGCTTCCCCCTGTTGAGGTGCGGGGGGAGGCGGTTGGGAGGCGGTGTGTTGCTCGGCAGGTGGGGCTGCGCGCCGGGCAGTGCGCGGCGCGGCGCGCGGTGCAGCGCGTGATGGTGCAGATTGTTGCTGCTCGCGCGCTTGCTGCTGCACGCGAGCTTGCGCCTGCGCCCTCTCAGGAGCAATCCGCTGCGAGCGGCGAGTTTGCTCCCGAGAAGCGGCAGGCGTCGGCGAGT
This sequence comes from Oeneis ivallda, assembly GCA_029955525.1. Classification (NCBI taxonomy): domain Eukaryota; kingdom Metazoa; phylum Arthropoda; class Insecta; order Lepidoptera; family Nymphalidae; genus Oeneis; species Oeneis ivallda. The sequence goes on along the minus strand of JARPMR010000003.1, from coordinate 30,217,888 downwards.
GTGGTCGGGCTGTGGCGGCGGGGGCGGTCGGAGCCGATTGGGTCGGCGCCGATTGGGTCGGCGCCGACTGAGTCGGCGGAGGTTGAGTCGGCGCAGGTGCCTGGGATTGCACCTGCGCGGCCTGTTGTGTGGGCGCCTGCCTCGCTTGCCTCGGCTGAGGCGTGGAGGCGGCGGCTGGCTCGTTGCGAGCGGGGCGGCGGCCGCGGTTGCGCGGTCTGCGCCTACCGCGCAGCGCCTGTCCCCGCTCGGTGGGCGGGTTGGCCGCCGCTGGGAGCGTGGTAATAGGGCCCCCAGCGGCGTTCGGTGGAGCGGTTCTCGTGGTCGATGAGGGGCGAGGGGCGCGCGGCGCGGCGGTCGCCTGCGCGCCTTCTGCGGGGGCCGACGCAGCGGTCGCTGCGGGCCTGCGTTGCGGTTGCGGGCGGGGACGGCCGGGTGCTCGTGGCGGGGGCGGGGGCAAGGCGATGCCCCTCCTCCGCGCCTCTCGCTTGTACTGCGAGCACCGGCGGTCGTTCGCGGCGTGGCTTTGCCCGCAATTCGCGCAGGTGGGCGTAACATCGCGCGGGTGCGGGCAGTCTGCGACCGGGTGGGCTCCTGCGCACCGGATGCAGCGGAAGGGCCGGTGGCAGTTAATGGAAGAGTGCCCGTACGCCTGGCACCGGTGGCATTGGGGCGGCTTGGTCCCTCCGCGCCAGGCCTCCACGGTCACCGCGGGCATGCAGAGGAGCTCCGTCACAGCGTACAGCTGACGGAGCTCTTCGCCGGTCATGTGCGCCAGCTGCACGAAATAGGTGCAGCCGTGCTTGCCGGCTTTCGGTGGGATAGGCCGCGCGTTTTCCGCCGGGAAGCCGATGTCGCGCAGGGCGGCGACCACCTCCTCAGGCGGTGTGTCGAGCGGCAGTCCTCGCACCGCTATTTTGGTCGGGCGTTCGGTCGCCGGGCTGTAGCAGTACCATGAGATGGTACTGTCTTGGCGCGCCGCCTGGGTCAGGTAGCGCTGTACAGCCCGGAATTCGTCGGCAGATTGAGGGAGGAATCGGACTCCTCTGCCCAGTGGTCTGGCGTTTGGCGCGAATCCCAGCTCGCGCCGGATGGCCTGGAAGTGCCTCGTCCAGTTGGGGAGGCACTCGACCACTAGCGGCGGGTATTCGGACCGCGGCGGCTGGGCGGCCGCAGGCGCAGCAGGCGGGGCCGCACGGCCCGCTTGCTGGGTCGAGCGTTGTTCGGCGGGCGGTGGGCTGCGGCGTGGCTCGGACGGCGCCGCGGCTGTTGCAGCGTAGGATGTGCTCGGCAGAGGTGAGTGCGGCCGAGTCAAGTCCATAGGGACGGGCGAAGCTAGGCCCGCATAGCTGGTCGAGTCCTTCGGCCAGCTTGCGGACCCCGCTTGAAAGGACGATGCAGTGGATTGTGTGGATGGGACGGCAATATGTGCCGTCGCATCCATCGTCGGCGAGCGCGCGACAGGGACGGCGATATGTGCCGTCGCGTCGGTGGTAGGTGGGCGCGCGACAGGGACGGCATGACTTGCCGTCTCACCTGCGGGCGCGGGGGCGGAGGGCGGGGGGCGCACCTCCTGCTGTGGTGTGGGGGTGATCCGCGGGGGCGGGGGGAGCACCTCTCGAGCGCGGGGGCGAGCCGCTGGGCTGGGTGACCGCGGCGACTCGTCTGAGGAGTGGTGCGGCAGCAGGGCGAAGCGGGAAGACAGCTTCGTCCGCTTGTCCTCCTGGCCGTCAGTGTTCCCCGAGGAGGACGAGCTCGGGCGCGCGCGCTTGGCCAACTCACCTACCGGAGCCAATGTTCCGGCTGTGGTGATCGGTTGAGTCGCAGCGTCATCTTCACTGTCCTCGCTGGAGGACGAGGACGGCGGGTCGGACAGGCGCGATGGGGGCGCCGTCATCATTGGCGTTGGGCGTCTTTCCATGGAGAGGGGCGTGACCGATTGGTCAAAGATATTCCGGCGCACGATTGCACGCGGAATACCCTTTCTGCCGCGTCCCGCACGTTGCGGGCGAGGCGGTTCGTCCGACATTATAACATGGGGTCGCGATGATCGCGACGAAGCGGTGGATGCAACACTGCGTCCCTTGCAGGGAGACCGAGCGCAATCGCGTGCTACCCAGCCAGGCGAGACCCCTAAGGGAGACCCAGCTTAGGCGCCCGCGTACACGCTCAGTCGACCCCGCTCGGTATGAGGTTTGACGGTTAGTGTTGGCAATCCGACGGCTTTTTATCATTAAAAAGCGCGGGATTTTAGGCCACGCAGTTTTCGCGGGCGGGGCGCAGGGGCGCCGACGCGGGTCGAACCCGGCCGCTTCCTCAAGCCGCACGAGTGCGGCGAGTACCACTGGCACCGGGGAACGCGACGGGCGGCGGAAAACGCGAGCCGCGAGAAACTACGGGATGTATCTCAATTCACTTGCTCGACGAGGGCTCAACGATACGGTCGGAGCACACTCGGAGCGAACAACACAAAAGCAAACTGCACAGCTTGGCAGCGAATTGCGATACTAAGTCTAATTATCAGTAATTCATATAGCATCAACATAGCTTCACAATAATGCTAATAGATGGCGCAGTCAGTAACTATTCCCATGGAACTACGAGTTACGACTAACGACCTATCCCAAAAACAGTTTTGCGTCGACCATTATTATTTAGTTACTTATTATAATACAATAATTGTATTGTAATTTTTTTTGTACCATATTATTCAATTAAAATTATTTTTTAGTTAAATTTTAGTTAAATATTGTATATTTTCTATTCGCGTCGATAGATGACGATTTGTACAGATGCCCGTAACCCGGTTTCACTCGTTAGTACCTACATAATAATTCAATGTTTTCACTAACGTTCCCTAACCTTTACGGGCTACCTATAAGTTAGGTGATTGATGTTTTCTGTCAACTTATTTATCACGATCCTGTACGGGACACCTAAAAGGATATTGGGACGGATGTTAGGACTTAGGATTGTATTTAGGAGCTACCTACGTTAAGAGACTCCTACTTAGGGGATGATTTAGGTATGTTTGGTGAAAACGGGCATAATAATAATGTCAGTTTTGGTTATCATGTATCGATTGAATGAATAATCATGGGATACCGTTACCGCGAGGTCTCAGTTCGGGGCGAACAACTAGTAAAAATAAAATTAAACTCAAAAATAACGAGGGCTCCCATAGATGGAAAAGGAGTCGAAATAAAATTTTATTTTTTTACCCTGGCATGTGGGGTGTCATTGTCTAGAGCCCTTAAGTGGAGTTCAAATATATATTTTTTAATTTTTAGGGTTCCGTACCCAAAGGGTACCAACGGGACCCTATTACTAAGCCTACGCTGTCCGTCCGTCCGTCCGTCCGTCCGTCCGTCCGTCCGTCTGTCAGCGGGCTGTATCTCGTAAACCGTAATAGATAGACAGATGAAATTTTCACATATTATGTATTTCTATTGCCGCTATAACAACAAATAATAAAAATAAAATTAAACTCAAAAATAACGAGGGCTCCCATAGATGGAAAAGGAGTCGAAATAAAATTTTATTTTTTTACCCTGGCATGTGGGGTGTCATTGTCTAGAGCCCATAAGTGGAGTTCAAATATATATTTTTTAATTTTTAGGGTTCCGTACCCAAAGGGTACCAACGGGACCCTATTACTTAGCCTACGCTGTCCGTCCGTCCATCCGTCCGTCCGTCCGTCCGTCTGTCAGCGGGCTGTATCTCGTAAACCGTAATAGATAGACAGATGAAATTTTCACATATTATGTATTTCTATTGCCGCTATAACAACAAATAATAAAAATTAAATTAAATTAAAAAAATTAAATTAAAATATTTCCATGGGTACATGGAAATATTTTTATTTAATTTTTTTTAACGGAACCCTAAAAGAGCGAGGCCCGACTCGCACTTGGCCGATTTTTTTTAGCTACAAAAATGAAGAAATGGGGGGCCGTCAAAGTTTTTGGTTTTAGATCAATTTTGTTAGGGGGTCTATCTCACAAAATAAACTAGTTAGGAATTTGAAATTTTGGTATATTATGTACTAATATAGTGTATTTAAACAACAAATACTGAAAATACCGATTTATAATGCGGTTTGTAAGTTGTGACCAAAACAATCGAGCGTTTTTCCCCCGTATGCTAATTTAGTACTTTCTAAGAACTAAGATATCTAAATATGTATCTAGTTTAAAAAAATGATTTGGTCATATGTACGGAACCCTAAAAGAGCGAGGCCCGACTCGCACTTGGCCGATTTTTTATGGTTATTGTGAAGAATTATGACACCATTTCACAGCACAGTACGTTATTTTTTTATAATTTTCTGCGAGCTCGTCGTACTAACGCGGCGATACTGCGTAGGAATATGCTTTCGGCTTACTAAAAATGGCTTATTACCGCGTCGACTATTTCGTTTCTAGGAGTATTTATTCTAAGGGTATGGCAGTGAACCTATCAACCCATATACCCCCTAATCGATTTCTACACGCCATCGTGACGGAACGCTAAATCGCTTGGCGGCACGTCTTTGACGGTAGGGTGGTAACTAGCCTCCCATCAGACAAAAAATTAAGTGGCACTCGGGGATTGCCGCGGTAAAGCTATTGCATAGCATTTTTTATCATCTTATGCAATCATAATATTTATTCAATTTTTTTTTGCATAGTATAAATTATGCAAAAAAAAAAAAACAAACAAGAAAAGCGAACTGTCACTACTTCGCGAGTGAGATTCGAACCTGCGACATCGGCGCTCGAAAGCGTTCGCTCGCCCACTGCGCCAAATAGAGCTACTTGAGAACCTCTAAAATGTTGAACGCTTAACTGAACGACGGTGTTAGGATTTTTTTCGTTACGGAATTTCTTGATTCGGTCGCCGCGCTCAAACTGTTTGTCCTAGTTCAAAGCCCGCGATAAAAGCTATGCAATAGCCTAAAAAACAAAAATATAGAGTTCCCGCAAGATAAAAAAAAAACTAAACTTCACGCCACCGAAATCGCAGGAAAAAGCTAGTCATGATTAAAGTATTTCAAAGGTTGGATAAATGTTCTGAAATGACACAATAGCGTAATTTATAATGCTGTCATAACACTATTGTGAAAATGTGAAATTATCCGAGCTCCCGCACCCAGTGCGGTTAACAATAATGTCTTGGAAGCGGAAGCAGCACTTCGCAGTGGACCGGAGTTACTTGCAGTTCAGTGTACAGTGTACAGTGAACAGTGTTCAGTGTACAGTGTACAGCGACCTTACTGCTGCGAACTACTAATGAATTTGCTCTCAAGTGTTGACAACTTTCATACTGTTGTCATACTGCGGATATTAGAACACTGAAATTACCTGCTCTGTGGCGAATACTCTGCAGTCTAGATTTCCTTACTTGAGCATTCGAGTAAACAAACACCTCTTGATATGAATATCACTTATTTACACAGCAACCACACATTTTGAACTACGTATAACTGTCTAGATCTGTTCATTAAACACGTTCGTTACGATTTACACCAAACATTGCTTCGAATTTACCATTGATATTTATTTTCTCAAAAACGAAATATTTGCAGAACTCATTTGCACAGATTAGGAGAAAGTAACATTTCGTAACCCTAGATTGTCTATGAATCGTTGAGGTGGGGACAGGCGAATGAGTGACCTTAGATGAATGGATTGAATCCATGGAACTAGGAATTACCCATATATAAAGAAATTGATTGATTGATATTTTGTTTTCTATATAGTTTGGAAATCTAAACAACATCTTTTAGACATTAATTTTATCCAAATTATTATTACTAGTGATTTTTTTAAATAATTATTTATATCACAATGTTACCCACAGTAGGGTTAACTTTAAGAAATGAAGATTCCTATTTAATATAAATTTGCTTAAAAATTGCCTAGGTAATTAAATAAAAAAAAAATCCTTTAAATTGCCTAATAACATCTTGGAATACCCAATTGCACACCATACTTACGCAAATTTTTGGCATCCTAAAAACGACCTCTGTGATACCAATGTTACCCACCTCCCCTGTAGTAGTATTGTAAACTTACTATATTTTCAGACTGCCAGGGATTAGAAAATTGCAATACCCATACCGGTATCGAAACAATACTTACCATACGTTATGTATGAATTACCGATAGTTTTAAAAAAGCGTTAAAAAGAATCAATCTTTTTAAGGAAATCATATTTTACTATCACCCTTATGCCTTTAACGATATCTAGGCGACGTTAAGTGTGTATATAATACAATAAATGTGCCAATAATGTTGATGATAACGTTAAAATTATTTTTAACGTTATTTTTAACATTATAAATACTATAATTGAGTTATATACTGTTGATGTTGAGTTGTTGTTGTCTGTTGATGAAGTCGTTGATGTAATAAATTGCCAAACCTATTCATTGTCTAATGTCTCGTTATCATTCCGCCATTATTATTTACTGAAGTGAAAAGGTAAATAAAAATACACCACTTTTTTTTTTCAAGAAAATTGTTTGTATCACAATGTTACCCACAAATGGGGGATACTTTCGAATAAGACAAAAATCTGATTTGTAGTAAATCTACGTTATTTTTTTCTTGTATCTTCCTCTTTTTAATATAATTACGAAAAAGATATTGTTTAGTTACTTGTATATATACTAGTGGTTCGCCCCGAACTGAGACCTCGCGGTAACGGTTTCCCATAATTACTTATTCATTCAATAGATACATGACGATCAAAATGGACATTATTATTATGCCCGTTTTCACCAACCATACCTAAATCATCCCCTTTGTAGAAGTCTCTTTACGTAGGTAGCCCCTAAATACAATCCTAACATCCCATATGTCATTTTCACCTTTAGTTGTCCCGTAGAGGTTTGTAATAACAAAGTTGACAGAAAGTGTCAACTAACTTAACATATGTAGCCCGTAAAGGTTAGGGAACTGTTATAGTGAAATCCTCAAGGCCTCAATCAAACTTAGGTATAGTTTTTTGGAACATTCAAATTAAATTACTTGTACACAGCGTCAACTATCGACACGATCAGAAAACATGTAAAAACAAACTGCAACGTGAAGTTTTATTGATGTTTGCTAAATGACTAAATAATAATTTTAATTGAATATATTATGTTACATATAAGCTGCATTTGCTATATGAGATGAGAGCGCCATCTATTGACATCATTGTGAAGTTCTGTTGTTGCTGCTCATTAAAAGTTAAATAATTTAGTTTCCTTATTACATTTATCTAATTTTAGTATTTGTTGTTCAAGTACATGATATTACGCTAAAATTATAAAACTTTCAAGCCCCAGCTCTCAATGGTTATTCCGTTGTGAGGTCAAATATAATCTCCACTTTGAAAGCCCCCCATTTCGTCAATTTTAGGAAAAAAATTAAAAAAAAAATACTTTTGTACTCTGTTTCAAATTATCTTTAAAATGACGTACTGTAACCCTATGAAAAGCAAAAATTTTTTTTTTTCGTCGCTTTCGCTTCTATGAGAGCCCCCCTGAAATAAAGATTTTTATAACTTTTTAAGCCATTTTCGGCTGGAGGCCATCGGTTTACATATTATATCTAAAATTGAAGTAATTACGTTCAGTAATTCAGAAGTTATAAGGCTCTGACAGACGGACGGACGGACGGACGGACAAGTGCAAATTCACTCAAGTAGACTCAAAGACCTTCGCTTCGCTCGGTCGATGATGTATATATGACCGTATTTGTAGTAATGATCAGTTGGGATAAAAATCATTCAGTTTTATAATGCTTTCACATTCGTTCAATCACTCATGCGATAACTTCGCAACCCTATAAATTGTCTTTGGTTAACATTCGGCCATTATTGTTTACTCGAATGCTCAAGTAAGGAAATCTAGACATTACCTATGTTATATTGTAAATGCAAAAGTAACTTTGTCCGCCTGTGCGTTCATTGCCTTTTTAATGGCTTAGCCGATTTTGACGTGCACTGAGATAGTTTAGATTCTAAAATAGAGATACATTACAAACTGTTTATACCGAAAAATCAAAGATTAAAGTGTCAATATCTCAACGATCATCCCCGGTTAAAATTTTCAAAATATATTAAATCTACAGAAATCTTAAATATAGATTTTATCTGCTTCGAAGATATAATTTAGTCGTAGTATCTATTCTATAACTACACGATGTTTCACCGGACGGCGACTTGCAGTTAATACTTAATAGTATTAAGTTATAATTGATGGAGAAACTTGGGCGAAGTTCGCGAGATAGATAGAGTTGGCTGAAAGCTATTGCTAACATCAAGATTTATGGTGCATGTAGGTAATTGAATGTTATTATGTACACGCCAAAATTTGCGGAGGCGGCGTGATTCACATCCAAAGCTCTCTGAGAATCGCGTGCTGATATGTTGAGCGAGTTTGACGACCTCCCTAGCTCAGTGGTGAGCGCTATTGTCTTATAACTGGGAGGTCCCGGGTTCGATTCCCAGTGGGGTCAATTTGGGAATTTATAATTTCTGAATTGTCTCTGGTCTGGTCTGGTGGGAGGTTCACTGCCATACCCCTTCCAAGTTGGCCCGCTACCATCTTAGACTGCATTGTCACTTACCATCAGGTGTGATCGCAGTCAAGGAGTAGCTTGTCATCGAATATAAAAAAAATATAACCAGGTAAACATACATGGTTAAGTATATTATGTAAGTGTCCATATATACAAGAAAAATCAACCCGCTGCATCCGTCTTATCTTATTCTATCTATATTTTATTGTCATCCTTACTTAATATCCTAATTATGCGAAAATGTGTTTGTTTCTTGGTTTGTCATTCAATCACGCAGCAAAGGGGTATCGGATCGAGCTGGAGAATGGCGTAGGCTACCGCTACGACTGCTACGAGTTTCCGCGGGATATTTAAAATCTAACTAAACGTGGACGAAGTCACCGACAAAAACTAGCCTTAAATATGTTATTTTGACGTGATAACGTCTTACAAATCGATGAACACCGGCTGCACGCACGAAAAAGTGTCACGTTCCGCCTGAGACTCAGCGTGCAAGTGAGAGCGCGGAACAAGCGATAGAGAGGCACGTTCGGTCCAAGCGTCGGCTTAGAGAGCGCCTGCCGCCGGGCCCGCAGTCATTGCGTGCGCGCTGTGGTTAGCGGTCATCAATGTTTCTTTATGACGTTATCACGTAAAACTATCGTCCGTAAACCGACTTTACAGACAATCAATATTTTTTTTTCAGAAACGGATAAAGTGGTAGATACGCATCTAAATTATCTACGAGGCAATGCGAATTCAAAAGTATGGCATTTCCAGCTGAGAGCTCTGTGAAATATTTCAGTCGTAGTCAAAGGCAAAGAGAGACGCAGGCAACTAAATAATTAGAGAGAGTTTGGCTTCTGGAGACTGTTGCGAAATCCTCTGAAAAGTGTTCGCGAGAGAGTGTATCCTTTACTGGAGAAGGTTTCTAGCGAGTCTGCTACAACTACAACTAGTATTAAAGTTTATCCCGGAACTGAAACTAAGCCGGGAAATCTACAAGCGTAACGCGAACTAAAATTGATTTAGCCGATGACTAGGATCTTGTAAGTTGCCAACTGGCAAGTAAGACATTTGCATGCATTACTTACTACATTACACTGTATTTCTACTATCTGGCCGTGCTACGATCTATTGCGGTGAGACGTAGGGTTAACATCGCTTGGTGAATTAAATGAATCTCTTTAATAAAGAAAAATTTAGTAGAGTAGAAAATAATTATGATAATACGGACTATAGTTATTTTATTATTTTTATCGAAAGGTTTTCGGTTAAAAAAACGCGATAGTTCTATTGAACGGGAGTTGGGACAGCCTTTAAGAAAATAGATCAAGTAAACAATTCGAATGTTTGAAAATATAATATCGATGTCTGCGAAAACTATTAGGATGATCTTTATTAGATTTATATTATTATTTTAAATTTCAAAAAGGTAAATGAATTTTGTTGAATATATAAGAGCGGAAAACATTAAAGAAAGTAAAGACATAAACACTTTAACATAAATACATTATCCATTGAATAAACATACTTTAAACTAATTAGATGTTCTTACAGTGAGTTTTTCTTCTATCAATAATTATAAGGAATGTGCTAAGTATACTTCTTTTTACCGAAAAGAGTCTAACAATTTACTACACAAAAGAAGAGAGAAAATATTTTAAAAATAAAATACAAATAATGATCAGGGTATACATTCAGAAACAACCCTTGCCTGCGAAAAAACATTTTCTTTGAAGAATAAGCAGATTACAACTTTTAACGAGCGCTCTTTGCACTCACTTCTTCTCAGGAATTCATTAAAATAAGAATTTAAACCTATCCCCGAGCCATTAAGGACTTGCCGATTTGTAATTTCTGTTGAGAAATTCTAAGCTTTTAAAAAATTCTCAGAGAATTTTTCGAACCGATTTATAAAACTACAAAGATTTGTGGAGATTCCTAGGTCGTCGTCAGAGTCCCAAGGTCACAAGGTGCGGGGTCGCAAAGTGGGGACCTCCCACCAAAAAGCACAATCATGTTGGCCTACAAGGTTGACAAATGCGCTACGAGGTATACCGATGATATTTACTAGTGGTTCGCCCCGAACTGAGACCTCGCGGTAACGGTATCCCATGATTATTCATTCAATCGATACATGATAACCAAAACTGACATTATTATTATGCCCGTTTTCACCAAACATACCTAAATCATCCCCTAAGTAGGAGTCTCTTAACGTAGGTAGCTCCTAAATACAATCCTAAGTCCTAACATCCGTCCCAATATCCTTTTAGGTGTCCCGTACAGGATCGTGATAAATAAGTTGACAGAAAACATCAATCACCTAACTTATAGGTAGCCCGTAAAGGTTAGGGAACGTTAGTGAAAACATTGAATTATTATGTAGGTACTAACGAGTGAAACCGGGTTACGGGCATCTGTACAAATCGTCATCTATCGACGCGAATAGAAAATATACAATATTTAACTAAAATTTAACTAAAAAATAATTTTAATTGAATAATATGGTACAAAAAAAATTACAATACAATTATTGTATTATAATAAGTAACTAAATAATAATGGTCGACGCAAAACTGTTTTTGGGATAGGTCGTTAGTCGTAACTCGTAGTTCCATGGGAATAGTTACTGACTGCGCCATCTATTAGCATTATTGTGAAGCTATGTTGATGCGATATGAATTACAGATGTACATTAAAAATTAAATAATCTCGTTTCTTTATAATATTCATATCATTTTAGTATTTTTTGTTCAAGTACAGGATATAAGTGACCTAAAAACATAAAATCAGTTTGAAAATCCATAGCGGATTTTCCTAGAGAGCGTCTTCAAGCGAGCGTATAAAATCGCCACTTTGAAAGCCCCCCATTTCGTCAATTTTAAGGGAAAAATTAAAAAAAATATATTTTTGTACTCAGTTCAAAATTATCTTTAAAATGATACGTAACAATTTTATGTAACGCGATATTTTTTTTTTACTTCGCATTCGCTTCTATGAGAGCCCCCCTGAAATAAAGATTTTTATAACTTTTTAAGCCATTTTCGGCTGGAGGCCATCGGTTTACATATTATATCTAAATTTGAAGTAATTACGTTCAGTAATCCAAAAGTTATAAGGCTCTGACAGACGGACGGACGGACGGACGGACAAGTGCAAATCGCTCTAGTTAACTCAGAGACCTCGCTTCGCTCGGTCAATCAGACGAGACGCATAGAAACTCTAAATACAGATCTCACAAGACCGAAATATGTGAAAGTTCATACGAGACCTTTGTCCTGCTGTGGACATCCACGGCTGGACAAAGGTCTCTTTAAAAAAAAATAATTAGAATTATTTATTTCACGTGGGCCAACCTGTGGCTCTTATGACACGTCACGACTCTACCACCGGTTCGGAAAGCGGATTCTGCTGAGAAGAGCTGGCAAGAAACTCTGCAGTTGCTCTTTTCAAAATAATCATTTTACAATATTATTATGTATCTATTACATTGTAATAAGTTTTTTATACTATCTTGTGGGCTCTTGTATGGATTATCGTTTGACAAAGAAGAAGAAGATAAAATGGGTCGAATCGTACAATATGGTAGACAATTACTGTCGGTATAACTACTTAAATAATAATAAAAACCGGCCAAGTGCGTGTCGGGCCACGCGCAGTGTAGGGTTCCGTAGTTGAAAGTCTCAACATACATTTTGAGTTCCATGGTTTAATTACTATAATATTCTACAAAATATGCAACTTACAATACGTGTAATATCTAACTTAGAAAAACCGATATAACTCCTTCACTAATGAACCCTACTTAGCCGTGATAGTTTTCCTTTAAAATTCATTATATATACTACTGCTGTGAATTTTTTCTTGTATCCTATATACAACCATTTAGCTGGCAGAGGGGGGGGACACTTGACTCTAATAAAATTTAGCACTTTAAAATATCATATTTCACAAACGGATCCCTGAATAGAAAAATGGTGTTCCCACACCCACAGCGATTTTGAAAGACCTATTCAACGACACCCCACACTATGGGATAGATGAGAAAAAAAAATTCATCCCCACTTTACATGTAGGGGAGGTACCCTAAAAAAAATATTTTTCAAAATTTTATTTCACCACTTCATCGGCGTGATTGATATTTATACCCTTGTCAAATTACATATTTCTAGTATCAATAGTCTCTGAGCTAAACCGCGGACAGACAGACAGACAGACAGACGGACGGACATGGCGAAACTATAAGGGTTCCTTGTTTACTACGGAACCCTAAAAATGACTTGAAATTTTCATCCACTGGGATACTTTGGTAAAAGGGGCCTTATTGCTCGTGTAATCTGTTTATCGTGCGCAAAAGAAATACAATATTAATTAGAAGCAGGGCAGGTGCACAAAGGCGGGCTGTCCCATTCAAGGATCTCTTCCAGTCAACCTTTTGGTATCTGAAAGCGAAGTGTGGGTAGGTGGCGTTACCAACAAAGGAAATTCTAAAGGGAAATAATATATTGCTCACATAAAACAATTAACTAGCTTTGGCTCGATACTTCGCTCTCGTGGGGTTAAGTTAGGTTTTCAAAAATCCCGCGAGAACTCGCGTTTTCCGGTACCATACTTTTGATCTTTTCTGTCACTCTGCAGGTTTATAACTATACCCAAACAAAAAATTACGTTCATTGCTCTATTGCTGCGTATTTGAAAGACATAAAGTAACTCAATTTTGCAATAATAAGGATTTATAAATTTAAACCAGTAAGAGGTATATACATCAGGTAATCCAGCAATCAAAATATGTACTTGGAAATAAGAACAAGACCGGAAGCTTAGTACCACTACAAAGAACACCACCATTCAAGAGTACAATTCTTGAATAGTTCTGTTCTGTTGCAACACTTGATGTAGTAAATATAATAAGTATATTATTATGGTTGCAACATATAAGACTTCTAAGTTCTGTGTTAAGCTATACTGAGTTAGTTTTGGGTTTTCAGACGAGGATGCGTTTGAAATTCATAAGACTTCATTCATTTAGTCGTAAATAATAAATTATTGTACATTTCCATTCCAAAAGAGGTGAACGGACAAAGAAAATTTTTTCAGACACTATAAGTTGTAAGCAGAAATGGATGTATACTGTAAAATAATATTCTGAACGCGAGCCTTATTTGCCCATAGCGCTTTGTTCAAACAAATCCTAACTAAACACAACTCGGAGAACATACACAGAATATAAATAATTTACACATAACATATAGATAAACATCATAGAAAAATATGATGGCCGTGCGTATATTTTTAACCGACTCCCAAAAAGGAGGTTCTCAATTTGACCGGTATCTTTCTTTTTAATAAAGCTATGGTAAGATACAGCTATGCCTAAATAAATAATTAAAATAAAACTATTTCTTTAAGTGTTATTTAATGAGGTTTCATATTTGTAGTCTTTAAACATAACCAAACATAAAAATGTGTCATATAAAACTTTAGGTATCATGGGAAAAATTGGAGCAGCGGCTGGGTACGCAATGGACGGGTTGCATTGCGTTTGCAGCAAGTATGAGTAAGGCCGAAATTAGACGCTGCCCCGTTTATCGTTCATTTTTGCGAACATTTTTTGCGAAAATGCACCCTAAGGCCCTTTGCCATAAGGGCGAATTTAGACGGATAGCTCACCGATGACCTTTGAAAATGAAAGCAAAAATTTCTAAAAAGTAACCGTAGAATATTCACCCTTAGGGCGAATTAAGACGGTTCATTTTCTTAATTTTTTATCAAAATTATTGAAATCGTTGTATATAAATATCGTCATGACTCTACCAACGGTTCGGAAAGCGGATTCTGCTGAGAAAAGCTGGCAAGAATCTCAGCATTTGCTCTTTTCAAAATAATCATTTTACAATATTATTATGCAGCTATTACATTGTAAAACTGAGTTTAATTTTACTGAGTAGTCCCATTTTGAAGATTCTTTTCTATATTGAAGATTTGCTGCAAATTGGCACTAAATGAATACTTATTGTCGTGCCGAAACGCTTTTCGCTTGGCAGTACTTCTTTGATGGTAGGCTGCAAGCCACAACTTTGAACAAGCCACGGCCAAAGCCATTACAAAAATGTAACATAAAAGTGGTCGTACTAAACGTAAAAACAATGGTCTAGTTTCATCACTTCACTGTTCCGTGTTCACTCAGAAAGATATAAGTTTACTATCATCGAATTTCTATTCGAAGCGGGCCATAAAATAGGGAGGCTTCAAAGGGTCTAATTTACATAGGTAAATTGAAATCCCGATCGTATTTACGCGATCTACCCCCATATACCTACTTAAGAGTAATTTTCAAAGCGACGAAATGTCTTTGTGAACTGCGAGTGCGACAAACAGTACCTTTTGAATTTGTTTACTTTGCAAAATTATGGTATTTTGCAACGCTGTATATGTTAACGATAAAGTAGCTTTAAGAACTGAAGTACATAAAACCATCGAAATAAATATATAGAATCGCACATTGGAACACAAAACTAAGTTGAACACATTAGAACACATCGCGCGGGCAGAGTCGGGTATCTACTTATTCACTATAATTATTATAAACTATTTTTTGTTGCTTACCTGAATATAGGTATTGTTGGCTTTTCAATTCACAATTAGGTGCTTAAAAAATTTATCGCATAAATAACGCCCGCGTTCGTACGTCGCGAATGCCATGCCACAGTCCACACTAAACATTTCCATGGACTGCCGTGCACTCAGTTGAGTAAAGTGTGTGTTCGAAACGTCACATCTAGTACGTAGTACATATACATCGATGCATTAAACATTGTTTGATATTGGTGAAAACTTTTTTAAATTATGACAAGATAGCTAATGACTGCGATCTCGTGTAACAGTAAGTGTCGATGCAGTCTAAGATTTTATAGCGGGATAACTTGGAAGGGATAAGGTCGTGTAAATTTAACCTACACCCCCAATCGGTTTCTACACGTCAACATACTAGAACGTTAAATTTGTAACGGCACGTAACTTCCTCATTTTTTGAAAGTTGGTTAGTGAGTTTCGTTCTGACGGGTCGTGTCTAATGTCCTCCCGACCGAATCCGACGGCCGGCGGCCAACCTGCTCAGAGATTAGCCATCTGCGCAGGAGATATTACAGTGCACAAGTGTGTGCGCAGACACAGGTGCACTCTCTATTCCCTCACTCTCATAGTCCGATGGGACGGAAAATCCGACACGACACGAGGCACGGGGGTGAATCACCGCCAACTTCCTAACTCCGGGCTAGTAATGAGAATTTCTTGACAGAAAAACCCAATACATTTTTTTTCCCCCGACCCAGGAATCGAACACGGGACCTCGTCATCCGCAGCCGCACATGCTAACCACTAGACCAACGAGGGTCGTGTCCAACGAACTTTCGAACCACAATCAAATTCTAATTCTACTTTGAATCTTAGACCACTACCTAATTCAAAATTCATCCTCTGTGATCAAAACAGAAACGCTCGCGAGTTAATATTTATATGGCCGTATTTCACTAAAACGTCACATGCATGCTACATGCAAAGCGGATGACACAAATAACATAGAAGTTACTTGGATGCACGCCGGACCGTTACTTCGGATGTGTGGCCTGGGGTACAGGAGATATCGAGTATCGACAGCTTGCATAATAATTTAATATTAAAAATTTATTTTTTAAAACCGACTTCATACTTTCGTCTACAAACTGTAAATATTTTTAAAACCGCTCAACCAATTTCGATAAAATTTATATGGGACACCCTGGGAAGTATACCCTTTCAAACAAGAAAAGAATTTTTCAAATCGGTTTAAGCATCTTCGAGTAATCAGTGAATATACATAAAAAAAAGATTCCGACGAATTGAGAACCTCCTGCTTTTTTTGAAGTCGGTTGAAAAACCATAGGTGTCAAGGAAATCAGAAACGGGAAGATTTGTAGTGCTTTTTTTTTACAAAGAATATCAGCCAAATTGAAGTTGACTCATATCCTCCTCTCCCCTCCAAATACGCGGAAAGCTTGTGCCAGGGTTGGGTACAACAATAGATCAACGGGTGGGATTCGAACCTGCGACCTTTCAGTTTTCAGTCCGCACCTTTAACTGTTGGGCTATTGAAGTAATTGGGCATAGACGGTAGACTCTGTGTTCATATGAACATCAATTAGTAGTGGGTAGGGTGGGCTACTTGCGCGTCTTAATATGTGTTGAATTATAATTAGGTGTGCTTTTGTGGAACTCATTGTGGATACACTGCATACATAGCATAGTATCTTTTGAATTGTAAACCTGTTTTGAAAAGAGCAAGCGCCAATTATCTTGCTGGTTCTTGCTGGTTGGTGGCATTCCGAACCAGTGGTAGACTGATCGAAAATTCAAAAGCACTTATAAAAAGTTTATTTGAATAAATAACATTTCTATTCTATTCTACTCTATTGTATCAGTATGATGATCACAATCACCTCTGATTGGCTGGTACTCTCTCGCTATTGGTTAAAATCTTTTTAAATGCATGATGCAGCAAGAACGTCATAAATTCAGCCAATAGGAGGTGATTGTAATCGTCACACTGTAGCAATCATGTCAGACAATCCTATAGCCTACCTAAAAACAGCTCAACGAGTTGGAGAAGTGACGATGGACGGGGTACATAGATGTTGGAGTCCCAAACTCAAATGGCAGCTATGGAAAACGCAGCGTTGGGGGAGACATCACTTGGTGGTCAGACGATTTCAAGCATGTCATTGCGACACAAAAATTTGTTCTGTGACAATACTCGCAAGAGACTTTTGTGCAGCAGTGGACGTTTATCGCTTGAAACGGCGATGGCTAGGCTCCAATGTGTTACTAAAACCTACTATAATAGGTAAATATAAAAAGATGCAAAAAGCTTATTCTTCACTTACTTTCTTTACTTGTATTGTACTTTACCAAAAAACGCAAAGAAAACGTACAAGTAATTGATGCTACAGACACAACCTTGGGCTCCCGCAGATTGAAGCAAATAGAAAAGTTTCTCATTCAAATACACTTTTACAAAGTTCTTTTTGAAACTTTTACAAATTACAAAATGAATAGCTAATATTGTTTATCAACCGACAAATAAGGAGAAGGTTCGGTTCTCAAGATATCGCGTATAATTTTTTAATAAAACTATCATCATCATCATCAATCATCAATAGCCTGGAACAGTCCACTGCTGGACTAAAGACCTCTCCCAAGGGGAGGGGTTGCCCATAACACCACGCAGGGCAGACGGTTTGGTGATCGCAGTAGATGGTAGTAGTAGCACAGAGGACGCTGCTGCCCGTTCTCCGCTATATTCCCATAGTTGCCTCGTACGACACCCGCGGGAAGAGGAGGGGTGGTGACAACTGTATTCTGAACTGCCGTCACCACACGGTACTATTTAACTATGATCACTATTATTTGGTAGTCATAAAGTTTAGTCTCATAGACCAACTAATCGCTAGTCACTTTTAACTTAAGCCAAGCAAATATGAAACTACTAGCTGATGCCCGCGACTTCGTCCGCATTGATTTAGTTTTTAAAAATCCAGCGGGAACTCTTTCATTATCCGAGATAAAAAGTAGCTCTCCCGGTCTGGGGAACCACTACTACATGCATTACTATACCCATGCAAAAAATCGCATCAATCCGCTGTTCTGTTGCGACGTGATTGAAGGACAAACCAACAAACAAACACACTTTTGCATTTATAATTTCAATAATGCTTTATTATAACACTTTTTATAATTGTCAAATTTTTTACCATACTTAACCAAAGACAAAATTACGTTTAGCTGTCATTTACGTTTTGTTATTCCACTGTCATTTGCGTTTTGTTATTCCATGTCAGATGCGTTTTTCTTATACCACGTTTTATAGTGACATGATGGAAACGCGGTCGAACGGGATAAAAAGTATCCTATGTCCGTCTCCTGGTTCTAAGCTACCTCTCCACCAATTTTGAGCCAAATCGGTTCATCCGTTCTTGAGTTATAAATAGTGTAACTAACACCGCTTTCTTTTATATATATATAGATTAACTCAAAAGACGCAGCCCTGTGCTAAGTTACCGCGCAGAGGGAAGGGGTGTAGTGGGGTATTATACCGCGGATTTATAGCACTAAACCAGAAGCTGCTGGCATCTTCATTTGTAATGAGCTTAATACCATACTCTCATGTCATATTCATATTATTAATAGTCTAATGTAAACGTTCTAATCTTAACTAATATTATGTAAAATTTTGTGGGAACACGACACACGAGGGCCTGATTAGCAAGTCTTCAAGAATTACAGGTAAGAAATTAAACGGCTTCTATTGGTGTAGTCCAGTCCTGGTTTTAATGTCATACTTGAACCTTGTATACAAAGGGAACTTACTAACCTTAATATATTTATTTCATCGATTTGCGCGTTTTATAACAGATAATAACGCAGATGTCTTTGACCACCTAAATGGCGATATCATACTACATGCGAAAGTGCGTTTGTTTCTTGGTTTGTTCTTCAATCACGCCGCTACAGAGCTATGGATCGACGTAATTTCCTACATGGGTATAGTTGAGGATCTGAAGAATGTCATACTTGGCTACTTTTTATCCCGGAAAATCTAAGAGTTCCCGTGGGATTTTAAAAACTTAATCCACGTGGACGAAGTCACGGGCATCAGCTAGTAGTGATATAAATGGAAAGTCACGGGTTCGATTCCCGGCACGGGCACTTTGAAACTTAATAATTGCCCAATTGCCATAGCGTGCATTCATATTTTTATAAAATCGAGAACCTTTTAAAAACTACAGCGTAAACACTAATTGAGATCTGAAACTATTCATATTTTTGAAAACTATTAATAATAATTCGGAAATTGGATACCCGCGGATAAATAAATCCAATGTTAAAACGTATTGTGCAGAATTAATTGAACTGTAAAAGAATATGGCCGCAGGTGATAACGCACGTGCAGTGGCGATCTATCGTGGTCCGTTTACGGTTATGCCTCCAAATATATCCACTTCCTACTTTATACAAATAAATTAAATAGTTTTTTGGAAAAAATAAAAAGAAAATCTAGATCCCTGAATTAAGTAAATAAATAATAATATAATTGACTTTTATTAAATTCTTGTTTGACTCTCTGTCGGCCCTGTCGATGTCCAGGCGTATATGAGTGCAAAATTGTAAAATAAGTTGCCAAAAAGGTTAAAAGATAATTCTTTATTTTTAAATAAATTAAAAACTATACTTTTTGATTGGTTATTATTGAAATGTTTCTACAGTGTGGCTGAATATTTAAATAGTTATAATTGAAATATTATGCGATGCCTGAAACAGACTATTTTGTGTTGTGTTATTGTAAAATCATTCAAATGTAGTAAAATTACTAATAAGTAACATTTGCACGCCAATTTATGGCAAACATGTATGGAATATCAAAACTTCTAATCTACCTCTCTACCCATGTTTGAAGCAAATAAATGAATTATTATTATTATATTTACACTATTTATAGGGTTACCTGAGTGACTTTCACATATTCCAAGCTTCAGTGTTACGATAAGCTATCCAAGCTGCTCCCGCACAAGATAAATGTAAGCTGCTCACTTCACACAGCTCGCTACAAACGCTCGTATTAGCCGGCAGTGGCCGCTTACAGCACTAATGAATTACATTCATTAAGCTCTGACGTTTAGTAAGGCGGAGATTTAGATATAGAACAAAGTATTGCCAACCTTTTACGTAGTGAAGCACATCACACTATCACAATATATCACACTCATCATCATCATCATTAGCAACCCATCAACGGCTCACTACTCAGCGCAGGTCTCCTCTCAGAGAAGGGTTATAGGCCATAGTCCACCACGCTGGCCCAATGCGAATTGGCGGACTTCACACACCTTCAAGAACATTATGAAGAACTCTCAGGTGTGCAGGTTTCCTCACGATGTTTTCCTTCATCGTTGAAGCAAGTGATATTGAATTGCTTAAACGCACTTGACTCCGAAAAGTCAGAGGTGCGTACCCGGGATCGAACCTGTGACCCCCCGAATAGGAGACCACAATCCTAACCACTAGGCTATCACTGCTACTATATATCACACTATCACACTAATATTACAAAGGCGAAAGTTTGTACGTGTGTGTGTGAGTATGTTTGTTACTGTTTCACGCAAAAACTGCTAAACGGATTTGTCTGAAATTTAGAACAGAGATAGATTCTACCCTGTATTAACACATAGGTTACATTTTATCCCGGAAAATGAAACGGTTCTTGCAGGAATAAAAAATGAATTATCTAGTATTGAATAGTACTATTTTTAGATGTCTATTTAGTATTTACTTTAGAGATTTGTACCTACAAATTTCTAATTAGTAACATTTTATTTACACACAGACACACGGTTGATTAATTTGTACATTAAAATAAATCCCATCAAAAATATTTTCATGTATACTTTAATATATAGAATTATTTTAAAAAAACCGAATTCAAACACCCACGCCACTACAAAGCATATAATATAATTGACTGTCGATTTTTTTAACACCGCACGACCCTTTCAAACAAAAATAGAATTTTCAAAATCAGTTCAAGCGACTTCGAGTAATCGGTGAACATACATAAAAAAAAGATTCCGACGAATTGAGAACCTCCTCCTTTTTTGAAAATGTTGTAAAGACGAGACCATAACACACTTTCGCATGTATAATATTATTCTTCTTCTTCTTTATCAACCTATAGACGTCCACTGCTGGACAAAGGTCTCCTGCATGGACTTCCAGGACTGCGGTCTTGCGCCGCTTGAATCCCGCGGCTCCCTGCGACTCGTTTGATGTCGTCGGTCCACCTGGTGAGGGGTCTGCCAACACTGCGTTTCCCGGTGCGGGGTCGCCACTCCAGCACCTTGGGACCCCAACGACCATCAGCTCTTCGAACTATGTGCCAACCATTTCCACTTCAGTTTCGCGACACGCTGAGCTATGTCGTTGACTTTGGTTCTCCTACGGATCTCCTCATTTCTGATTTGATCTCGCAGGGATATACCGAGCATAAGCTCTCTCCATCGCCCGCTGAGTGACCCTGAGCCTTCTTATGAGGCCCATAGTTAGCGACCAGTTAGTTTATAATATTAGTATGATGTATATATGGAAATGTAAACAGTACTGCACTGTGTTTATTCTAATGTAAGTACCTACACACAAATATATTTCATTGTACATTATACATAAGTTAATCATCGGCCGCTAAACAAACGACCGCAGCGGTGGCTAACGGCGTTAATGAATCGCATTCGTTATTCGTTAGTCCTCGCGTGAAGGCCGCAGCACCAGCTAACATCTAGTTACAGTAGAGGCGCAGTGCTCATTTCGGTTATATACGATTGATTAACATAATAGACTATTTGAATGTACTCATCTCGCTTTGGTCCACAAAATGTTAGGTATACACTGTAGTAACGGAACGTTACATTGTCATTTGTAAAATGTACTTTATTTGTCTATGGTGTACAGAGACGTCAAGCATCGAACTCACTGTATGGTGTAAGGCAGGTTATGTTATCTTCTTCTTCTTCTTCTTCTTCTTTATCAACCTATAGACGTCCACTGCTGGACAAAGGTCTCCTGCATGGACTTCCACAGACTTCGGTCTTGCGCCGCTTGAATCCAGCGGCTCCCTGCGACTCGTTTGATCTCGTCGGTCCACCTGGTGGGGGGCCTGCCAACTGCGTTTCCCGGTGCGGGGTTGCCACTACAACACCTTGGGACCCCAACGACCATCAGCTCTTCGAACTATGTGCCCCGCCCATTTCCACTTCCGTTTCGCGACACGCTGAGCTATGTCGGTGACTTTGGTTCTCCTACGAATCTCCTCATTTCTGATTTGATCTCGCAGGGATATACCGAGCATAGCTCTCTCCATCGCTCGCTGGGTGACCCTGAGCCTTCAATTATGTCATCTAAATATTAAATATTAATATTGTAAAAGTGATCAAGTGATTTAAAATAAAGACACACCGAAGACCAAAACAATCTTTTATTACAAAATATTACATACACCGACACAAATCGCTGCAACTTTTTAAGTGAACAATTTTGTATTGACGTGATAACGTCTTATAAATCGATGAACACCGGTTACGCGCACGAAAAAGTGTCACGTTCCGCCTGAGCCTGAGCGTGCAAGCGAGAGCACGGAACAAGCGATAGAGGCCCAAGCGTTGGCTTGTGACTTGTTTCTATAAGACGTTATCACGTAAAACTATCGTCCGTAAACCGACTTTACAGACAAACAATTTTTTTTAATCTCAATCTTTATCCAACACTTGTGATACAGTTCTATACGCAATAAGTAATCATTATCATCATCATTTGCAACTCGTCAACGGCTCACTAGTAGTGAGTCGTTGACGGGTTGCAAATAGTCAAGTAGTGAGTCACTACTGAGCGCAGGTCTCCTCTCTGAGAAGGGTTATAAGCCATAGTACACCACGCTGGCCCATCGAGAACAATATAGAGAACTCTCAGGTGTGCAGGTTTAATCACGATGTTTTCCTTCACCGTTGAAGCAAGTGATATTTAGTAATAATAATACCCGAACTCATATACACCTCATTCGGTGGGCAGCGTTTATTTTTAACCATTTTAAGAGATTCGACCATATAGTAGATGGCGGTTCTTCTCAACAGAATCAGCTTTCTAAACCGATGGTAGGTTCTCGATCGTCATAACTGCCAGAATTCGGCATAAGTGCCAGAATTCGGTGTATATTAAATAATTATTAATTTGGATTTGATTTAAGAACATATTATGTCTAATATAACATCACAGGACGGCTTAGTATTGCTCCGGGGTTATAATACTCTGGCTCATATCGCCCGGTTATAAGTACGACCTTACGGCTTGCATATGCCGCGATGGGCTAGTTTCCGTAGCACCGCTTCGCTGACGCGCGTTGTTTATCCAAGCCTTTAGTAGAGCTGAACTATAGTAAATTTTTTAAACGCGTCTCTATTCATCATAACAGCTAAAGCCGTATACAAAACGTAATCCCGAACGCCTTTATGACCTCAATTACCGAGTAAACTTTTGTAATAAAACTGAACTCCAAGCAAACTTGGAACCATTAATATAACACCTGTCTAGCATAGGTACAGGTGCATGCCTTAATTACCAAGTTTAGATTTGTTAAGTTGGTACCACATATATTTCCATCAAACAGTAAGTAAATAGACTTATGACACTTAAAAAGTTTTACCTTTAAAAGCATAATAGAACAATAGAAAAAAAATTATAAACTTACATAAATTTAAAATTAAAATATGGTAGGTAATTTAAAAGTTTTACTCTTCTCATCAACATAATAACATAATAAAACAATAGCAAAAAATTATATATAACATAAATTTAAAATTAAAATATGGTAGATAATTTAAAAGTTTTACTCTTACGACAAGATGTTCTGATATTAAATTTAATTTTGCATTAATAATATACAAGATAGTAATAAAATAATTTGAGCAACAGTCCATGTAAACTTTGGAAGAATCTTATTCTACGTACCTCGTTACGTTAAATGTAAAACACTAGAATCCTTTTACATAGGTAGAGATTTCTAAGGACTACACTGAAACTTTGAGTCTAAGGCTGAGATCTATAGAACTCAAGACTCAAGTCAAAATGAGACACAACTAAGACTTAAATCTGTCTCGTTTTAACTGTCTCAAGAGTCTGAGCTAAGTGAGAGTGCCATCTGTGGACCATACCCTCAGTTATTACTACTGAATTGCATAAGTCTATTTGTTTGTTGGTTTGTTCTTCAATCACGCAGCAAAGGAACAACAGATTTTTGCATGGGTATAGTTGAGGACCTAGAGTGTGGAATAGGCTAGTTTTTATCGCGGCAAAACAGGGTTCCAGCAGCATTTTTAAAAACCTATCTTCACATGGACGAAGTCACAGGCAAAAGCTACTTACATCAATAGTTATTTGTGTTATATGGGGCCAAAGGAATTTTTTGTTCCCCGAGGGCGTTATTTTGAATTCAGAGCGAAGTGAAGGATTCTATAGTAGACTACCGAGCGTAGCGAGGGATTCTAAAGTAGAATCCTGAGCGTAGCGAGGAATTCAATATACTCCGCCCGAGAACAAAAAATTTTGGCCCCGAATGACACACACTATTTTTCATCATTACCTATGAGAAAAAGCTAGGAGTACTATGTATAGAGTATGTATGTAATATGTATAGAGTATAGACATTACCAATACGTATAATGAAAGTTTGAATAAAACAAAAAATAAATTTTTATGAAATAATTAAACATTTATGTTGGAAGTATGGGCGTATATATCTAATCGACAAATTTGATCACGTGACTTATCGAAGACAACAGCTTCTGAAACATTTTTGAATTCTCTCTTCTGATTGGTCCGCGCTAGTGCTTTAGTATGCTAAAGCAATATCGCGGACCAATCAGAAGAGAGAAATGAAAAGTCCCATGGGGTTAAAATTAAATTTTGCTCCCGCTATCCTCTGAAGGCAATATTCGTTTTTCGAATAGGTATGATGAAATAGTTATTTGTGTTATATGGGGCCAAAGGAATTTTTTGTTCCCCGAGGGCGTTATTTTGAATTCAGAGCGAAGTGAAGGATTCTATAGTAGACTCCCGAGCGCAGCGAGGGATTCTAAAGTAGAATCCTGAACGTAGCGAGGAATTCAATATACGCCGCCCGAGAACAAAAAATTTTGGCCCCGAATGACACACATTATTTTTCATCATTACCTATGAGAAAAAGCTAGGAGTATCGACCTACTATATTTAGAGTATAGACATTACCAATACGTATACGTATGTAATTGAAAGTTTAAATAAAACACAAATTTTTTATGAAATAATTAAACATTAATATTTATGTTGGAAGTATGGGCGTATATGTCTAATCGACAAATTTGATCACGTGACTTATCGTAGACAACAGCTTCTCAAAAATTTTTGAATTTCGACACATTTTTGAATTCTCTCTTCTGATTGGTCCGCGTTAGTGCTTTAGTATGCTAAAGTACTATAACGCGGACCAATCAGAAGAGAGAAATGAAAAGTCCCATGGGGTTAAAATGAAATTTTGCTCCCGCTGTCCTCTGAAGCCAATATTCGTTTTTCGAATAGGTATGATGAAAAACTTATTTTCTTCTTTGTGCCTAAATTACACAGAATGTTGGCAATATTTCACGGTCCAAAAAAAAATTGCGTAAAAACATCTTGAAAAATTGCGTAATTAACACCACTAAGCGAATAAGTCCTTCCCCATCAGGGGCTAACTACCCCTCGTTATTTCACAAGAAGGAGTAAGATTTCAACAAATACTAAAGGATACCTCAAAAAATACTCTTTCCGAAGTTTTTATATTGCTGACGCGAAGCCAAGCCGTCGAGAAATCAGTTAAATCAATTTCCTCAACTTTTTAGCCTGTTTATCTTTAACTAGATAATGCCCGCGACTTCGTCCGCGTGAAATGTTTTTTTGATTCCGCGGGAACCCTTCAATTTTTCGGGATAAAATGTAACCTATGTGTTAATCCAGGTCTATCTCCATTCCAATTTTCAGCCTAATCCGTTCAGTCGTTTTTGCTTGAAAGAGTCACAAACACACACACAAACTGTTGCCTTCATAATAATATTAGTGTGTTGAAAGTATTGGAACAAATAGACCTTTGACCATTTGATAAATGGCTATATTCTTGTAGGTGAGAATATAATATCAGCAATTTACAAGTAGCCAGTTTTAAGTTAGAGTTCAACTAACGCAACCTTTCGGTATTTTGTACCTCTAAGGCTGAGATCTATAGATCGTACTCTGGCTCTGCTCAAAACTCAAGATAGAGTTAAGATGAGACACAAATATGTCCTGATCTGTAATATCTGTCTCGTTTTAACTCAGTCTTGAGTCTAAGCTCAACAAATGTGTGTTGTTGTAATGGTTTTCACATTGATTACGCAATTATAGTGATGCCGATGTACAAAGTGCTGTTTGGCAGTAGGTAAATACAAAAGCACAGTATAAGCCTTCGTACACAAGGCTACGCAAATCTTCGATACTCGACGATTTTAGTCTCTAAGCGACTACCGCAATACAAATTCATAGAGGTTCGTACATAGGTACACGTCGCCAAGTGTACGAACCTCTATGAATTTGTATTGCGGTAGTCGCTTAAGACTAAAATCGTCGAGTATCGAAGATTTGCGTAGCCTTGTGTACGAAGGGCCTAAGAATAAAAATAAACCCTAAAATCGCACACTACTTGAAATATTCACGGCCGCTCACGGAAAATCCTTTGAAGTGGGCGACCCCTTCCTTGCGCAAGCAAGGGTTTTTTGGGACATTGTATTGTAAACAAACATCATTCACAACAAACCCACGTTTTTGTTAAAGTTAAACAGTTTCAGAACAATGAAATTTTCACAAGAATAAAATACTTATTTTTGTCTGATGGGAAGCTTTGGCCGTGGTTACTGGCTTAACCAGCAAACAACCCTACCAGCAAAGACGTGCCAAGCGATTTAGCGTTCCGGCACGATGGCGTGTAGAAACCGAGGGGTATGGGTTTGATCAAAACTGCCATACGTACACCCTTCCAAGTTAGCCTACTACTTTCTTAGCCCGCCTTGTCACCTTGATCATAGTCAAGATAGCACTTGACTATGATCTCACCTATTGGTACAAGCGTAAATTTAAAATACCCCCGACATGTGAATCTATGGCCTATCAGGTCGAAGTTATCAATTAATTGTCATTTAACGATTACACTGGCACACGTGAAGCACTTAATCGAGTAATCATACGCCAAAAATGCCCTACATCATTTTGGAAAAGAGCTGATACTTGTACACTGCTGAACCGATATTAACCAAACATAGCTAAGAACCACCACAAGAAAACTGGCTTTCAAATGAACAAAACCGCATCGAAATCGGTCCATCCGTTTGAGAGCTGCAATGCCACAGACAGACACACACACACACACACACACACACACACACACACACACACACACACACACACACACACACACACACACACACACACACACACACACACACAGACAGACAGACATCGACGTCAAACTTATAACACCCCTAATTTTGCGTCGGGGGTTAGAAATAGGTGAGATCATAGTCAAGTGCTATCTTGTCATGCATTAAAAAATGCAATAAACTGACAGTCATCCGTCAGTATTTTGAGGTTACTAATTATAGATTGTATATAGTTTTGCAGTCATCGCCATCCATGCCTGCTCGTTAACACCCGTTAACGTTATTGAATATTAGGGCCCTATCTCACTAGGATGACATGGCAGCGAAGCCAGCAGCGCCGCCAGTCAAATTGTATCGGCGACGCTAAACTGGCGTCGACGTCAAACCGTCCGCGTCGCCAAGTGAGGTAGTAGGCCAGTAAATAAAGCCGTTTTTTTGGTCAACCTCGCACTAAATTTCCGATTCAATTTTAATTTTTTTTTAGGTTAAGGGTTTCTTACTGACTATAAAAACACAAAATGCTGACAGATCCAGGTGGAGCTTCGATCGCAATCTTAAAGAAAAGTTTTTGACCGATATTTCGGAAACTATCCACTATAGGGCAAAAGTTATTCTGACCTTTTTTGTAGAGAATAAAATTTTGCATCTTTTATTTCCTGTAAACTATTTTGTAAAACTTACCGTTTACGATTTATTGCCCATTTAATGAACCGGTTTTTCGTGTGTGTGTGTGTTCCGAAACGAAACGAAAAACCGGTTCATTAAATGGGCCATAAATCGTAAACGGTAAGTTTTACAAAAAAGTTTACAGGAAATAAAAGATGCAAAGTTTTATTCTCTACAAAAAAAGTTTAAATAATTTTTGCCCTAAAGTGGATAGTTTCCGAGATATCGGCCAAAAACTTTTTTTTAATATTGCGATCGAAGCTCCACCTGGATCTGTCAGCATTTTGTGTTTTTGTGGTCAGTAAGTGACCCTTAACCTAAAAAAAATTAAAATTGGATCGAAAATTTAGTGCGAGGTTAAATGCTTATATTTACTGTACTATAGGGCTTTATTTACAACGTACCTACGTTGTAAAACAATTTTACACGTTTTGACTGGCAGCGCTGTCGGCGTCGCTGCCATGGTATCCTAATGACGTAGCCCATATTCCCCTTGTGACGTCTTAGATTTCTTGGATAACAATTTGTCAAAGAAAATTTCCCCATCTTTGTACGTGGTAAAGATAAACAAAAAATAACATCATTAAAATCTGATTGAAGTAAAGAAAGGAATAATGAGAGTCGGAATAACACCCCCAAGCCTGAGGGCATTAGAGATGTTTTATGTTAATGATGTTAATTATAAATTTCTTTAGGCGTATTTTTATTTCCCGGGCGGGGTACCGGGAGTTCATCAATGGGTGGGTTCATCGAGTCCCTCATTATTGCCAAACTGCTCATAAATATTCGTAAGGCTTATCTTAGTCTCAGTTACACATTTTTAATCCACAGTATTGGGTCGAGCAGTGATAGCCTAGTAGTTAGGACTGTGGTCTTCTATTCGGGGGATCGCAGGTTCGATCCCGGGTACGCACCTTTGACTTTTCGGAGTCAAGTGCGTTTAAGCAATTAAATTTCACTTGCGTCAACGGTGAAGGAAAACATCGTGAGGAATTCTGCACATCTGAGAGTTCTTCATAATGTTCTCGAAGGTGTGTGAAGTCCGCCAACTCGCATTGGGCCAGCGTGGTGGCCTATGGCCTATAACCCTTCTCTGAGAGGACACTCTGCGCTCAGTAGTGAGCCGTTGATGGGTTGCTAATGATGATGATGATGATGATTGGTTCGAGTCCCTGGGATTTAATATAATAATTTATTTAATAGATATAATGTACAAATGAGTTTTTTTACATTTAACTTAATAACAATAATATTAAGTGCCAAGAATTTGGATTTTTCGTGCTCGTAAACGCTTACCGGTCTGTCTGAGCATTGGTTTCCTCTCAACTAAATAGTTAATTACATTGTGTAGTAATTATCTCTGTTACTATGAAATGCTTTGGTACTAACTCTTTAATAGCTGTTATATATGAAAATAAGCAAATTTGAAGCTACTTCAAAATTATTTCATCATGCTTAAAGGTTACCAGAAATTTTACTATAATTATCCAGATTCCAGGCTTACACAGTAATAGGTAGATCTAAAAGCTTTCTTATATATATATATATATATATATATATATATATATATATATGGGTTTAAAGATGGCTAGCTAAAGATAAGGCTAGAATTCTCAGGTTTAAATATCCATCTGATTTTGGAAGAAAATAACACTAAAATTGTATATCCATTTTATTCGGCGGAAATGTTATACATAAAGAAACGGATAATCGGGTTAAGGCCACGTGAAAAGTGGATCGCGGCTGACTCGTTATATCCGGGCTGCGACAAACGAGTGAAAAACACCTTAATTAACGACCGGCGCGCCCCGCTTCTATTTCATTCCCTATTGCAAGACTGACAATGCGACAAATATAAATAAATCTATATCTTTAAACTAATATTATAAAGAGGAAAGATTTTTTGTTTATTTGTAAGTTTGTTTGTTTGTTTGTACCGAATAGGCTCTGTAACTACTGGACCGATTTTAACCATTTTTTCACCAATAGAAAGCTAATTTATCAGGAATTAACATAGGCTATAAATTATTTTCAAAAATTTAGAGATCCTTAAGAAAATTGCAATAATGTAACCCAAAGTAGCAAAATTTTGTTTAAAAAATGCATTATTTGGCGTGTGCTGAGAAAACTATTGATGATATACAAAAATTATATACTACATGATTAAAGTACTCATATTTTTCTACAAAAAAGTCTCGGAATCTTTGAGCTCGGAATATATCTAACTATCATATTTAAGTCTCTATAGTAGTTTTTTGTGTTCTAAAATTTAATTAGATCGCTTTTATTATCGTAAATATTAATTCTTCCTTACTAATAAATAATTATAAATGCGAAAGTTTGTTGGTTTGTCCGTTAATTACGCTGCAACAAAGCTACGGATTGACGTGATTTTTTGGGTAGGTACAGTTGAGAAGCTGGAGGGTGACATAGGCGTCCCGGAAAATCAAAGAGTGCCCGCGGGATTTTAAAAACTAAATCCACGAGGACGAAGTCGCGGGCATCAGCTAGTATTATATAAAAATCTCGAGTCACGATGTATGTTCAAAAACTACTGAACCGATTTTGATCAAACTTCGTAACTATCTATAATTTAGTCCAACTTAAAGATAGGATAGTTTTTATCTTAATTATTGACATCAATATTTGTAATTGCAAATTAAAATATGTTAATTACACGACAGTCATATTATACAGTTCGAGATTTGGGTTGCTAGGCAACCTAGCCAAATAGGCTACTTATCTTACTAATCCTTACTACTATTATTATAAATGCGAAAGTGTGTTTGTTTGTTGGTTTGTCCTTCAATCACGCCGCAACAGAGCAACGGATTGTCTTAATTTTTTGCATGGGTATAGTTGAGGACCTGGAGAGTGAAAAAGGCTACTTTTTATTCCGGAAAATCAAAGAGTTCCCGAGGGAATTTAAAAACTAAATCCACCCAGACGAAGTCGTGGGCATCAGCTAGTAAATTATACATTTCTAAATAAATTATACATTTCGGCCAATAAATGTAGCTTCATATACTAAGCGGCGATATCCTAGTGCTTAATACTTCGCAGATCTGGAATTTGATTTCAGACACTCATCTCTTAGTTTACCGGGTTATGTGCATTTTAAGCAATTAAAACACTTGCGAAACAAAATAAAACATCGTAAGGAAGCCTACATGACTGAGAGTTCTTTATGTTCTCAAAGGTTCTCAATTCTCACTGAGCCAGCGTGAGTGGACTTAGGCCATAGCCTAAAGTAGGTTTACTTTTGGCCATAGTCCACTCACGCTGGCTTCCGTTTTCATTCGAGAGGAGTCTTGGGCCCAGAAGTGGGCCAGCGATGGGATGACATTAATGAATGAATGAACTCTCAATCTTTTATGAAAAACGGGTCGGCTATAATTTCAAACCAATATGTAAAATTCAGTATGTAGGTTGTATGTCAGGGACGAATCGAGAAATTCATGCAATCGCTCGGAGCGATCGCCCTGTGACATCCGGAACCATATCCAGAAACGACCACCAAACTTAATTAGGTAGTTACACAAAATTTTGTTTCCATTCCATTCCATTTTCCAAAAGAAACAGATAATAGGGTTAAGGCCATATAAAAAGTGGGATTTCCTCCGGAGTTGGGACTCGTTACCGGAACAACGGCGAACGAGTGAAAAACACGTTAATTAACGCCTCCGCCTCCCTCTACCCACTTGCACCTCACCGGAAATAAAATAAATGGGAATAAAAACGGCTAGAGGTAAAAAAAGTTCGGGTGTGGTATGTTTGAGCGTTTACAATGAAATGGCTGAGTGAGGCTGTGTTTTTAACCCCGACAAAAAAGAGGGGAGTTAGTTTGACATATTGTGTCTGTGTATGAGTGTAGTGTGTGAAGCAGTGATAGCCTAGTAGGTACTTAGGACTGTGGTCTCCTATTCGAGGGGTCGCAGGTTCGATCCCGGGTACACACCTCTGACTTTTCGGAGTCAAGTGCGTTTAAGCAATTAAATATCACTTGCTTCAACGGTGAAGGAAAACATCGTGAGGAAATCTGCACATCTGAGAGTTCTTCATAATGTTCTCGAAGGTGTGTGAAGTCCGCCAATTCGCATTGGGCCAGCGTGGTGGACTATGTCCTATAACCCTTCTCTGAGAGGAGACCTCCATTCAGTAGTGAGCCGATGATGGGTTGATAATAATGATGATGATGATGAGTGTATCTATGAGTCTGTCCGTTTCCTCATAGCTCACTGACGAATGAACCGATTTTGATACAGTTTTTTTCTGTGTGTAATCGAGGTGGATCTTAGCTATAAATAATTTAGGAAGATCCGCTCAGGAGTTTGAAGATCATCACCTCATTTCCTTCTTGATTAAAGGGGCTTACACTGGCTCATCAGCAGCTTACAGCAGATATACTGCCGCACTCAGAGTCACTAATCGTTACTTAACGACGAGATCTTGGATTTTAAAAAGTTTCATTCTCAGAAGTTAAAGCTTCGTTTATACATTAATGACAATTCAGTAATAGGTTTAATTATAATTAATTACTCATTAAATAATATAATTTCATACATGCGACTGAGTGCGGTAGTTAATCACAAGTTAGTTAATCGTCATAAACTAGAAATACCATCATGTCGCCTGCGTAAAGTGCAAAAATCCTTTGTGGGGTTGAGCGTACGCTTATATAATCTGATTCCGAAAGAATTGCTAGATTTGCCACTGCACAAATTTAAAGAATGCGTAAAAACTCACTTACTGAGTCGCGGTTATTACAAAGTTAATGACTTTCTTAATGATAAAGTTGCATGGGATCTTGAAAAGAGTATTTGAATAGTAATAGTACTGTATTAGATTAGATAAATTCGATGCCTAGACATGGGTAGTCGAGTATGTCACACTCTCTTTAACGTTTCTGTAGGTGGTGTCGTGTGGTGCGGGTTGTTACGTTCCCTCAAATATGGTTGAGCGAAGCAATGGCTGGATCATGCTCATCGTCATGCTCGTGAACGGGTGCCACCGTCGGAAGCGGGGCTGCTGGTCTGTATTGTATTGTATTGTATTGTTTATTTTTCTTCGATTTAGGCTTACAAAAGCGCTTACGAATGTCAAAAATGTTACATCATTTAAATATTTAAATTACAATATCTACAAAAATATTCAGTCTAGCACAAATAAATAAAATAAGAAGTCACAAAAATTAGGTACCTACTAGGTATGTTAAAGAATAAAATTAAAAAAATAATAAAAATTGTGTCAAACATAAATCGTCATGTAAAATGTCATAAACAAATAATTAAAAAGTAATAAGTAGGTACTCACGTACTTAGTTTTTATATCATAACGTAAACAAAATTTAATCTTAACCATTAATGGCATGTGCAATGTTAGAATTTCCAGGCTTTATCATCGTCTACATAATCTATTATTCTATAATATGCCTTTTTTATTAAGATATCTTTAATTTTAACTTTAAATTGTGTATCAGAAAGATCTGTAATGTCCTTTGGAATTTTATTGTAGAAGCGTATAGAGTTTCCTATAAACGTTTTTCTTGTTTTAGATAACCTGCATTTTTTCACTGCCAACTGGACATGTTTATGTCGTAAGTTATAATTTTGACACACGAGATTCTTTTTGAGAGATGGAAGATTTTTTCTAGCATACATAATATTTTCAAAGATATAAAGTGAAGGCATAGTCAATATAGAGGTTTCTTTAAAAAAGTCTCTCAGTGACTCTCTGGGTTTCATTTTGTATATAGCACGAACAGCCCTTTTTTGGAGTATAAAGATTGTTTTCCAATCAGCAGCAGAACCCCATAACAAAATTCCATATGACATCAGACTTTGAAAGTATGCAAAATATACTATTCTAGCAGTTTTTACGTCCGTTAATTTCCTTATTTTACGAATCGCAAAGACTGCTGAACTTAATTTGTTTGCTAAAATATTAATGTGTTGCTTCCATTGTAATTTAGAATCAATGGTGAGGCCCAAGAAAAGGACATTGTCAACAATATCTAATTTTTCGTTGTTGAGTAATATATCAACATTTTTGTCACTACGGTCTGCTAGTCTTGACATGTATTGAATATTGTACTTATGTATTTTTGGAGTTCTATAAATATTATATCATCGTATTGTTGGAAATATTCTATTCTAACAAGTTGCATGGGGTAAATCGGCATGGCATCCAGCTGCCCACAAGATATTATAAAAAGTTATTAAAATGTAAATACATATTACCTACAAAAAATATTGTAAAATGTGTAATTTTGAAAAGAGCAACTGCTGAGTTTCTTGCCGGTTCTTCTCAGCAGAATCCGCTTTCCGAACCGGTGGTAGAGTCATGACTTGTCATAAGCGCCACAGGTTGGCCTACATGAAATAAATGATTTTGAATTTTTGAATCAAGTCAATGATTCATTTATCATTATTTAATGAATGACTCTAGTGCGGCAGATAGTGTGTTTGGACTGTGATTAGAATGGTCTCAATGAGTTTGTGTTAGATAGCTGATAATTGAGGATCGAGGAGGAGAATCTGATGATGGAGCAGAAACTGGGTAACAGGATGTCAGGTAGGTATGTATCGTACAAAGTCCGGCCATAGATTCTTATTAATATGTCGGGGGTGATTATAATTATCAATTTACACATCATTGCATCGCGTTTGACTATGATTTGACTTAAAACAAGTAGAAGATAACTTCATATAAACAAGTATTAAAGGGTGTAAGGGTAAAGGGTTATGTGCGTTTAAGCAATTAAATTCATTAGTGAAGGGAAACATCTTGAGGAAACCTGCACGCGTGAGAGTTAATGGCATAATAATGCCATAATTTCCTCAAACGTGTGTACTGTGTAAAGTGTGCGAATTAACATTGGACCAGCGTAATGGACTGTGGTCTGTAAGCCTTATCTAAAAGGGAGACCATCTGCGCAATTTATGAGTGATGATGATGGTGATTTAAGGGCGAACTATCGTGCTCCCCTAAAATATACAGGAATGTGAGAGTTAAATTTTATCTAGGTTAAACCGCAGCAATACAGTGCTACCAAAAACATAACAAAAGTAAACTGCAGTAAAGGTTAACACAAGTAATTATGGCCAACCTGTATGTTAGACAGGTGTAATATTAATGGTTCGGAGTTTGCTTAATGTTCAGTTTTATTACCAAAGTTTAGTGGTTAAAGTTGAGTCGCGAAGTGGAGGTACGAAGGCGTTTATGAAAACCAACTTTTATTATGTTCTTGGGGTGTCGAAATATAAACATGGCCGGGGGCCGGCTCAGTGCTTCCCGGAAGGAAATTGAGTCAGTATCGTGTCCTAGTGCGTGTGTGTGTGTGTGTGTGTGTGTGTGTGTGTGTGTGTGTGTGTGTGTGTGTGTGACTAAGAAGTTGAGGTCACCACGCGTGCGTATTTCTTGTTTAGTTGTAAGATTTTTCGTTTACCGTTACAATACCGTGGCGATTTTCCTGGTTAAGCAGATTATAGTAAAATAGGATAGTGGTTCCTTAAGATGTATTTTATGTATATATGTAAGAATTTTGTTATTATAGCATTATTTTTAAATTATTTTTTGCACCACCTACCTCATATCTGTAGGAACCTTCTTTGGCAACATTGATTGCCTAAAAAACATTGGTTGTCTGTAAAGTCGGTTTACGGACGATAGTTTTACGTGATAACGTGATAAAGAAACATTGAAGATAACTGGCGGGCGGCGGCGGGCGCTCTCTAAGCCAACGCTTGGGCCGATCGTGCCTCTCTATCGCTTGTTCCGCGCTCTCGCTTGCACGCTCAGGCGCAGGCGGAACGTGACACTTTTTCGTGCGTGCAGCCGGTTTATAATCATCGATTTATAAGACATTCGATTTATAAGATCACGTCAAAAACATTGCTACGTAGTGATATGGTCGCCATTATATGTATACACATTTTACATTATATACACATGTTACAGTTGTGTGTATGTGTGTTTTTTTTGGTGTTTTCGCAGTGTTATGTGATGTACAATGAACGTATATTCATTCAACCATCCAATGCACTTCCTTTTTTTGAATATTTATCGAAGAAATCACACTCGATTAAACTATCGACTGATCAAAAGTATTTCGCCTATTCCCACCCTTAAGAGGGGGTGTGCGCTCGTTAACAGTAAACAGATTTGATTTTTACAGTAGTAGATCAAGTTTCAATTATCCGAAAAAAAAAACGCAAGAATTACATCATACTGCCAAGGGACGTGTCTGGGCAAAAACATAAAATGATGAAATTTGTTCGATAATAAAAAATCGCGAAGTTAGGTCTAATTTTTAACCAATATTCATTTATTTTCAATGTGTTGCATATTACAGAGCCAAAATTTTTACATTAAATTCCGATTGATATTATCAAGGGAGTAGCCTAGCGAATTGAAAATAAAATGAATATTTTACGAGTTACAAAGTATTTTGGCGCTTACTACACTCCTATTCCGCGCAAAACGCTATCTTTTGTCGCGCCTCACATGAGGTTGTGGCTATGTTTTATCTCAGCGCGAAATCTGATTTTTTTTGGGGTTACACGCGCTCTTAAAGAACAGTTTCTTCCATATCCAAGTTTTCTCGCTCTCAAAATCTGTATCTGGGTCTGAAAGGGCGACCTCAACAATAGAGGCATGTGGAACAAGGTCGCTCTTTGCCACTCGCCCGCGGGTAACTGTTGTAGGCTCTGTATGGAGCACACAATTTGTATTGTTGCCGCAAATCGAGTGCAAAAGGTAACGTGAGCTTTGCTATCACTGTATACGTACTATTTTTAACAGACATCAAAAAAGGAGGAGGTTCTCAATTCGACGGAATCTTTTTTTTTATGTATGTTCACCGATTACTCGAAGACGTGTGAACCGATTTAAAAAAATATTTTTTTATTTCAAAGGGCATACTTCCCAGGTGGTCCTATAAAATTTTTAGCGAAATCGATCGAGCGGTTTTTAAAATATCGATACTAAATTAAATATTTCGTATTGTGTTTGTGTAATGTAGTAAAGCGGGAGTTTGCAGTCTAAAAGTTTTTTTTATATTAAATTATTATTGTTACTACGAAGCCGTTCATATCAAGCCAAAGCTTATAATATCAAAGAGTTGCTAAACATCAGTTTCAATACGGTCAAAAACCACAAATGCGACACGCATTGCTTGGAGTTGGGTGTAGCAAGCTTTACGAATTTGTGCTACAGAACTAACTTTCTAACGGACTTCAAAAAAGGAGGAGGTTCTCAATTCGTCGGAATCTTTTTTTTTAAGTATGTTCACCGATTACTCGAAGTCGCTTGAACTGATTTAGAAAATTCTATTTTTGTTTGAAAGGGCATACTTTCCAGGTGGTCCCATTTAAATTTAATCGAAATCGGTGGAGCGGTTTTTAAAAAATTAACAATAAATTATATACTTTGTAGTAGCGCGAGTGTTTGAAGTCGGGTTTTTAAAAAGAATTTTAAGTAAGTATGTTTATTGGAACATATTGATTTCAGCTTAACATGGATCATAGTCTGTTTCGAAGACACAATTTTAGTAACATTATTATAGACAAAATACATCTCAATCTACCTATAAGCAACCAAGCTAAAAAGGAAAGAGTAAAATCATAAAGAATAGAATAGAATATAAATATTTTTTATTCAAATAAACTTTTACAAGTGCTTTTGAATAGTCGATGAATCTACCACTGGTTCGGAATGCCTTTCCTGCCGAGAAGAACCAGCAAGAAACTCGGCGGTTGCTCTTTTCAAAACAAATTTACAATACAGTAAATACTATGCTATATATGCAGTGTTTCCACAATGAGGGAAGTTCCAAAAATGCATACCGACTAACTTCTATCTTAAGATGGGCAGACATAAAGTAGCCCCATTCCCGCCGGTGGAACCCGTTCACGAGCATGACGAGCACGAGAGAAGACAATTATTATGCGAAACGATTTACATACTTATAATATGGTCATAATTAAAATATGTAACGAAGCGTTACATATTTTAATTATATTTATTTTAAAATACGTATTATTTATAATTATCTAAGTATTTTGTCCTTATATTATATTATTTAAGTATAGTATGTAGTTATTATGATTACCCGTCATATTTTAATAATATCATTTACGTGGGTACCTACCTACTTTGATATAAGCATTCCGGCGTACGGGCATCCATTTTGATGGAGTTAAACCAGCTGTCAGTCGCGCCCGGTCTCGTACTAGTGACGGGCGCGTCTCATTTCTTTTCGCAGAGCAATCGCTCTAGTTTGTTCTGCGATGGGGCTCGTCAAATCGATTTAATAAGCCTGTGCAATGGATGCGGATTATCCCGTTCTAGGGTAAGTTTTGAATGGCATTTTAAATTGTTTTAGTCGTAGATTATAGCTTAGTACAACGTAATTCTTTGTTAATTTCACATTCCACAGCATATGTTTCAACGTCATATAATTTGTACCTAACTTAACATTTCTTTGTGTTTATAGCTAATTACTTAACGTGCTAATAATAATAGCTATATTTCAGCCTTATTATTATCATCGATTACATTCATTTCATATTATTTGCTAAGTACTTTGTAATTCTAGAAATTTCTCTAGACTTTAGTTTTTTGACAACCCTCATTTTAATATTTATATTTTTTTAAATTTCTCAATCATTACAAATTACATTTTGGCCTTCAGCTGTTCATTCATAAGTTCATAACCTATTTTTTGTAACTCCGTTCTGAATTCTAACCACAACGGCAATACTATCATGCTTATTAGTACGTCCCTGCGTTTTACTTTAGTGCCAAGGTTGGATTCAGGACGGAATGATATTACCAGACACTAACATCAGTCGGTATATCAATTCCAGGTTCTCCGTTTGGAGTAACGTTCTCCATTCTCCGCTTCAACCTTCACCGCTCCGCTTAGAGCTGCTTTCTTCCTGCACCGCTACCAATCCCGGCTAGTCACCAGATCGCGACGGTCGACGTTCCTGTGCGCACTAGCACGGGCGTCTCTTCGTCTGCGGATTTGTGTGCCTGCCGCCACCCCCCAGCGACTCAGTGGCCCCCAACATCTCGGCCACCTAACCAGGGGAGTACCTCTATACACCACCACCTAGGTCAAGGCAGGATCTTGGTAACTCCACGGCCCTATAAATTTGTGTACCTACCTACTGGAGCTAGCCGCGGTAATAAAATCAGTACCGTTACCTTTGGTCGAAATAAATACTTTTGTTACCGTGGGCTTATCTTTTTATTTAACCACACCACACATTCTCTTTTTTTTTTTTCACCCCCCGGTACACTGGCGCCCTTTTACGTGGTAGATCCTGTCTTTTCCTTAGTGGTATAGTGGTAGTTTTGTGCGGTAAGTGGTTTTTTGTAAAACGCTTATCTTTTATGGTTTGCCGTAGCTGAGGTGAACGTAAGCTGTATCAAAATAATTTTCTTTGCATACCGCAAACAGTGTATTTATTTTACTTGTTTAGCATTTTGGTACAGTCGGCTACAAAATTGTTTAATTAAAAATATTTTATTTTTACTATTGTATATTTTTTTGTGTGGAAGTTTCGTGCGCTTTAGTACGTACTTCAATTTTATAAAGCCACGTTCACACCAGCTACAATTTTTTTTTCTGTTGATAATTTTTTTTATTTTTTTTTTGCTAGTCATTTTCTTTCATCCTCATCAAACCAAAGCGTTCTGTTAAGTTGTTTGTAACAGAACGGAGCATTTTTTAAATATTTTTTTTTAAAGTGTCATTCACAACTCCCACCCTTTCTCAGTTCGGTTTAGGATATTAGGTTCAAATATTTTTATCTTATGTATTTTTTTTTGTTTTATACATAATAATATTTACGAAATATTTTATTTACTGCAAATGATAATAATTAATTATGTATCATAAGTATTTAGTTTATATTAAAATGTAATATACAGTAAATAATAAGTATATTATGTATCTTTAGTATTTCTAATGAACCGTGTCGTAACATTTACCCACCCATACTAAATGCACTGTTATATTTCTTGCAAACAAAAAAAGTCTTAAATCGCCTCTAGGTTTATGACTTTATCTGTGATAGGACGCGTCACTACCCGCTTAGGTATGTGACGCTAATTTGAAAGGTGAAGAATGTGTTTTTTTGAAAGGTTTGTGTAGTGGTTGTAAGAATGTGATACTAGTGCGAGAGTGCGGATTTTATTATTAAAATAAAATCCTTATCGTGGAACGGGGGGTAATGTAACGAAGCGTTACATATTTTATTTATATTTATTTTAAAATACGTATTATTTATAATTATCTAAGTATTTTGTCCTTATATTATATTATTTAAGTATAGTATGTAGTTATTATGATTACCCGTCATATTTTAATAATATCATTTACGTGGGTACCTACCTACTTTGATATAAGCATTCCGGCGTACGGGCATCCATTTTGATGGAGTTAAACCAGCTGTCAGTCGCGCCCGGTCTCGTACTACACTAGCGGCACGCTATGATGGCCGGTTTGACACATTACAATAGTGATGTGGAATGTCAATTTATTCTCGAACAAAAAACAATTAAGTTTTGTTTTTGTACCTGATTAAATAGGTTTAATAAAACAAAAATGTATATGTTTATTTAATTTATTTGAACGAACTGAATATTTGAATGAAAATGAATATACATACTTTATATGCACACAAGAAACATATGAATACAAAAGATACCAAAAAAGGTGCCACAAAAGGTCATAATTAATCAGATTCGTCCATACTACTATTTTCACTGTCGTCACTGCTATCACGAGCAAGGGTCAACAGTAATGCAGTATCAATATTTGAAATCCAAAGCCAGGTCAAAACTATATCACAATCGCATTGCACTGACAGTTTATACTTTTCGAAGCAACGTCAATTCGAAACTGCTTTGTTTTGCATTGAGCATTGACGCGAGTTTGCCGGAGGTAGTAGTTGTGCTAGCCAGCGATCCTATGTGACGATCGTATTAGATTCCATTTTTAAAAATTTTCAATTTAGAAAACCAAATGCCGAGTTGTGGTATATATCATATAAAAATAAAAATTTTACCTTTTGTATGAAACAGCTGATATTTTTTTGCGATTTCAGAGGTTTGTCCACATAGTGAAAATTGTTCATATTCACAAGTACATTCACCCCTTAAATGGTGCAAACTGATTTTTCTACACTTGTATACATTTTAGAAATCAATTTAATAAATAAATTTTGAGTCCTAAACCTAAAACTACATTCGATAAAATTTATGAATCTCTGCACATCACTATCGTCAATAAAGTAATACAATTATTTCCTTCAAAGTCGTTATCAATTAATACGGAACTTCATGAGCGGACAAACGTCAAACCGGCCATCATAGCGTGCCGCTAGTTTAGTGACGGGCGCGTCTCATTTCTTTTCGCAGAGCAATCGCTCTAGTTTGTTCTGCGATGGGGCTCGTCAAATCGATTTAATAAGCCTGTGCAATGGATGCGGATTATCCCGTTCTAGGGTAAGTTTTGAATGGCATTTTAAATTGTTTTAGTCGTAGATTATAGCTTAGTACAACGTAATTCTTTGTTAATTTCACATGCCACAGCATATGTTTCAACGTCATATAATTTGTACCTAACTTAACATTTCTTTGTGTTTATAGCTAATTACTTAACGTGCTAATAATAATAGCTATATTTCAGCCTTATTATTATCATCGATTACATTCATTTCATATTATTTGCTAAGTACTTTGTAATTCTAGAAATTTCTCTAGACTTTAGTTTTTTGACAACCCTCATTTTAATATTTATATTTTTTTAAATTTCTCAATCATTACAAATTACGTTTTGGCCTTCAGCTGTTCATTCATAAGTTCATAACCTATTTTTTGTAACTCCGTTCTGAATTCTAACCACAACGGCAATACTATCATGCTTATTAGTACGTCCCTGCGTTTTACTTTAGTGCCAAGGTTGGATTCAGGACGGAATGATATTACCAGACACTAACATCAGTCGGTATATCAATTCCAGGTTCTCCGTTTGGAGTAACGTTCTCCATTCTCCGCTTCAACCTTCACCGCTCCGCTTAGAGCTGCTTTCTTCCTGCACCGCTACCAATCCCGGCTAGTCACCAGATCGCGACGGTCGACGTTCCTGTACGCACTAGCACGGGCGTCTCTTCGTCTGCGGATTTGTGTGCCTGCCGCCACCCCCCAGCGACTCAGTGGCCCCCAACATCTCGGCCACCTAACCAGGGGAGTACCTCTATACACCACCACCTAGGTCAAGGCAGGATCTTGGTAACTCCACGGCCCTATAAATTTGTGTACCTACCTACTGGAGCTAGCCGCGGTAATAAAATCAGTACCGTTACCTTTGGTCGAAATAAATACTTTTGTTACCGTGGGCTACCTTTTGTTATTTAACCCCATTACACTCTTTTTTTTCACCCGCCGGTACAGCTTAACCAAAGTTTTCTTATAGCTAGAGTAATAGTAAGTTATCTATTTATAGCAAAACTGTGTGTTTGATAGTTTAGCTCAACTTAAGTGAAGATTACTATCAGCCCCTCAGCAACGAAGAGCTAATTTATCATTCACCGGAATAACGCTGTCAGTGACGTCGTAAAAACGCGGTAAACAAATGCTCGAAATAGATAAACAAGTTAAAATGCGTGGTGCATAGATAAGAACAATGTAGAGTGAATTGCGACAGCAAACATCCAGTATTGTATAGTCAATATATATTTATATAGATTAGTTCCTGGGGAAAGTTACGATTTTAACAAATTCCGTACAATTATTGCTGACAATTAATTTAAAATAATTAATTACAATTTTTGTAAGTACCTATTTAAGTTTGTTTGAGATTATGAGTGGCTGAGATAATCCTTACTAATATTATAAATGCAAAAGTGTGTTTGTTTGTTGGTTTGTCCTTCAATCACGCCGCAACAAGGCTACAGATCGACGTGATTTTTTGCATGGGTATAGTTGAGGACCTGGAGAGTGACATAGGCT
Source organism: Oeneis ivallda (assembly GCA_029955525.1). Taxonomy (NCBI): domain Eukaryota; kingdom Metazoa; phylum Arthropoda; class Insecta; order Lepidoptera; family Nymphalidae; genus Oeneis; species Oeneis ivallda. The sequence continues at coordinate 30,174,612 of JARPMR010000003.1, read as the reverse complement.
ACTTTTTATCCCGGAAAATCACAGAGTTTCCGAGGGATTTTAAAAACTAGATCCACGCGGATAAAGTAGCGGGCATCAGCTAGTAAGATAAATAATAAAACGTTCTCATTCGCTCAGTTTTTTTTAAAACGCTTCAAGAAGCGCTATCGGTCCCTTTTTTTCGAATTTAATTTGAACTAGATGATGCCCAAGACTTCGTCCGCGCGGGTTAGGGTTTTTAATTCACACAGAAACTGCTTAATTTTAAGGGATAAAAATGTAGCCTATGTGTTAATCCTGGGCTATCTCTATTCCAAATTTCAGCCAAATCAGTTCATTCGTTGTGGCGTGAAAGAGTAACAAAAATCTATCCATACATCCATCCTCACAAACTTTTCATTTATAACTTTAGTAGAATTTATTTTAGTGATTTATTATAAAGAAAAATTAAAATTAAGATTTTTAATATATTTTATTAAAGAATACCTATCAGCCAAGCTAAATTCTTTCCTAGCGGAAAAATAAGCGGAAAGTGTGTCAAGAGTGAGTATGACAATAGTGCAACGACTGAGGATCGAATCTGTGACCTCTTAGTTTTCAGACATCGCCTTTGAACCTTGGGCCTTTGTCACTATAACTTTCTCTGTATTTCAGAACATAACAAGTGCTATTCTCGCCCGCACCGGCTCTCCGTCAGTGCAGGGCGGCAGTAAATACACCGGTGGTACATAAATTATTAGAAGAAGAAAGTTATAGTCTCTCACAAGAAAGGATAGTTTTACTCGTCCTGTCCTCGTAAACTGCTGACTCGAAGATGAAGCGGTCAGAGCATAGAGATTTGGTTAAAAGTTAGAGAGGTTATTCAGAAAAATAAATATTTATAGCGATTATTTGAAAATATAGGCAAACTAAAGATATTCACAATAAACGAAATGGTAATAAATTAAGTTAAGCCAAATGAACTGATTTCCTAAAGAAATCAAACTTTTTTTTTAAGTTTTATTGACATTTTATTTTGTTTTGTAGAAAACAAAACAAATTAACGTCAAAATCAAAATGCTTTATTATAAAATGACAGATAAAATTATTATTTTTTGTTTAATTCGAACTTACACGGAAAAGAAGAGAGAGAGCTTTAATGGTCAATACTCAACATGTAAAACCAACTTAGTTCATAAAAGCTTTTGAAAGAAATTTGTCCATGCTTTCAGTTAAGTTTTAAAAGGTAAAGTAATCAAGTGGCCATCTTTATTTCTTTTTAGGTCGCTTTATCCCATCTGTCACTAACATAAAGTTTCAATATCTTTATTCAAAGATGAAATGCTTCAAGTCTTGATGCCTTTGTTTTGAGACGAATGAAAGGTTGTTTGCTTCAACTCTGCTTTGTGCGCTGTAGTTTTCTTTATTTGTAACTAGCTCCATGTAAACAAAGAAACTTGTTTTACTGGGTTCTTGTAACTCGCATAGCTCGGAGTTAGACTTTACGTGGAAAGTAAGGAAATGTAAGAAACTTCTTGTTCCTCATAAGAATAATATTCATTCAAATTCACGCAGTGCCGGATATATGTATGTAGCCTAGACGCTAGTGTAAATCACTCGATTGCGCTGATTGAACAACGTTGACCCAAGTTGGTAAATTGGTGACTGATTTTGGTGGTTCGAATCAAGTAGTTTTGCACAAAAAACGCACACTTTTAACGACTCAGTGACTTAATTAGTTAGGTAAGTACTTATAAACCTACCAATATTTTTGTTATATCATCATTTATTCATAAGCAACCCATCAACGGCTCACTACTGAGCGCAGGTCTCCTCTCAGAGAAGGGTTATAGGCCATAGTCCACCACGCTGGCCCAATGCGAATTGGCGGAATTCACACACCTTCGAGAACATTATGAAGAACTCTCAGGTGTGCAGGTTTCCTCACGATATTTTCCTTCACCGTTGAAGCAAGTGATATTTAATTGCTTAAACGCACTTGACTCCGAAAAGTCAAAGGTGCGTACCCGGGATCGAACCTGCGATCCCCCGAATAGGAGACCACAGTCCTAACCACTAGGCTATCACTGCTTTTGTTAAATATTTTTTGGAATTGTAGGCATTAGATTAGAATATAATGTTAACATAAAATTTGTTTAAGACCAACTGTTGTTGGTCAACAATCATTGATAAACATGAGGAAAATATTATTGTAGAGTCCAGATTTTATTAGAGAAAACAAATAAACAAATGAATTCCCAATTGTAAAATAATAGGGCAGAAGATAAACACAAACAAGAGTTATCGTTTGAAAAGTTATTTATTTGTTTATTTATCAAAGGGCCAAGCGGTGCAAATATAAAATAACGAGAGAGTTATAATAATAGTGAGGTTTTGGTGATAAAACATCGTCTGTTACTTGAACGTTAGAGGTTCCACAAGCTAAATACCTGAGGCACTAAGTTTAGCTGCTAAAGTAACAAAAGCGATCTCGGACAAATTTGTCACACTTTGGTAGGTAGCCCCCAAAATGCAATCCCTTAGCTATTGTGATTTTTAGCACTATAGGTCACCCTAGGTTTGTGAAAACGAAATTGACAGACCGAACTTAGCTTAGATAGTCCGTAAAAGTTAGAAAACTTTGGTGAAAACGAGTATATATAAGACTTTTTTTTTTTTTTATTCGATGACAAGCTAGTCCTTGACTGCGATCTCACCTGATGGTAAGACTTTGCATATCGCTACTTCAGAGGCCATTTTTAAAAAGTACTCAATTCGATGTGTGAAAGTGTGTTTGTTTGTTGGTTTGTCCGTCAATCACGTCGCAACAGAGCTACGGAACGACGTGATTTTTTGCATGCGTATAGTTGAGGACCTGGAGAGTAACATAGGCTACATACTTTTTATCCCGGAAAATGAAAGAGTTCCCTAGGGATTTCTAAAACTAAATCCATGCGGACAAAGTCACGAGTATCAACTAGTGGCTATATACTTTACTAGCACGAGTTCGCATGACGTTATTATTCTAACTAGAAGCCGGGTTAAGACGGGATTCAGTAGGACTCAGCCCAGGGATGAAAGGGACCGCAGTTTCTGAAAGCCGCTTTGATCTCCCGAGATAAACGCATTTTAATCTTGAGTATGGAACCGAAAATACCACAAAGTGTGTCTGTGAACTATTTTGTTTACAAATATCATGTTATTTATTCAACAACTGTTGTAGGTCCCAACCATAGTGGCTTTGCGGTCGCGGGTTTTAGTTCCGGGCAGGCAGCTCTGAGTCTAATACTGTTGCCGTAGCGTCTAGCCGCTCTAGCAACCTAAGGATCTTAAAAACCGGCCAAGTGCGTGTCGGGCCACGCACAGTGTAGGGTTCCGTAGTTGCAAGTCACAAATATTATTGCTGACCTAGGATAGTGCTTTTATTTTATTTATGATTTTATTACCACAGAAAAGGTGGGACGACGATATAAGAGAAGTGGCAGAAGTGATGTGGAACAGAGCGGCTCTAGAAAGATCAGAATGGAAAAGGTTGGAGGAGGCCTTTGCCGATTGGCAAACAGATCTACAAAAGATAAAAAAGCAGCAAATATTAGAATAACTTTTAAGTTTGCTTTAGAATACTATTATTAGGTTAAGTTGATCTGAATAAAGGCTATTATTATTATATTATATTATAATGTCCGCCAATTCTCATTGGGCCAGCGTGATGGACTATGGCCTATAACCCTTATCTGAGAGGAGACCTGCGCTCAGTAGTGAGCCGTTGATGGGTTGCTAATGATGATGAATGATTATATGATTTTATGAATATTGAATATATTTTGAGTTCCATGGCTTAAATACTAACTATAACTCCTTAACTTATGAGCCCTATTTAGCCGTGATAGTTTTCCTGTAAAATTCATTAAATATTACTACTGTCTAATCTAATATACTGCTGTGAATTTTTTCATGTATCCTATAAAAACCCATTAAGCTGGCAGAGGAGGGGAGGGACACTTGACTCTAGTAAAATTTAGCACTTTAAAAGATCATATTTCACAAACGGATCCCTGAATCGAAAAATAGTAATCCCACACCCACAAAATTTTTGAAAGATCTATTCAACGACACCCCACACGATGGGAAAGACGAGAAAAAAAAATTCATCCCCACTTTACATGTAGGGGAGGGACCCTAAAAAAAATATTTTTCACAATTTTATTTCACGACTTTGTCGGCGTAATTGATATTTATACTCTTGTCAAATTACAGATTTCTAGTACCAATAGTCTCTGAGCTAAACCGCGGACAGACAGACAGACAGACGGACGGACATGGCGAAACTATAAGGGTTCCTTGTTTACTACGGAACCCTAAAAATGAAGCTCACGCTTCTATATGGCAGCTATGAAACGTCTGAATGTCCAAAGGAAACTTATATCTACTGTTTTAAATCAGCTGTGAGAAAAAAACGATTGCACAGGTGATAGCAACCAATGTGCGACCAGCGCTTTTCACTGAAAAACATTGTGGAAAATATATGTAGGTATTGTTCTGTTCTATAAATAAGATGAGGAATTTATAATTTCAGTTATATGTCACAGACAAAAGTCTATAATTAAATCGTCTATTGCATCGCTATAAAAAATTCATATTTAAAGTACATCCTTTTTATTGGAAGCAATCATCTTTGCATCCGGCTGCCCACAAGATAAAATAACGATGCTTTCTAATGTAAATATCGCTTTTTGAGTGGCATTTGAGTAAAATAGAAAGTCTAAGGGTGATTTCTATAGATGGCTATCTCAATCAGCTCAGACTCAACACTGAATAAATAAATAAATAAATAAATAAATAAATAAATAAAACTTTATTGACCTTAACCAGCACAAACAAATTAATTATCACTAAGAGTCTAATATAAACCTATTTAAAAGTAATTGGTGTGGAATGGTCAATGGGCCACCCCCTCAGCTTGTGCCGCAGCATGAAAGGCAGGTATGTACCTACCAGACACACCGCAACGCTGATTTTCAGGAAGGGCCCAGGGGCCGACACGTCACGGACCACCACTGTGGTCACACAAGAAAAAAAAACGAAAATGAATAATAAAAACAAAAACAAAATAAAATAAACATAATAGACAATTAAGGCTTAGATACAACTTAATATTACTTATTAAAATTACGAATAGGTAAGTACTAAATTACTAATACTAAATTTAATTTACTAATTTAATAATATCTATATACCTACTATCTACTAATATACAATACACTGAATAAGAAACTTAGGACAGCGCAGGATATGCTTATGCTATTTGTGTTGCGAGAATATGTGCTTTATACTTTGCTTTAAAAGCATTCAATGTTTTAAGCCACGTAACGGCGGCGGTAAAGAGTTCCAGCATTTACTAGCTGCAAATCTAAAGCTCCCTCTGAAAGCAGCTGTCCTATGATGGGGCACGGCCATACGCCAAGATAAAACGAAAAAAAAAAGCCGGCCAAGTGCGAGTCGGACTCGCGCACCGAGGGTTCCGTACTCCAAAAGTAAAAGTAAAACGATAATATTATATTAATTTGCTTATTTATCGTTAACTTTGTTTGTAGAGGTTTATTGTTAATATAAAAAAACTATGCTAGTTAGAGCGTTGGTTTTATTTTGCCTGTAAAATATACATAAACTTCTATTGACCATAATTATTTCAGATTTTTCGATTGGTAAACTTCGGAGATAAGGGGGGGGAACGGTATTTTTTTCGACATTTTGGCCGATTACTCAAAACTATTATATATAGAAATAAATAAAAAACTGTTTTAGAATGCACAAGTAAAGGCCTTTTATATGATACTCCACTCAGTATAGTTATCTTACTTTGAAATTTCAAACCCCCGATTTCCCCCCTTTTTTAATCAAACTAAAATAATTTTCGCGTTGCTTTTATTTTTCCTGTAAAATATACATAAACCTCTATTGACCATAATTATTTCAGATTTTTCGATTGGTAAACTTCGGAGATAAGGCGGGGGAACGGTATTTTTTTCGACATTTTGGCCGATTAATCAAAAACTATTTGTATAAAACTGTTTTAGAATGCACAAGTAAAGGCCTTTCATATGATACCCCACTCGGTATAGTTATTTGACTTTGAAATTTCAAACCCCCGATTTTCCCCCTTTTTTATAAAACTAAAAATAATTTTCGATTTTTCTTTATTCCAATGATGTTGGGCCACTATTATACACAACTATGCCAAATTTCATGTCGATAGCTTTAATAGTTACTGAAATAATCGACTGTGACAGACGGACGGACGGACGGACGGACGGACGGAGAAAGTCTCACCATAAGGGTTCCATTTTTACCATTTTGGTACGGAACCCTAACAAACGACACTGAGTTAAAACGAAACAGATTCAGGTCATATTTGTGTCTCATTTTAACTCTACCTTGAGTCTTGAGCAGAGCCAGAGTACGATCTATAGATCTCAGCCTTAGAACTAATTTAAGTCTAGGTAATACTTTACAAAAGGCCTACATTAAATAAATAACGAGTCTATTATTATTATCCATTCAAAAAACTTATCAAATAATCCATTTTTTAGGTAATTCTCGGGTAAATCTCACGTGATACGAAGTCTTGCTCGCAAACTTTCAAACATGATGCTGGGTTGTTGTACACAGCTTAACACGAAACACGATCCCCAAGTTTTTATGGTTACCTTCGCAAAATTTCTCCGAATTTAGTTATTCATACGAGGGAAGCACGTCTCGTGTTCGGAGAACGTTTTTCGATTTCAATAAGGGCCGTCCTTTTCGCCAGTAAAAAAGTTTGTAAGTACACATCAATATTTGTGTAACCGATCCTCAATTTGTTCAAGATCGGTTTGCTTCCGATTTCCGATAATATTGGGGAAACGTAATACTATAAATTTCATGTCATTCTTTCATATTTTATTTTGGTAGTAAAATTTTTGTTGTACAACTTTAATCATTCATTATCATTAATTACTTTCAGATGACTTTTTCATTGAAATTAAGAACTGAAATTACAAGTGCCTGTTGTCAGTGCTTCTGTGTACGCAAATTGAATAAATACTATGCTTTAGTAACAATATTTTCTTAGGAATAGCACATTACATCCCTACCGCGCAACTGTTGTTGTAAAAGTCTAAGCATATTGCGGGAGTTATATTTTGTAATAGCACTTACTTGTCTAGACAGTACAGGCGGAACCAATTGGCGCAGTCAATAAGATCGCATTTGTAAGGGATCTAGTATAAATTAGCACTCTGAGTTTTCCAAAATGTTCATAAAAATGTGTGAAGTTTGCCAATTCGCTTTAGTCCTCGTGGTGGACTATTTGGCCTTCTCTGAGAAGAGGCCTGCGCTCATTAGTGAGCCGTTGATGGGTTTCTGATGATGATAATGATGATATCAATGCATTTATTATTTAAATATATAACACGAAAATGTGACTGACTGACTGATCAATCAACACACAGCTCAAACCACTGCACTGGATGGATCGAGCCGAAATTTGGCATACAAATAGCTATTATGACGTAAAAATCCGCTAAGAAAGGATTTTTAAAAAGTCAACCACTAAGGGGGTTAAATAGGGGTTTGAACTTAACGTGAGCGAGGCCCCGAGCAAAAGCTAGTTAGGGCGAGCGGAGCGAGACCTATCACTATCCCACAACCTGAGTATTTTGTGGTACACTTTGCTGAAAAACTATCACGCCTAAAGATTTTTGATTTAACATAGTAATTTAACTTCATATTCAGATGTGTTATCTGTCAATAAAAATATAACTTTATAACCATTAACTTAAAAATTATTACCTCAGCTCCAGCAGAAAAGCTCAGCATTTTGCTAGTAGTATACGAGTATATATTCCAACTTCAGCTTGCGCTTGCCAACTTTCCATTATTCGAAGATTTTCATTTCAATGTGTGAAAGCGCCCTATTGGCGCAGTCGGTAGGAGCAGGTGATGTATACAACTATACAGCTAGTGATGTGACACTTACTTGGCGAGATGTGCGCCACACAGAGCAGCACGAACTGCGCCGCGCGCTGCATCGCTCGCTAGCGGCCACGCGCGGCGCTGCGCATGCCACGCTCACCGACACCCGCGCACATGCACTACACTGCGTCACCACCGACTGCCGTTTCTAGCCGCACCTGCAACAGAAACTCTATATTATTGACAGATCCACTGTATACGCAGAGATTAGTAAGGAAGAAATAGATTGCTAACTCAGCAGCAATAGGCTTCTCTGTTTTGCCTTGAACAAGTCAAAAGTACAACAAAAACAATCCTAGATGGTGTTACTAGTATTTTACTTATTTCTCGATTCAAATTTTTAAATCATTAGTATGATAAAAAAAAAATTAGAGTCTTTTAAGTATCGTTTTGCGAAGATGTATTGTGTTTCTGTAGATGGCGTAACATCTGAAAGACATTATCATAGCTAGATTAATGCAAACTTAGCAAACTTACGTTAGAAATCTATACTCCTTTAACTTATGTCTGGTCTTCTCAGAGCAGACTAGTGGACAGCAGAGTAGACTACTAAATTTCCAATTTTATTTTCTACCAATTTAATAAAAAATAGAGCCGATTGGCATGTAAGCTCAAAATTACTCCAACGCTAAAATCAGCTGCGTACGTGAACCTACAGTACATAAATAAACGTTTTTACTACATTAAGGATCAACAAACTGAAACGTTATCGCATCGCTGACAACACATTTGCCAGTATCGCAGTTCGATCGACGTTGGCAATCATTTTGGTCGCACAGGAATTCTATAACCTACGCAAGTTTCTGAACATTGTCAGATGAACCTTTGTCATGGTTCTTTTAGCAACGACTTCTGGAAACTCTTACCTCACGATAGTTTTGGAGGTGATAATAATCTCATTACATCATAAAAGAAAAACGTAGATTTTATTTATGTATTTTATTTTGTTGTTTGTCATTCACTGTTCGGTCGTTGCAATTGTACTGTATTTTAATATACGAATAAGAATTTTATATTCGTTCTTAGTTTATTTCCAAAGGTTATGGGCCCAGAACGCTTCCACTGCGCCACTTTGTTCATTTAACCTATCAGCATCACATTATACTGTCTTGTCAGCGTAGCACAAAGTTGAAACATCTTATAAAAAATTTATAACTGACTGAATAGCTACATTTAATTCTGAGATTCCATAATTCAAGCATCTGCAATCAGAGTTTCTTAGAAGTTGCGTTCGATTTATAAAAACTGTACGCAAGTAAATAACACTTAATTTATCAAACGATTTTCGATAAATTAAGCTTGATTGAAAGCGATTTTGCATTTAACAGTCAGCACAAACGACTGAACACGAAAATTATTCGAGGGCAGAATAAATAATAAAACAGCTCGTAGCCAAAACTAATTACGCACGGTTCAGTTGTGAATCGGAGTTCACTCAGTAATGAAATTCCCGAGCAAAGCCTGACATACTCGAACTGTTCTTTCAGCAACGCTTTCTGAAAACTCATACCGCAAGATATACGCTATTTGCAAAGGCTATAAGTAACCACCTTCAGAACAATCTTGGCTTTCATTGCAGCTTGATAAACTGACAAAAAATGTACATAAGAAGTCATATAAAAATTCATCCTGTGGGAAATTTGACAACACTGCACTTTCTGATTCAACGTCGTCACTTCAGCATCTTGGTCTATCTGTTCTTTAATCGATGTGATTTGCCTATTACTACTTTAGCTTCACAGCCTTTGAGTATTCAACCACCTTTAATACTCAAAGATTACAGTTCATCCTCCCTAACGATGGATGTATCTGATCCTTCTATTAATAGAAGTACTAGTACTATTTGTAGAGAATTTTCGAGAATATTTCTCTCACATCAGTATTTTACTTCTTCAGTAGTTCACTAATCAGATTTCAGAATCAAAAGCTATGATCTTTCTCTCCTCTAAGTCAAAATTCATTCATCTAAAATGATTTAAATTCAAGACTATTCAAAACAACAACTTTGAGAGTGAATGATTAATGGAATTCTACAGTTATTTCGAGAGCACGAAATTCCTAACGAGAGGAAAACTGACATGTTGCAGGGCGGTTGTTAACCTGTCTATCATAGCAAAGGCCGCGGCTACACAACACAAGTACGTGGCAGGAACTGAAATAGTAGTTTTGTATTGTTGACATCCATCCAGATATAATTGGCATAGACAAAAATATTCCGCAACAAACAATTTTAATTGGAATCGTATCTCACTGAAACTAGTGGTCAAAAAGTAGCTCATTAATATACTAAAAACCAGTAAGTGGATTTTGATGGTGCTCAGAGATTTGGTTTGAAAGCGAAAATTAGGAATTTCGAAAGAAAAATTGTCTTCTTCTTAATCAACTTAGACGTTCCACGGCTGGAAAAAGGTCTCCTCCATAGACTTTCACAGGCTTCGGTCTTGCGCCGCCTGAATCCAGCGGCTCCCTGCGACTCGTATGATGTCGTCGGTCCACCTAGTGGGGGGTCTGCCAACACTGCGCCTCCCGGTGCTGGGCCACCACTCCAGCAACTTGGGACCCCAACAAAATGAGGAGACCCGTAGAAGAACCAAAGTCACCATGTCGAACTTTGGTTCTTCTACGGATCTCCTCAGAGCTTAGCGAGTCGCGAAACTGAAGTGGAAATGGGCACGGCACATAGTTCGAAAAATTGTCTGACTAAAAACAATTATACAGTTGTCAGACAAGTGGCGATTGGTTGGATTGGACAGAGGTTGGATGCGAAAGGTCGAAGATAGGCAACATTGGCGCCACCTAAAAGAAGCATACCTATGGCCAACAATGGATACATTCCATAGATCCATGGAATGTATCCATTTTTATCCATCCAAGATTGGATCCGAAAGTTTAGAGTAATCTCTAAAGATCTCTCTTTCAGTTTTCCGATCACACCACTTTTTAGATTTGCCTAGATAGACAGCTATTGCAGAGATTGATAGGTCTCGGCCACCATACACTCACAAACAAAAAATTTCACGAGTCCCTGAACTCAATTCCGTCTTTTAGTAGTCAATCAAACCTGAACATTTAGCGTCGATATATCGCATATTTCAAAACAATGCTCTTCCGAAATTAATCACCCATCAGTCATGTTGGCCGCAGTGAGCAAACTTAATACCTATTCCCAGAATATACATTGATCCGAAAATAAAAATTGTTGAATCATCCGATGATATCAATTTTCAAAAGCCGTGATCACTCCATTAAACAAACAATAGCTTGATTTTTGAGATCAAAATTTCAAGTGTTTTTAAATAATCCTTTAATCCTTCATGTGTCAATAAATATGACCCAGTGGTTAGGACTGCAGTCTCCTGTTCGGAGGTCGCAGGTTCGATCCCCGGCACGCACCTCTGACTTTTCGAAGTTATATATGCGTTTAAGCAATTAGCTATCACATGCTTCAACGGTGAAGGAAAACATCGTGAGAAAACCTGCACGCCAGATAGTTCTCCATAATATACTCAAAAGTGTGAAGTCTGCAAGTTCGCATTGGGCCAGCGCGGTGGACTATGGCCTGTAACCCTTCTCTGAGAGGAGACCTGCGCTAAGTGAGATGCTAATGGGCACAGGCCACATGTCTACTCTCGAATGAGAAAGGTATGAAACGGGTAGGGATATTTTACTAAAGTATGTTTATATTCATATTTGTAATTACGAATAACGAGTCGCAGGGAACCGCTGTATTCATGCGGTGCACCGTGCAAGACCGAGGCCTGTGGAAGTCCATGTAAGAGACCTTTGTCCAGCAGTGGACGTCTATCGGTTGTTAAAGAAGATGGAGAACAATTACCAATCAGTACATCAACACAAGTAGCAGTGATAGCCTAGTGGTTAGGACTGTGGTCTCCTATTCGGGGGGTCGCAGGTTCGATCCCGGGTACGCACCTCTGACTTTTCGGAGTCAAGTGCGTTTAAGCAATTAAATATCACTTGCTTCACCGGTGAAGGAAAACATCGTGAGGAAACCTGCACACCTGAGAGTTCTTCATAATGTTCTCGAAGGTGTGTGAAGTCCGCCAATTCGCATTGGGCCAGCGTGGTGGACTACGGCCTATAACCCTTCTCTGAGAGGAGACTTGCGCTCAGTAGTGAGCCGTTGATGGGTTGCTCATGATGATGATGATGACATCAATACAATGGGATACAATTTCCTTAAGCATCATTGCGTTTGCTGACATATAATTGAGTTCGTAAAACAACAGTGATGAATCAAAAAAAAATGTATTTCCTGAAAGCCGGATTTGCTCCGGGCACTGCGCTGGAAAGAGGGGTTTTCGGCTGTCATCCACCGCGGCTCCATTGTCTTCAACATCTGTCTGATTAAACAATTTCGTAGCGAGAGAGGAACGGTAATCTCTAGTCCGTACGCCACGGCCGGATATGGAATCATAATCAGGAAGTATAATTACTTGAACGGTTGTTGTGAGTTCGTCGACTCGCAGTCAATTTATTTTCACAACTTTGAAGACACCAGTGACTAATTTGATATTAATCGTATTTAACAAAGAAACGGCTGTTTATAACGTTCGTATCATTAATGTTATCTTTTTGTGTATTCTATCTATCTATCTACCTTTAAACGAGCATTTCTTGTATATACGTATATATAATCTGAATCTCGGAAACGGCTCCAACGATTTTCATGAAATTTAGTATGCAGGGGGGTTCAGAGGCGATAAATCGATCTAGCTAGGTTTCATTTTCAGAAAAGGTCGTTTTATCCGTGTTTTCAGGCAATGAAAAACCCCTTACAATATCATTAGAATACGAAGGTTTTCGCCATCATTTATAAAATCCTAAAATCCGAATTGCTCGGGAAATAGGGCGGTCCCGAAACCAGAAGACCCCCCGGTTCGAGTCAAGACGATTATATCCCTATGAATTATTTTTTTTTAATATATTTCAAAAAAAACACGATTTACCGAAAAAAAAATTACCCAGATATTTTCTATTTAAAAGAGATTTTGCTCTTTGTTCCTAGTATAAAATAGCCTATAGTACTCTTTATGTCCTCAACTATACCCATGTAAATTGCAGCGTGATTAAAAGACAAACACACATCCGCTTTTATAATATTCGTAGAGATAGGGATATTGTTCTTTTGAAGTTATCAAATCACATTAAAACAGTGGTAGAAAATTACTACGACAATATTATGGTCCCAAGAGTCTTCTGTATTTTGTGAAAGAACTTCTTCATTTCTTTAGCTACAAATGAAAGGCCGTGAAGGCGAGACACATAATGGGTTTATCTTATTTTATTACAGGTCGAGAACCTAATCTAATAACAACATTGGTGAGGGACAGAATCCAATTACAAGCGTTAATACAATTCCCAAATAAAATTATTCAGGTGAGCTAAAATAAATTTAATAATTGATATTTATCTTAGTGACAAGGATGCATATTTTCAGCCTCTTCAGAATTGCTAATCGTTACTTAAGGATCACTTATTTATGGCTTTTGCCCGCGACTTTATCCACTTAATCAATCCCGCGGGAATCCTCAGTTTTTCCAGGATACAAACGGGCCTATATCTCCCATTTTTCAGCTATACTCATGCAAAAAATACGTCGATCGGTTATTGCGTTGCTGCAGGAATGAAGGACACACCAATATTTTTTCCACTTTTATAATATTATGTAAGGATACTCATGTTGGCAGTTTGAAAGTGAAAATATCGTTGTGGAATTCTTCACGGTTAATTCTGAGCTAGCTCTTTTCAGCAGAATCTGATTTCCAGACCGGTGTTATTCTTGACTTGTCTTAAGAGTCATATAACTCTTACGAGCAACGAAAAAAAAGCTTAGAAAATGTAATCCGACTACGGAAAATTGGGTATAACATCCGTAATATTGGGTGAGTCCACCAGGATCCCCTGACCCGATCCCCCAGGGGATCCCCGTGAACTCATCTGTTCATCAGGATCCCCTTTAGATAAAGTAAGTTTATAGAAGATTCACATTGAGTTCGATTTATACTTATTAAAAACACGTAAGTAGGTCATGATTGTTCCTGTAAAATTTTACCTATGTTACCCGGATCATAATAACGAATCGATTGACATATCATTCACCAGAATCGGCTCAATAGGCGTATAATTAGGCGCTACGGTGGATCATACTTACGTAATTAGGAACATAGTACAATACTTTGGCTATGCCATGGACGTTGCGTTCCCTAAAATATGGTTGAGCGAAGCAATGTCTGGGTCATGCGTCATGCTCGTGAACGGGTGCCACCGGCGGGAATGGGGCTACTTTCTGTCTGCCTGTCTTAACATGTGTTGAATTATAATCAGGTGTGCTTTTGTGGAACTTCCCCCCTCGTTGTGGAAACACCGCAAACATAGCATAGTATCTATTGTATTGTAAACTTGTTTTGAAAAGAGCAACTGCCGAGTTTCTTGCTGGTTCTTCTCGGCAGGAAGGGCATTCCGAACCAGTGGTAGACTCATCGAGAGTTCAAAAGAACTTGTAAAAAAGTTTATTTGAATAAAAAACATTTCTATTCTATTCTATTCTACTGGTTTTAATCCACGGCGTTCTAGATTGTATTCCAATCAAAAGTTATCATAACGAGCCATCAATACTGAAGAATCAGACATGTACGACGGAGGTAGGTATTGAAGGGAAAACAGTAACGCACGCTACACGCGTTCAAACAACCTTCGTGTGTATCAAAGCATCCATCGCACGCCAATCAGCCAGAGTCAGTGCGAATAGCTATCATTTCCTCGATATGAAAACACTACGAAGTACAATCATCAATACGAGGCGATAAATGGGTGAACTGCAAAGGTTTATTGAAGTTTTACCACATAACTGCGAGAAGTCGTGAACGTTGGGAACCGTTGGCTTTGATTTTTTATTTTATTTTTTATTTTTTTAAATTTAACTAAACTGAAATACTAAAAAAATGAAACGTACGAGCCTAGATTAAGGTGTACTGAATCTAATGAGACCAAAATTGGCTAATTTTGTAAACGTTTAGGGGGGTTAAAACGTTATGACCCGAAACAATATTTCAAGAATAAAATTTAGGCAAATAACTCCTGGACTTGCAACTCTCTCTATCGCACGATGCGGGTCGGGCAGCGAAGCGTTGTGAAACAGATAGCATTTTGGAAAATACCTACTCGCGTCGCGTTTCGTCACTAGACACTCCTCTTAATGTGCGCAAAGGAGGCTACTCGTATAGTGGGACGTATACGAAATTGAGATCGCGGTCGTGCGGTTATGCGGTTGTTGACAACTGCACCGATAAACGCACGGGGAAATTGCCTGCGGGTTGATGGCCTCGCAACAACCGCTGAGTGGTTATACCCACATTCCCGCCCGCGTTCCATATCCGACAATTGTGTGCGGCGAAAGATTAAAAGCTTTATGCTTGCACAACAAAAATCAACACAATCCCTCGTTTGCGCGGGAGAAGTGGTAGGTCATGCTAAAAAGTTACTTGACCATTCGGTCCTGTAAAATATTAGAGGTACATAAATATGTGTGGATTATTGTATTTGTATTGTATTGTGGATTATTGTGGATTATTTTAAACTTGTTTTGAAAAGAGCAACCGCCGAGTTTCTTGCTGGTTTTTCTCGGCAGGAACGGCATTCCGAACCAGTGGTAGACTCATCGACGATCAAAAGCACTTGTAAAAAAGTTTATTTGAGTAAAAACATTTCTATTCTATTCTATAGATGATAGTTTTCAAGGGATGCTTATACAGCCGTTTCATAAATGGCGAATGATTATATTATATTAATTTTGTATTTGTATTGTTTGTATTGTTATTTCTTCGATTCTTACCAAAGTGCTTACGAATGTAAAAAATGTAACATCATTAAATAAATTAAATAACAAAGAAGTTATGATACAAAAATACAAAGAATCTTGGGCAATGCTTCGAGACTAGTAGGATCACAGGTGTAACATTACAGGAAAATTGTGTCTATTACAATACGTAATGAAACATAGTTTTATATTCATTTAATAATGAATGAATTTTAATACTGAATTTTTATTTAGTTTATCATCTAATGTTTGTGAACACATTTCGTAAATATATTTACATGAATATTCTGAATAAGACCTTACAGCTCTATGTAGGTATGGGACGTGAGGCTTACAAGAATGTGTTCTCTTAAGCGTGTTACTCAACGTCGTACAACAATAATATTGTTTAATCAAAGCATAGTTTGGTAGACAAAAGTGGGACAACAGATGATGGCCGAAATATGCCGGTTGGAACGCTCGGGGCAAATCCGGCCTCTTAATGAAAGTAAAAAGTTCACTTGATTGTTCCGCGACCCGGATCGAATCTTCTCGACTTCCTAACTAAGAATAGGATTTCTAACAAAAATAATTCATAAGAGTTCTTTCTATGGTATAAATAGATCTGTCGATCGCGTTTGGTACAGACAACATCTATTGCTTTTTCACATTTCGGAACGAATTACCTGGACTAACAGTTTTATGAAACAATAAGATCTTTCACAAAAATAATTATTGATTAAACACAAAAATATTCGTCCTACCCTATAAAGCTATTAAAGCTTTAGAAAGAAAAGGAACATAATTTCAGCCAATAACAATTGTGACAACAGCGATGTTACAACCGTAATTTAAATTATATGGGTCAAACAATTCTCTCCCTGAAAGAAAGTTATAAACTAAAATAAAGTAAGGAAAACGGTTATAATAGTGAATTTTCAAAAATGAATTCATTCGAATGAATACCCCAATAGGTATGACTTTAAGGGTCGAAGTGTTATTGTCAGTAACATAAAGGATGTATAGAAGCAGACCTAGGAACCCTCCCTGCTCAATCGAAATTGTAACTTCGCATCAGTAATGGCATGGTTGTAGTCATTTATGGGCTTATGGGCGATCGCTTATGGCGGTCGTGCAGGTAGTTTCCAACTTACGATATAAATTTTCGAAAGGTCGTAACCTGATGGGCCTTGCCTCGGTCCGTTCGGGAATTTCATTACAAAGTTCACTCCGATTCAGAAGTGAACTGTGCCTAATTAGTTTTGCTACGTTCGCCTTTCGCTGGTTATTTATTCCGAGTCCGTATTTATGTTCCGCTGTTTACCTTGGTTGTAAAATATGGTTTTCAATTAAGATTGCTCCTACAATTACTATTAGTATTTGATTTTCACCACGGATATTTAACTACGCTTAGTTATAGTGGTGCGAAACGAGAATCTACCTAACTAGATTTTAGTTTAAAGTGGTGGGGGAGTTTATTAGTATCCCTATTGAAATACATTTCAGTATTTGAGTGGACTGGTGTGTGGTATGTACGTCGCATAGATACCTCGGTACCGATAACCATCCGGTATGTTTAAATTAAAGTGTTCTTCGCGTATTGGAGCTCGGTATCTGAAGAACTGTTATCAATTTGTCGCGTTAGGTGTTTGAAAGGAGGTTGTACAAGGTTTGTTCGGGGCTTATGTGCCAGTTGATCTGTGGACGGTTGTGTTCACAAACATATAAAGGGATGTTTGTGGTTGTGTCGTGTCGTATTCCCTAATGTTTGTCGTCAATGGTGTCATTTTTATCGGGGATACTAATCTCGGTGTCTATATACTTTTGTGGATCTGTGGGTAGCAGTCAGATTATTCTAGTGGTTGATTACTTAATTTGTGATATGGTAGAGGGATTAATCAATCGTTGTTGAGGGAGTATTACTGAGATATGGTTCCAATGTATATTGATATTACTGTGATAGTGTTTCGTTGCTTATGATAGGCCATTAGTGAGTTAGAAAGTAGATTTGCTAGGGTCTTCTTGGTGGAGACTAGAAACTGGTGTTCGGAGAACCTACCTACGCTAAGATAGTTAGCCGGGCTATCTAGTTAGACATGGAAATATTGAGTTCCATACTTGTTACGTAACGATTACGATGTAACCTTAATGTGGGTAGGTAGTTATTTTAATAATGATCTAAGATAGTTTCTGGTTCCTTTTATGCTCGGCAAGGTGTGCCTTCATACCTATTTGTGCGTTAATTATTATTTATTGCTGGGTAGCCTTAAAAATCTTGCAGCACATTGCAAAAATAAGAATAATAAACTTTTTTCAATTAAATTTTTGCTTCGCTGCAAATTGATATTCAAATCGGAACGTTTAACTAAATAAATGCTATAGACACAATTTTATTCAAATGTAATCAAGTATACGCACAATTCGCGGGAATTTTGGTTTTATTCAATATGAATTTGAATCCGTAATTTCAATACGTACATTGGAAATGTGTGAATAATAACTTGGAAAACGGGGCGCATGGAATTTATAACCGCGAACGAGCGCGTGACAAATGAATATATAGCCGTTAAATATTTTGCATAAAATACGTTCACGATTTGTTTCAATCTTTCATAATAGTTATTTATGCGTAAGAATATGTTTTGAACTCAACCATAAACAAAAACAATAAACTAGATCATAGCCATGGTCACATCTATGATCTATTAGATACGAAGTGACAGTGACAATGACAGACGTCAAAACTTCAAAAATTAATCGTCACAAAGTAAAATCCATGGAAGTAGGAAGACTATAGTCGTAATTCCTAGTTCCATGGTAAAAATCACATTCAAATTTCATGCATCAAGCATTATAACGTTTTTTAACAATCATCAAAAAAGAACGGTCATCACAAACAGAACTGACAATTGACTAAAGATTTGCGTGAAGAAGAACCAGCGCCTGCCCCAATTACAGCCAAAGGGTAACAGGCTACTAGCTGCCGTACTCAGAGTCTATTCTCTCTTGCTATTGGCTAAAACGCATTGTTACAGCAAGGTCGCCATGAATTCAGCCAATCACCACAATTTTATTGAGACTAGCAATGGTAGATGTAGATTTTTTGCCATCGACCAGCTGCGAACGCTTCGTTAGTGCGTATACTTAAATGTCAGCTTATTTATGACTCATCGTACTGATATTATAAATTCAAAAGTGTGTTTGTTTGTTGGTTTGTCACCACACCACACACACCACACCACCACACCACAATCACGCCGCAACAGAGATACGGATAGACGTGATTTTTTGCATGGGTATAGTTGAGGACCTGGAGAGTGACATAGGCTACTTTTATCCCGGAAATCAAAGAGTTTCTCAGGGATATTAAAAACTAAATACACGCAGACTCACATCATCATCATCATCATCTCAGCCTGCGGACGTCCACTGCTGAACATAGGCCTTTCCCAGAGAACGCCACCACACCCGGTCCTCAGCCTTCCTCATCCAGCCACTTCCCGCCACCCGCTTTATATCGTCAGTCCAACGTGCTGGAGGGCGCCCCACACTACGCTTACTTGTTCGCGGTCTCCACTCTAGGACTTTTCGGCCCCAACGGCCATCGCTTCTGCGACAAGCATGGCCTGCCCACTGCCATTTCAGCTTGCTAATTATATTGGTTTGAGCTATGTCGGCGACCTTGGTTCTCTTACGGATCTCTTCATTCCGAATCCTGTCCTTAAGAGAAACTCCTAACATAGCCCTCTCCATAGCTCTCTGAGTGACTTTAAATTTGTGGATCAAACCTTTTGTTAGTGTCCACGTTTCAGCGCCCTAAGTGAGGACGGGAAGGACACATTGATTGAAGACTTTCGTCTTCAGGCATTGAGGTATTGACGATGAGAAGACCTGACTTAATTTTCCAAATGCCGCCCAGCCCGTATCCTTCTGTTGGCTTCTTCGTCGAAATTGTTTCTACCCAATTGTATGGTCTGGCCAAGGTAGTTGTACTCTGAAACAATTTCGATTCCAACATTTTCGACGTTCACGGGTATCGGGACAACATGTTGATTGAACATAACCTTGGTTTTGTCCATGTTTATCCCGAGACCAACTCGTCTGGAAGAGCGGCTTAGACTACTCAGCATCTGCTCCAGATCTTCTGGAGTCTCTGCAAGGATAACCACATCGTCGGCGAACCGCAGGTGTGAGATGTATTCGCCATTTATATTAAATCCTCGTCCTGTCCAGTCCAGCGTTTTGAAGAGGTCTTCTAGTGCACTATTAAACAGTTTTGGGGATATTACATCCCCCTGTCGAACCCCCCTTCTCAAGTTGATTGGTTTTGTTTGCTGAGACTGTACTTGGACGGTCATTGACGTAGTATCGTAAATACATCGCAGCACCTCGATATAACGCCAATTGACTTGGCATCTCTGCAGTGACTCCAGAACAGCCCAAGTTTCGATAGAGTCGAAGGCTTTCTCGTAGTCCACAAAAGCAAGGCAGAGTGGTAGATTATACTCTTCGGCCTTCTGTATAATCTGCCTCAAGGTGTGGATGTGGTCTACGGTGCTGTAGCCTTTTCGAAACCCAGCCTGCTCCGGAGGTTGAAAATCGTCAAGTCTTCGGGCGAGGCGATTTGTGATCACCCTCGAAAACAACTTATAAACATGGCTCAAGAGTGATATCGGCCGATAGTTCTTCAGAAGCTCCTTGTCACCCTTCTTAAAGAAAAGAATTACCACACTCTTGCTCCATGCTTTTGGCGTTGTTCCGTTTGCAATGACGTCATTAAAGAGCTCTGCTAGCTCTTGCAGGATCGGAGTACCTCCTGCACGTAGAAGCTCTGATGTGATGCCGTCATCGCCAGGTGCCTTGTTGTTTTTAAGTTGATTGAGGGCTATTCGCATCTCGCCAAGGTCAACGTCTGGGATGTCTTCGGTGTAGTGGCGGGTCAATGTCGCACGTTTGTCGTTCGTGTCTTGAGCCGCTTTTGGAGCTTTGGAGGAGTATAGTTGAGAGTAAAATCGTTCGATCTCCTCTAGGACCTCTGCTTGAGACGTTACGATTTTACCGACGGGGTTTCTCAACTTTGTTAAGTGGCTCCTCTAAGTCGCTTAGCGAACACTTTCGAACCTCGGTTTTGCTCGATCGCATTTTGTATATTGCGGGTGTTGGAGCGCCGGAGGTCGAATCTTATTCGCTTCTTGACGCGCTTGTTCAAAGTATGCCACTCAGGCAATGCTGAGGAAGTCTCCCGTCTCTGCTCCATAAGTTTACGGGTATCTTCGGATATCTTTGACACCCTTTTATGATCGTTCTGACAGTATTTGCGTCCCACTTCACGAACGACATCTACGAAATTGGTGAATCGTTGGTCAATGTCCAAGTTGGTTTCCAGCAGCTCGAACCGGTTCTTGAGCTCAATTTGGAATTGTTCGGAGCGCACACTTTGCAACGGTTTTGGTCGGAGAGTTGACTTCATCAGACGTTGTCTCTCTAATTGCAGATCTATATTTAAGATACCACGCACAAGCCTGTGATCGCTGCCGGTATCAAACCTATTGATCACTGAGACATCTTCAAATATATATCTGCGATCCGTCATTATAAAGTCAATCTCATTTTTAGTCACATTATCCGGACTATGCCATGTCCACTTTCTAGAGGGCTTTTTCTTGAAGAAAGAATTCATCAGGAATAGCCCTTTCCGCTCCAAGAAGTGAACAAGCATCTGCCCCCTGTGATTTGTGTGACCAAATCCGTGTGGTCCTACTTTTAACTCGCCATGTTCCTGTACTCCCACCTTAGCATTAAAGTCCCCCATAACGACATTGAAGTGAGTTTTGGTGGTGTTATCAAGCGCCTTTGCAATGTCTTCGTATAAGGCCTCAACTTCGTCATCAGCGTGTGTCGACGTGGGCGCATAGACTTGTACTATCTTAAGGGAGTACCTCTTATTCAGCTTGAGTATAACATATGCCACCCTCGACGACACACTACTGATCTCCAGTACGTTATTTGTGAGGACTCTATTGACCAAAAATCCAATACATCCTTATGAAGCCTGGTCGCCTTGTCGATAATAGAGCATATTGCCCGATTCCAGGGTTATCATGTCCTCCCCCTCTCTTCGGACTTCTGATAGCCCCAAAACATGCCATTTAATTCTGCTCAGCTCTATTTCGATTTCAGTGAGGTGTTCGTCCGCTCTCAATGTCCGTGTATTATAAGTTGCCAAATACATTCGATGTTTATGGTAGCTGTCCGAAACCCGGTGATACTTTGCACCCCCTGCTCTAACGTGACCACGTCCGCTACCGTGAACGGGAATAGTAGGGCTGCCGGGGACTAGGGGCCGTTGTGTTGTGACGCTAATCATGGGAAGATATGCCCATAATGGCCACGCTGGGCAGGGGTGTTGGCCATCGCAGGGCCAGACTGCTTGCACCGATGTCGCTACTGCCCTCACATACTACATACATATATACATACATACATCAGCTAGTTGGACATAATTCAATGAATGTCTCGGAGTGATGCAGTCAATTTATAAATTAAACTTAAATTTTAACTATCATTTACAAAATAGTTTAACTAAATTAAATCTAAAACTTCATTGATTTCACCACTACAATGTACTTTACCACCTAGTACTAAGTTGCTGGTAGCTAACTAGTTATAGAATCAAATCGAAAAATATTATTTATTTAAATAACTAGTAAAGTAAAACCAGTCTACCGATTTTTGCATTGGGCCAGCGTGGTAGACTATGAACTATAACCCTTCTCTGAGTGGAGACTTGCGCTCAGTAGTGAGAAGTTAATGGGTCGCTGATGATGATGATGATGAAAGTAAAAGGTAAGTTTCAGAAATGTTTTCTCAGTTTAAAAAAACTATTTAAATTGAGAGGTTAAAGTCGATTAGAGCAAATGAATAGACTCACATCCAATTATTATAGGTATAAAATAATTGGAAAATATTAAGCGAAATGAAATAACATGAATTTTCCGCTGTCTCTTAGACTAGCGGGGTTTGCACAAAGTTTGCCCTTTTGAAATGATTTTCCTTTCCCAGCGATGGATTTGGGGGTTGCCAAACTGAATGCTTTCAGTAAACTTTAATATTTTAAAGCGAGATCACGTTGTTACAATACAATTTCTATACTAGTTGTACATTACATAAATTTAGGTTTTTAAATTACCGCGGGATGTCTGTTTTTCTGCAATACAAAGTAGGCACTCTCCAAATCCACAGCTATACCCCATACCTACAAATCATGTCGATCCGTTACTCCGTTGCTGCCTGATTGAAGGAGCGTAGATTAGGTTAGATTTTTAATAATCTTTACCAGTATAATATGTTTTTGGGTCACCGCTGAATTCCTACGATCTCACAAGATGGTTAAGTGACAATACAGGCTAAGATGGTAACGGGCTAACTTGTAAGAGGTATGACAGTGTAAATAAAACCAACACCCCTATCGAACCGAAACGGTTCGGCGGTATATACGTCTTTTTTTAAACAAGAATATCAATCAGCCAAGTTGAAGTTGACTAATATTCTTCTCTACCCTCCAATTAAACGGAACGCTTGTATTAGGAGTGGGTACGACAATAGTGCAACGGGTGGGATTCGAACCTGCGACCTTTCAGTTTTCAGTCCGCACCTTTAACCGTTGGACTATTGAGGCTTAAATAATAGGCCACTTTGACAATAGGTGGTAGAGCTACGCCAAAAAATCTTTCATGAGACTAAATACCCAAATTCCCAAATTGCCTCTAACGGGAATTGAACCCTCTTACAAGACCACAGTGCTCGCTACTGCGCCAGAGAGGTCGTCGTCTATTTCAATTCCACCGTAAACTAGTTCTGTTAGTTTAAGACTTTCACAAGTGTAAATTAAAAATTTGAAAACCCTCGACATGTGGATCTATAGCCGGACTATATGTACGATATATCTGACATCCTGTCACCTAGTATTCTGCTCCATCATCAGATCATCATCCTCGATCCTCGATCATCATCTATCTAACATCAACTAATTGCGACTATTCCTGTGAATTTTCGAAGAGTCGGGTTCTCTGGAGTCCATTCTGGTTGCAGCATCAGGTCGAAGTTATCAATTAATTGTCATTTAACGATTATACTGCACGCGTGAAGCACTTAATCGAGTAATCATACGCCAAAAATGCCTTACATCATTTTGGAAAAGAGCTGATACTCTTACACTACTGGACCGATATTAACCAAACATAGCTAAGAACCACCGCTAGGAAACTGACTTTCACAGACAGACAGACAGACAGACAGACATCGACGTGAAACTTATAACATCCCTCTTTTTGTGTGTCGGGGGTTAAAAACACCCCGTCAAGATGCGAAGAATGTACCCAGTGTTTACGCCGCCGAGTTCGCACACTTAATGGGCCATTCCGCCAAATTGCTGTATGCTGAACGCGTTATACGCCGTGATTGCGTTAGTTTATGCTTTCGCTCGATTCGAATCAATCTCGGTTAACGCTACACATAATTCGCATTAACTGGCGGTTCTTTACTGCTCTTGGATAGAGTTTCGCGTGGGCGGACAGTTTTGCGAGCGCAACTTGTACGTATTTTGGCAGTATTTTGTGTCGCTTTAGGAATTGTTATGTACTTATGTACCTAATATGGGAGTGATTTCGTTTACTTGCGACAGAGCGTGATACAATTATTAGTTAAGTAAAGGTAACTTGTCTCTTGCGAGGAAGATCTATGTACCTACAGTTTAACAGTTATTTTGTTATTTATGCGCTTTAAAAATAGGCATTGTAAGTTTTTCCTTTTCACAATAGTAAAAACAAAACCTAACAAGGTTTTGTTTATTAAATACATATTTTTAAAAATTATTATTAACTTTAATTCATTTTCATAATACTTAAGAGGAATAATAATATTTACCTTGTTATATCTAATTTGAGAGCAGGTAGGTACATGCTCTTACGATCCAAATACAGTCAAGTAACTGAAACTTATTAAAATAGTTTGGATAGATTGACAGAAGATAATCCGGTGTTGGAGTCAAACTTATGTATGTAGAGTGTTTATTAGAGGATTTGTGTGGTGTTACGTTGTTTCTATACCTACTTGTTCTACTACTGAAAGAGCGGCAGGGTTCAGCGCGTTGTACATTAGAGATTTTTACTATAATTGGCGGATTATAGAAAATAATATAGGTCCGCTTGTAGAGACGCTGAGTTAGTTAACCGAGGAATAAATTTGTAATTTTGACTTCTGTCAAAATTACTAATTTATTATAAATTACTGTATACGCAATCTGTCAAATCTGTCCTTTTAACCCAGAGTTAGCTGCTAACTCAGGGTTAAGACGTTTCTGCAAGCGCGCCTAAGGATGTTAAATAATATGTAGTTCAAGCCACGATCACACATTTGCCTCTTCAACAACTTTAATAAGCCAAACGTTGTAATGTACAGTATAATATTTTTTACGATCGTAAGATTTTAGGCCCACTATAATAGATCCATTTATTTTATTAGACAAGGCACGTACTTCAGTATATACTCAAAGACTTCAGATGATAAAATTAGTTATTACGCTCAGAAAGTTTTGATAGCTACACGTCAGAATAATATAAACACAGCTAAAACTTGTTGATTTTATATCAACATCGTAAACCCGAGGGACCCCGTAAAAATATGGTTTTACGATTCCTTTGATTACAGAATTCTACCACAACCTATCGGAAGCGAGTGTATACTAAAGGAAAGTATTGCGGTTTTTGGCTTCCTTTTAGTAGGCTGCAGTAAAGGAGTACTTAAGAGAGTTGCGGTGGATTCGGTTTCCGGAAGAAGGAAATGTTAGGGCTGAATAAAATTGGATTTTTTTAAAGATACGGTCAAACGAAGATGAATCTTGCGCGTGATGTGAAACCAGCCCTTTGTGTCAAAGAACTTATGGATGACGGATGTGTTCAAATCACGCGTGTAGTAGATCCTACGTCAGCGAGGTACGCTAACTCACATACCAAAACCGACGCGAAATTTTCCTCAGTTTGACAGAAACTTTACATAGTAGAGTAGCGCTCAGCTTCATAAATTAATCTTTTCAGCAGAAATTTACCACTAGATTTGGTGGCGTGACCTGAAGGTATACTTCCAAGACTACTACTGGAACTCCTAGATGGGTAGAGCTAGGTGTATTGAGTTTGGACTCCTTTTGTTAGTTATGACAAGACCTTACTCTTACACATAAAACATTTTTTAATGAGTTTTATTTTTTTAATAAAGCAAAGCGATGATAACCTTATGATAGCCGAATTTTATTAAAAGTGAATCATCATCATTATGATTCACTTTTGAGAAAATTCAGCCATCATAAGGTAATGTATCATCGCTTTGCTTTATTAAAAAACTAGCTGATGCCTGCGACTTCGTCCGCGTGGATTTAATTTTTAAAATCCTTCGGGAACTCTTTGATTTTCTGGGATAAAAAGTACTCTCCAGGTCCTCAACTATACCCATGCAAAAAATTCACGTCAATCCGTAGCTCTGTTGCGGCGTGATTCAAGGACAAACCAATAAACCAACAAACAAACACACTTTCGCATTTATAATATTAGTATGATACTAATAATAAAAAAATAAAACTCATTATAAAAACAAAAGTGATTAGATTATTAGAGAGAGCTATTTCAGAATGCAAAGATGTGCACGGCGCAACTATATGGAGGAAACTTTAATATTATTTGGCAGATCTTAAAGTAAAGTATAAGTAGGAAATGATGAGTTCTAAAACGCTAAACAAATCTCCCCACTGCTTCTTGGCCTATATTCTCAAACCAAATGTAGCAACTTTTCCGTGGGTGAGGGTCTATTAAATCGCATTATGTGTCCAAAAAATTCTCGGGCGCGCTCATTTTGGAGGATTAAATTAAGCTGACATCTCCAGCGGCCCCGAGATATGACAGACTCCATTACGGGTGGGTTCGCAAGTTCGTTTTTATTATGACTTCCCTAGAAGCCTTAGTGAAGTTCATATAGATCTGACCTTAGATACCTATACTAATTGAAAGAAGCAGTGATAGCCTAGTGGTTAGGACTTTGAGCCCGGGCCCGACCTCTGACTTTTCTGAGTTCATCAATAGCCTATAACAGCCCACTGCCTCTCCCAAGGGGATGGTTTGCCCATAATCACCACGCGGGGCAGACGCGTTGGTGATCGCAGTAGATAGTTGTAGTAGCACAGAGGACGCTGCTGCCCGTTCTCCGTTATATTCCCTTAGTCGCCTCGTACGACACCCTTTCTGAGTTATGTGCAATTAAATATCACATGTTTCTACTGTGAAGGAAAACACCGTGAGGAAACCTGTACACCTGGGACTTCTCCATAATGTTCTCGAAGGTGTGTGAAGTTCGCCAATTCGCATTTGGCTAGTGTGGTGAATTATGGCCTATACCTAAGGCCTCTTCTCTAAGGAGACCTGCGCTCAGTAGTGAGCCGTTAATGGGTTGCTGATGATGATGATGACTCCTATCTCTCTGAAGGACCTCAGCTGCAGTCGAGCGAATCAGAAAATGGGATGTAATTGTTTATAAAAAAAACATTAGGTGTTACATGACACCCGATCAGCAAAACTTTGTAGAGCCGCTGTCTTGCTGCCAGCCAGAGTGCGCTTTATCGATGCGCTCGTGAGATTTCACTTGACATGACCTCAGTTATCGGTTGATAAAATAAAAAGAGACATACAAATAAACAAGGGTAAATTAAAAATTTTATTTTTAAATGCAAGCTTTTAGTAGCTACATCATTAGACTCTGGATATCATCTAGGATCAGAGTACTTGTTATGACGAATCAAACGAGCCCAAACTCGATGGGGTTACGTCGTTTTATTACAGAGTTCCGATAGCCATCTTCCGTCTCCATCATCAGATCAGTTCCATGTCACAATAATATTGCATTGTCATCCGATTTACACATAAATGCAAAATTTCAGCTCGATCAGAAACCGGGAAGTGGGTCTAATTCATCTTGCAAGATTTGACCCAAACAAACAAATAAATAAATAAAGTTCTGGTCAAGCTAAATAAAAGCTTGTAACAAAATGATTCGTCCGTGTAAATGATCATATATTTCTTGAAGTCAGTAAGATAGAGACGCACTTTTAGTAGCACGAGATAAATCACTGCAACACAAAGACGCACCTCTCGCATTAAAAGCACGACAATAACCGGTGCTCTATATTTATGTGCGACAAAGGGCAATTTGTTGTTCTTTGTTTCCCCACATTCGCAAAGTGGCTGCCGTAATGAGCGTTAGAGGGCGCTTTGCTTTGTTACAGATCCGAATTACCGCCAAGCTTCGTTCTAATAATACACTAGCTTTGCTCGTTTTTAGGGTTCCGTACCCAAAGGGTACCAACGGGACCCTATTACTAAGCCTACGCTGTCCATCCGTCCGTCCGTCCATCCGTCCGTAAACCGTAATAGATAGACAGATGAAATTTTCACATATTATGTATTTCTATTGCCGCTATAACAACAAATAATAAAAATTAAATTAAATTAAAAAATTTAATTAAAATATTTCCATGGGTACATGGAAATATTTTTATTTAATTTTTTTTAACGGAACCCTAAAAGAGCGAGGCCCGACTCGCACTTGGCCGATTTTTATTTTTTTATTTATTTTTTTGGGTTTAAACAACTGGTATAGTCCATGGATCCATAAATTTTTAACATCAAATCCAATAAGTAACTTAACTAGTATGTAGTCAGTTTATTGTTAAATTATGTTAAGGTAAGTTACTTTGATGACCTCCCTGGCTCAGTGGTGAGCGCTGTTGTCTTATAACTGGGAGGTCTCGGGTTGATTCCCGGCGGGGTCAATTTGGGAATTTATAATTTCTGAATTGTCTCTGGTCTGGTCTGGTGGGAGGCTTTGGCCGTGGCTAGTTACCAACCTACCGTCAAAAATGTGCCGCCGCCTATGGCGTGTAGAAACCAATTAGGGGTATGGGTTGAATGTTCACTGCCATACCCCTTCCAAGTTAGCCCACTACCACCTTAGACTGCATCATCACTTACCATCAGGTGAGATCGCAGTCAAGGGTTAGCTTGTCATCGAATAAAAAAAAGTTATAGTATTTTCATAAAAAAAAAAATACAAGACTCAGGAAAAACAAGTAAAAAAGTCTTTTTTACTGACCACAAGCAGTGAACATCACACGTTTCTAACTAAATCGTAAAGTCTATTAAAAAAGGATTTGAGCTTTTTGAAATCCTGCATCAATTCCTAGTATCAATGGCATAAAAATTACCTACCGTATAATGTCCTTCTTCAGCCGTTGTTTAAATTAATCTTTAGGATGACACGTTGTAATCGTTTGAATATTTTTGGAGTAAAGAAATAATAATTTGGCACCTATAATCTAAGAACGGACGTTCATCGGCTGAGACATGCGGTTATTTATTTTCAGCTCAAAAGATCCTACCTCAAATAAAATTTCGACGCGGATAGTGTTGCTGACAACAGGTATTCAAAAAAACAAATTAAGTGGCACTCGGGGACTGCCGCGGTAAAGCTATTGCATAGCATTTTTTATCAACTTATGCAATTATAATATTTATGCAATATTTTTTTTTGCATAATAAAAATTATGCAAAAAAATAATTAAAAACAAACAAACAAGAAAAGCGCACTGTCACTACTTCGCGAGTGAGATTCGAACCTGCGACATCTAAAGAAAGCGGCCGCTCGCACACTGCGCCAAATAGAGCTACTTGAGAACCTCTAAAATGTTGAACGCTTACTGAACGACGGTGTTAGGTTGCCCACTGCGCCAAATAGAGCTACTTGAGAACCTCTAAAATGTTGAACGCTTACTGAACGACGGTGTTAGGTTTTTTTCGTTACGGAATTTCTTCATTCGGTCGCGGCGCTCAAACTGTTTTTCCTAGTTCAAAGCCCGCGATAAAAGCTATGCAATAGCTTAAAATTAAACATACCTGAGCCAAAAATAGAAACATATTCTACACAACAGTACAAACTACTGGTTACGAACCACTCGCCGTCAAACCTACAACTTGGGATATCAACTATCGACAAAATGGCACCCATTCCCTTAATGCCCACTTGTTGACAGACGCTGAGCATCCACGATCGGACGAGGACCGGCAACTGAACGGAAACGGAAGAGGTTCCGAGTAATAAGTATAAGTAAAATGACGAGCTTGTGTTAAGCTATTGCATAGCTTTTATCGCGGGCTTTGAACTAGGACAAACAGTTTGAGCGCGGCGACCGAATCAAGAAATTCCGTAACGAAAAAAAACCTAACACCATCGTTCAGTAAAATAAATAAATAAAATAAATAAAATAAATTTTTAAAATAAATAAAATAAATTGTAAGCGTTCAACATTTTAGAGGTTCTCAAGTAGCTCTATTTGGCGCAGTGGGCGAGTGGCCGCTTTCTTTACCGTATGGTGTATGATGTCGCAGGTTCGAATCTCACTCGCGAAGTAGTGACAATTCGCTTTTCTTGTTTGTTTGTTTTTTAATTTTTTTTCTGCATAATTTTTATTATGCAAAAAAAATATTGCATAAATATTATAATAATAAGTTGATAAAAATTCTATGCAATAGCTTTACCGCGGCAGTCCCCGAGTGCCACTTAATTTTTTTTATTTTAACTAATCCAAGTCATAAAAATTGACTGAAGTTTGTCAGATGTTTGGAATAATTTGATATACTTACGAGTAAGTGCCGATTTCACCAACGTCGAATGACTTTTATCCGAGGAACAAAATGGGCGTTCTGACAGTTTTTGTATTGAAAATACTGTCAAATATAAAATTTACGCTCGGATAAGACTTATTTAACGTTGGTGAAATCGGCCCTAAAAAAATATTTTTAAAAAACCGACTTCAAACGCCCGCGCCACTACAAAGTATATAATTTATTGTTGATATTTTAAAAACCGCTCCACCGATTTCGATAAAATGTCAATGGAACCACCGGGGAAGTATACCAAAGTATACCCTTTGAAACAAAAAAAGAATTTTCCAAATTGGTTCAGGCGTCTTCGAGTAATCGGTGAACATACATTAAAAAAACTGACGAATTGAAAACCTCCTCCTTTTTTGAAGTCGGTTAAAAATAGGTTGCATGGGCTTGTATGTAAGTCTTTGAGACCGTGTTACTTTAGTCATAAAGAGAAATATCTCTCAATGCTGCGTAGAAGCCAAATAAAAGTCTTAATAGTTCTCTTTACCTGCCACAACTTTATACAGTTAGTGCTTTTTAATTAAATAAATCCATAATCAACCAATTGTTTATCTGTGATAAGTATTAATTGGCACTAAATAAATCCATAATCAACCAATTGTTTATCTGTGATAAGTATTAATTGGCACTAACGATGTAACTTATTAAAATATGTTGAAAAAGTAACGAAAAGTTCAACATAATATTATTATAATTTTAACATAAAAAGTATTAGTTAGATGTAAGATTTTCTTAATAAAAATAAAAATCGTCTATAAACGACTACAAGACTTTAAAGAGATGAATAGTTGGGAGATAAGAGAGAAAAGAAGCTGATGAAACAGCATCCCCGGTGTAAAAGCAGCCATTAATCAATTGGAAGCGCATTTAACTTGTAGCTGAACACTCTCACAAAGGAGATAAAAAGCAAGGAAAGATGAAATCGGAGAGCGTTACAATGAAACGTCTTAACTTTCTCTGCAGTTTTCTTTGACCTAATTTTAGTCAATAACGTAGGGAAATTCAGTTATTTCCTATAGAGGATCTATTCGTCTTTAGTTTTTATCCTCGCAAAATTATGGTGAAACTGAAGCTACATCAAGTGGGCCAATATTGATCAATGTCTTTATTAATGTCTTAGATGGATCAGGTAAGCACTCTGTGGACAAAACTATACGATGACTATAAACAAAAGATAACTACGGTATAACTCTACGCTAGTAATAAAGTAAGTAAACAAGCAATCATGGAGCAATTGCAACTTTGCAGCATGTGCGTAATTTCAAGTATGCTCAACTTTGGTTTCATTTTCGACAGCCTCGTGAAGTACCTGAAACGCGGATGGAAGGGAGGTTGCTTTTTGTGCTGTACGAAATAAGTGTGATTATAGATAAGCAAATGAGTACCGTTGAAGAGCATTCTATAGTTTCCATCTTGCTCAAGAGCATGTTTTTAATGATGTCTGTATATCGCTAAGCAATTTGGCGTTCCGGTGCGATGCATATCCTTATTTAGCTGTAAAAAGTGAGAAACTATTCATTAAAAATTGAAATGAAGAACATTTGCTAGAGCAATTTAAGTGGAGCGGAGCGAGCCATCCATCAGATGGAAAAGTATTTAACCGGCTCAGTTTGCCCAAACCAGTACAAATGATAGCATAGTCCCCTCGTGTCACGCGCTACGGACACGGTTACTCACTAACAAGAATTGGAATGAAAAATTGAAAAGGCTCGGTATATGTGAACTAAGTAAATCGTTTCAGTCAACGATGTTCAATTCACCGAATACTTAAATTGTACAAGTGTAAATTAATTTTTTTTTAAATACAGGCTTTTAGTAGCTACATCATTAGACTCTAGATATTATCTAGGATCAGAGATCTTATCATGACGAATCAAACGAGCCCAAACTCGATGGGGTTACATCGTTCATCGTTTTATTACAGAGTTCCGATAGCCAGCTTCCGTCTCCATCATCAGATCAGCTCCATGTCACAATAATATTGCATTGTCATCCGATTTACACATACATGCAAAATTTCAGCTCAATCGGGAAGTGGTTCTAATTCATCTTACAAGATTTGACCCAAACAAACAAATAAACAAATAAATAAATAAACTGGTCAAGCTAAATAAAAGCTAGTAAAAAACCGAAAGTTTATGAAAAACTAGGTAAGTATACTACAAACTGTCAAAAAATTATGAAAGAACGATTTCTACAATTTAACGCAAAAAATTTAATCGAAATTCGATCCAGTTAAGTCCCTAAAATTGATTGCAGCAGCTTAACGATCGCAACAGCCTCTTGATTCTATTCTAGATTGGCTGGTGCTCCCCCGCTATTGGTTAAAATGCATTGTTGCAGAAAGAACGCGATAAATTCAGCCAATCACAACAATGGAGACTGTAGCAATTATTAATGCAGCTTTTACAGAATCAATACAGAGGATCGAAATAGCAGCTGGATCAACTGAACCATTTATCGTGGCACCACATACCGCGATAAATGTTACGTACGGAAGTACATTAAACCACGTAAATAAGTCTAAAACCTTCAGTAAAATAAATCGAATTCACCACACGTGTTCGGAGAAAAACACAGTGTTGCAAGTAAAATGCAAAACATTTAAAGCGATCTCGAACAAAACGCAGGTTCACCGCAGGTGTTGGAGAAAAAGACAGGAAAAACACACAATAGAGGGAATGGATCCAGAGCGAGTGGCGCCGGCCATCCATCAATCGGAAGTGCATTCGCTGCGTCGCGCGGCCCGATTGATGGCCTGCAGCTAGTTCAAGCGCGCCGCCCGCACTAGCGGGGTATTGACTTTTTTTTTGGAACGTAGTTCCTTATCGCGCGGTGCAGAACTCGGAAAGGGGCTAGACGGATCGACACTTTTTTGAAACCGACACTTTTTTGAAGGCATTGTGTTCGGTATTTTCGCGGTACAATACTGGGTCTCCGTAGCCTTGTGGCTTCTGCAGTCGCCTAACAGTTAAAAGTCTGCAGAAGCCACAAGGCTACGGAGACCCATTATTGTACCGCGAAAATACCGAACACAATGCCAAATCAATTAATCGAAAATAACTACGTTCCATCCGGGTGTCCCTTGACACCTCTCAAGTTTTTTTTTATTCGATGACAAGATAGTCCTTAACTGCGATCTCACCTGATGGTAAGTGACGATTCAAAATGATTGACGGGTATGGCAGTGAACATTCAACCCATAACCCTAATCGGTTTCTACACGCCATCGTGCCGGAACGCTAAATCGCTTGGCGGCACGTTTTTGACGGTAGGGTGGTAACTAGCCACGGCCAAAGCCTCCCACCAGACAAATGCCTATTGGATATACACTTAAAAATAACAAAAAAACCGGTCAAGTGCGAGCCGAACTCGTGTGCCGAGGGTTCCGTATCTACCCATTATACTGCCATCATGTTATTATTATTTTTGGAATTTTTCCTTTATTTTTGCTGTAAGACCTTGCTTTTTGCCTTTCGTGGTTCTAGGTCAACGGGAACTATCATATAGGTTTCGACCCAAAACCTATAGGGTACTTCCGGTTGATCTAGAATTGTCAATTTTGATTAAAAGCAACAGCACAAGTAAAGGGGAAATTCCGAAAAATAAAAAAAGTTGAAAATTATGGTAAATTTTGGTACTTATAAGTTTTCACGAAAATCTAAATTTGCCCATATCTTTTTATCGTGTTGACTCAGGACATTGATTTTTATACACCTAATAGGGACTATAGACCTCAGTATCTGGTATAAATTTCATTTTGCTAGGTCCACCCGTTCCTGAGAAAATCGGTGGTGACACACGGACAGACAGACGGACAGACGGATAAGAGAGTGATCGTATTAGGGTTCCTTTTTACCGTTTGAGGTAGGGAACCCTAAAAAAGGCGGATGAAAGATCGACCTTCTATCATAATCGGCAGATTCCTTTCTAGGAGATTCCTTTCCTACCTAAAAGCACAGCTTTTCTGTGTATTTGTTCTTCAATCACGCAGCAACGGATCGACGTCATTCTTTGCGTACTTTTATCCCGGATGAACAGAGGATTCCTGCGGGATATTTAAAAACCTAACTCTGCGCGGACAAAGTCACGGAAAAAGCTAGTAATTTTATACTAACAAACACAATCAAACTACTGCGCACGGGTCGCCTCTCGAAATGAAAAGGGTTTAGGCACTAGGCAAAAGTCTACCACGCTGACTATACCCTATCCAACCGTTTATTTTCTTTTTCACAGCTTAGTAACAATATAATATTATCTCACTCACTCTCACTAGAGTGAAACAATATAATATTGTCTCAGTCACTCTCACAGACTGAGACTGAGATGTCAAAAATAAAATAAACGGTTGGCCAGGGTATAAGTTCAAATTGGTACGAGTAGTTACTTTAAGGACATTATGGAGAACGCTCAAGCGTGCAATTTCCCTCACGATGTTTTCCTTCATCGCTAAGGCAAGAGAACCGTTAAAGGATTCTAATAATAAACAGATTCTTGAGTTCATTGTTAGAATGTGGGAAACATTTCCGCCTCGTCACAGACCTGTCTATGACACCGTATAACATTTCTATATATATAATTTTTGATATAATTAAACATGACAGGACATGACATTTAGACACGCGTTCTGAATAATTAAATATAACCACGAGCGAACAACGGTATTATTACGTGTATTAAACCAGGTTGAGTGTAAACAAAAATAACCGCATGCTCTTATTAAGTTTTAATAGCATAGTATTGATTACTTGGATTTATATCGAAACGTGGTTAGTGATGATAAATTAAATTACCAAATAATATTTAACAAAGGTCAAAGACGTTAACTATCGGCACTTATATATTTCTAAGCAGAGAACAGTTTTTGTGTAATTTCATGACAGAACTGAAATCATGCGCTTTCGAGCGCACTTTTTGTAGGGTATCTAATAAAACCAAAAACTAGCTACTGCTAATCAGTTGGACCAGAATAGTGACATCGGTTAAAATCAAAGAGTTCACAGGGGATATAAAAACATACGTGTGGCACTCGGGGACTGCCGCGGTAAAGCTATTGCATAGCATTTTCTAGTCGCACGCACACAAACACCGTGCCGAAGTCTGCCGAACTGAAACGACGTTAGACGATGCACGGCTTTCAACGCCGCACCGCTGTGCCGGTCGGAGTGGTGGGTGTTAGGTTTATTTTCGTTACGGAATTTCTTGACACGGTCGCCGCGCTCAAAGCCCGCGATAAAAGCTATGCAATAGCTTAAAAATTATTCCATGCGGACGAAGTTGCGGGTCTCAGCTAGATCCTCGTAAAATAATGATTTGATGGCCCTGTAGCGAGTAGTGCTCATATTAATCAGGACGCGTATTTCTGTCTGTCGCGTACGCGGCGCTGATTTATGCCGCTCATTACGAGCGCCGGCCTCAGCCCTCAGTAAACATCTGCTTTTTTGATGTTATTCGGTCGAAAAAACGCTAGAGATACCAATTCTTAACAAATACCCCTAATTATTAGAACTGTCATCAGTAAAACAGGACGTTTTATCCTCCAATTATATATTTAAGGCGCGCTTGCAGAAACGTCTTAACACAGAGTTAGCAGCTGACTCTGGGTTAAAAGGACAGATTAAACAGATTGCTTATACAGCTTCTGTCAAAATTACAAATTTATTCCTGGGTTAACTAACTGCGTCTCTGCAAGTGGGCCTAAGAAGAGTAGTGTAAAGTAACTTATGAAGTTGACTTTAATGCTCATAATAATAGTAAGGTTAATAGATATTTCTACTCGATAAAGATGAGTTATATTGTATGCAATAAATAGAACAATTAGGTATATTATTATGTTGTGCCTTCTCTATAGCTACACTTTACTGGCAAACTGTTTACGCGGAAACATGCCTTAAATTATTACTAGTGGTTCGCCCCGAACTGAGACCTCGCGGTAACGGTATCCCATGATTATTCATTCAATCGATACATGATAACCAAAACTGACATTATTATTATGCCCGTTTTCACCAAACATACCTAAATCATCCCCTAAGTAGGAGTCTCTTAACGTAGGTAGCTCCTAAATACAATCCTAAGTCCTAACATCCGTCCCAATATCCTTTTAGGTGTCCCGTACAGGATCGTGATAAATAAGTTGACAGAAAACATCAATCACCTAACTTATAGGTAGCCCGTAAAGGTTAGGGAACGTTAGTGAAAACATTGAATTATTTATCAAACATTGAATTTAACTCGTAGTTCCATGGGAATAGTTACTGACTGCGCCATCTATTAGCATTATTGTGAAGCTATGTTGATGCTATATGAATTACTGACGCCCATTAAAAATTAAATAATCTCGTTTCTTTATAATATTCATATAATTTTAGTATTTGTTGTTCAAGTACAGGATATAAGTGACCTAAAAACATAAAATCAGTTTGAAAATCCATAGCGGATTTTTCTAGAGAGCGTCTTCAAGCGAGCGTATAAAATCGCCACTTTGAAAGCCCCCCATTTCGTCAATTTTAAGGGAAAAATTAAAAAAAAATATTTTTGTACTCAGTTCAAAATTATCTTTAAAATGATACGTAACAATTTTATGTAACGCGATTTTTTTTTTTTACTTCGCATTCGCTTCTATGAGAGCCCCCCTGAAATAAAGATTTTTATAACTTTTTAAGCCATTTTCGGCTGGAGGCCATCGGTTTACATATTATATCTAAATTTGAAGTAATTACGTTCAGTAATTCAAAAGTTATAAGGCTCTGACAGACGGACGGACGGACGGACGGACGGACGGACAAGTGCAAATCGCCCTAGTTAACTCAAAGACCTTCGCTTCGCTCGGTCGACTAACT
Organism: Oeneis ivallda; assembly: GCA_029955525.1. NCBI lineage: Eukaryota > Metazoa > Arthropoda > Insecta > Lepidoptera > Nymphalidae > Oeneis > Oeneis ivallda. The sequence continues at coordinate 30,137,215 of JARPMR010000003.1, read as the reverse complement.
AGCTGATGCCCGCGACTTCGTCCACATGGATTTAGTTTTTAAAAATCCCGCGGGAACTCTTTCATTATCCGAGATAAAAAGTAGCTCTCCCGGTCTGAGGAACCACTACTACATCCATTACTATACCCATGCAAAAAATCGCATCAATGCGCTGTTCTGTTGCGATGTGATTGAAGGACAAACCAACAAACAAACACACTTTCGCATTTATAATATCAGTAATGCTTTATTATAACACTTTTTATAATTGTCAAATTTTTTACCATACTTAACCAAAGACAAAATTACGTTTAGCTGTCATTTACGTTTTGTTATTCCACTGTCATTTGCGTTTTGTTATTCCATGTCAGATGCGTTTTTGTTATACCACGTTTTATAGTGACATGACGGAAACGCGGTCGAACGGGATAAAAAGTATCCTATGTCCGTCTCCTGGTTCTAAGCTACCTCTCCACCAATTTTCAGCCAAATCGGTTCATCCGTTCTTGAGTTATAAATAGTGTAACTAACACCACTTTCTTTTATATTATTACTAATGAGCTATTATCTAATAGTCATTAAATCTCTTAAGCGTCCTAGTGAATCTATAACTCTACTAAGGATTTTTTTGATTAAACATTGATAGATATAGACTCTGAGGGCGGCAGTCAGTTTAGGATAGTAATCTAACGGCTTGTTATACTTTAAGTACCTACTGCGAACAATAAAAGAACAGTTATTTATATCCGTCATCATTGAGCGGAAACCGTTGTTTACACGTTAAATAACTCCGTTGTCTTCGCATCCATTCACTACACTCTTAACTGCGGTATTTCAACTATTGGTTTGACTATTGAGGATAACAAAACATTTCTGAATAAGAAATCAAAACCATTAACGAAACAGAAACAAAGGAAAAATTCGCCTTGAGCTGAAAAGATCCAGAATTAATTTTAATGAAACTAAAAATTACGGATGTACCCCATACCGTTATATTGGATAGTGATACCGATTTATCGGAATCGGCGATAATAACTCCCTAAGACATCGATCCAGATGATAATTACGTTACAGTACCCGGCGATATATATTGCACATCGGCCTTTGGAATAAAACGCTATTCTATTCTATTCTATTGCAAGGAAAGCTAGCCAGAAATTCACGTATTAATTACTGAAATCTCTTCACAATCGGCGAGCACATCACGTTACATAATATATAAAAAAAATGCAGTCGAACGGTGAATAGAATAGAATAGCGTTTTATTCCAAAGGCCGATGTGCAATATATATCGCCGGGTACTGTAATTCAGTTATAATTAATCAGCCCGAATCTGTTATATTTTTGCTTTTGGAATCGCAATACCGGGTGAAATATTACATATCAGTGTGCTAAGTTCCAAAAACACTTAACATAACAAGAAAGCGTCGACATTAGAATAAAAGTAGGTAAAATAGCCCAAGAATATACTCAAGCTTTTACAAATGATGTATTTGCTGGGGCGTTATGAAAAAGAACGCTGTAACAAGCAATTTGTTATATTAGTTTCGACGAATGCTCTCAGAAACTTTTTCTACGGGAATAAACAAATTCGCCTTTCGTCTTTTGCCGTAAGCCTCGGAGCTAGACTTGAGTTGGCATTTCCATTTCTTGGAGATTATCTCATTTTTATTCTAAAAGAGTATTATGATTATCAAACAAGTCACTACAAACACGTTGTGTACGATTTGGTAGAAGAATTTTTCATATAATTTTTAATAAAACAATCTATATCGATCAATTTTACTGGAAGAAGTACGGTATAGACACCAGAATTTCTGTTCTACGATAGTCTGCTAATAAGATTCGTAGTTCAAAGGTTATAGAACTTGTGCAATTCAAATTAGCTTTCTTTGAGGTCTTTAAGGGTTGCTGATGATGATTAAATAGTGGGAAATTGAATAATCTTTCCGAAATACTAATGGTACAAATCAAATTTTGATTCTAATCGACAAGAAACGACATAACCTGGTAGAGAAATTTTGATTTTACCGGTTAAATCGAAATTGCCACAAACTTTGACCCTCACTCGAACAGCATATTTTTTGAAATGTTCCATTAATGAATTGGATCAACGCGATATACCTACCTACGCATTACTATACGATACCTCTAATTGCTATACTGTTTGGGTCATGGTTTTACCTAAACCTGATGTCCATAAGTTATTACTCTATATTTATTTGGTCTGACCTCTTTAAAATAAGCGCGTTTCCATTGTGAACTGCACCATTATTGCAACTCCAAAGTTTTAAAAATTCAAATAAGATAGAAGATAAACCAGCAAACCCGTTTCAACTCTAGGCTTCTAGGGTTTGTCGATAAAAAGCTATGCATTAAGGTATTAAAAATCACATTTCTTTTGAATTCTTTGCGTCAAAGCAAATCTTACAATCTCCTACTTTGCTGTCAGCCTTCATATCTATCTGAAGTAGTGCAAAAGAAAAGAGGTTTTATTCTTTTTGCATAATTTTAATACTTTCTTATTCAATGAAAGCAACATTAAAAAGCTTATCTGGAATGTTCTTTGAAGTTTGATCCTTGAATATTCCTCATGGCTTATACTAGAAACATACATTTTACAGAATGAAGGACAAACCAACAAGCAAGCATTTAGACATAATATTTGTAGGGAAGTAGGGATCGAGTTAATTATAAAAAGTAAACGTTGGCAGGCCATAACAACTAGGCACAATCACACTAAGTGCGCTCCAAATAGCTTGTACTTTAAACTGGACGACCTAAAATAGCCGCTAATTTACTAAACGCTATATTTTAGGACTCAAGCCAGAGTCCTAAAATATAGCGTTTGACGACGCGTGCTGCACTAATTGCTTTATAAATAGACCGCCTTGCAGACTAAGTGCTCTTTGACTTAGCGGGGGTACACATGCGTTATACTCACATACGGTAACATCTGTGATGGTTATGTTCACTTGTGGGTTGGCAAATTTACGCCTTTACTAATCTTCTAAATATATAAAAGGAAAAGGTGTCTGACTGACTAACTGATCTATCGACGCACAGCACAAACCGCTGGACGGATTGAGTTGAAATTTGGCATACAGATAGCTATTATGATGTCATCATTAGGATTTTTGAAAATACATCCCTGAAGGGGGTAAAATAGGTATTTAAAAAATCGACATTAACGTGAGCGAAACTGCAGGCAAAAGCTAGCTTTTATCTATAATATAATAAAACTGTAACAGGTCCAATTCTGTACATTGAAGATATTTTGAAAATTTTTGTTTGAGGGCACTCTATAATCGATACTGAAGCCAAAACAATTTTTTTTTTTTGTCTGTCTGTCTGTCTGTATCTTGGCCGCGCATCACGCCGAAACTACTGGACGGATTTAATTGAAACTTGGCATGATTTAAGTTCATACTACGAGGTATAATATAGGATACTTTTTATCCCGAAAATCAGCACGGTTCCCTTCCCTTCCCTCAAAATGTGTATTTAGCTGTAATTCATTAAGACGTATTCCGATTTCATTCATTCTTTTTTGTTAGAAAGCAAGTACTTTAGAGATTGTTCTGTAATTATTTCAAGGTCGTCAATTTAGTAGTTCAGAAATTATAGACATCACAATCTTCAGTATAAGGTCCAAATAACTTGAACCCCGGAATCTACAGGATACTTTGAATGTACGGCTCATCTTAAGCTCGCATGCATACTTTAATTATAGCCATCGTGGATAGCCCTCAGCCCTGGCGTCAGATTTTGCCAAACGATCATTATACCTACATACTACATAGTAGGTATGGATGTAATACATCGTATGGACGTAATGTTACAGTGATTTCCTATGCAATTTAATATTATAATCATACTAATATTATAAATGTGAAAGTGAGTTTGTTTGTTGGTTTGTCCTTCAATCACGCCATAACAGAGCCACGAATCGACGTGATTTTTTGCATGGGTACTATAGTTGAGGACCTGTAGAGTGACATAGGCTACTTTTTATCCCGGAAATCAGTGTTCACGAGGGATTTTAAAACTAAATCCACGCGGACGAAGTCGCGGGCATCAGCTAGTAATTTATATTTAGCTAGTCTTATTATAATCTTATTATAATTTACCTATAAAATGATGTGAAATTATTACGAAATCGCGGGCATAAGCTAGTTTTGAAAATAAAGAAAGTCGCGGACACAAGAAAAACTGCAGCAGCAAATCGAAAATTTCGTTTTCATGAGACTTCACCTAAAAACTTTTGAAGATGGGTATCATAATATCCCAACGGGTGTGATTTGAATCTTTGACCTTTATAACCTTATACCGTTAACCTTCAGGAGCTCTACTTATCTTCTAGGTACAAATGAAGATTTATACATTTACTAGCTTATGCCCGCGGATTTGCTCACGTTAAGTTCTAGTTCTTAAAACTCTATTTCAGCCCCTTATGGGTTTTTTGTCAACGTTCTTTACTCAGCGAATGCTTACGTTATTTACAGCTTTTGTATGCCAAACAAACTGATCCGTCCAGTGGTTTGATCTGTATTTTGATAGATTAGTCAGTCAGTCAGTCAGTCATCTGTTCCGTTTATATATTTAGATACCCCTATTATATAATATCAGGCATTACAGACACCTCATTTCGTAGAACAAAAACGATGGAAGAATAAAGTCAAATATTATCGTGTATTAGCTGATGCCCGCGACTTCATCCGTATGGATTTAGTTTTTAAAAATCCCGCGGGAACTCTTTGATTATCCGAGATAAAAAATATCTCCCGGTCTGAGGACCCACTACTATACCCATGCAAAAAATCGCATCAATCCGTTGCTCTGTTGCGACGTGATTGAAGGACAAACCAACAAACAAACACACTTTCGCATTTATAATATCAGTAATGCAAAATTATAACACAATTTAGACAACCGCAATCAACATCGTTCGAGATATTGGTTGCTAGGTTGCCTAGCAACCTAAATCTCGAACTGTTTATATGATTGTCGTGTAATTAACATATTTTAATTTGCAATAACAAATATTGATGTCAATAATTAAGATAAAAACTATCTATCTTTTAAGTTGGACCAAATTACAAATAGTTACGAAGTTTGATCAAAATCGGTGCAGTAGTTTTCGAGTTTATCCCGCACATACATCGTGACATGAGATTTATATATACGAGTATATATTTAAATATATATTTACACGATAATATTTGTAAAACAACTTAACCCATTTATTTCCAAAAGCGAATAAACCCTCGATTTCTCGGAGGGTGCCCAGTTGAGAGTGAAAACAATACAAATATAAACTCAGGTTTTACGCACGAATAAAAAACTTAAGTTCCGATACGCCAATATTTGCCGTATTTTTATATCCAACGCTGTAAAACGCTAGCAAAAAATGGTAGGTTTTGTAAATCAACTGAATCACTGACTTCTACTTTATGAATGCAATTAAACTTGCGTTTAAATGGTCGGATATCAAATTTACAGTTTTTTACGTTTTAAATTTTTCACCGTTTACTCGTATGACATTATTATAATATTTTCATCGATTCATATTCGACATTATTTTACTAAAAAGTTAATTTAAAAGTTGAAGACTCACTTTTTTCACTCTTGTTCTTTATCAAGCGATTGACGTCTACAGTTGGATATATCCATCATCATCATCATCAGCAACCCATCAACGACTCACTAGGGTACTGACCACAGGTCTCCTTTTCAGAGAAGGGTTATAAGCTAAAGTCCACCCCGCTGGCCCAATACGAATTGGCAGACTTCACACACCTTTGACTTTTGAGAACTCTCAGATGTGCAGGATTCCTCACGATGTTTTCCTTGCCCGTTGAATCATGTGATAATAATTGAAAAGTCAAAGGTACGTGCCCGGGATCAAGCTTGCAACCCTCCGAATAGGAGACCACAGTCCTAACCACTAGGGTATCACCGCTTTTTGTTGTTATTTGTTGGATATAATATACGTGTCTTGAATATTATATAGACTTTCTCATGCTCAGTCTTGCGCCGCCTGTGCCCAGCGGCTTCCTGCGACTCATCTGATGTCGTCCACCTCGTAGCGGGTCTGCCAACACTGTGATCTTTGATGTGAGGTCGCCACTCCTACACCTTGAAAAGTCAACGATTAGTTTTTCGAACTCTATACCCCGCTCATTATCGTTTCAGCTTCAAAAGAATCAATGAGCTAAGTCAGTAACTCCTATGGATCTCCCACGGAATAAATAAATACCTATCTCCTCATTCCTGATTTGATCTTGCATGGATACTCCGAGCATAGCTCTCTCCATCGCCCGCTGAGAAACCCTGAGCCTTACTTAATATTTATTAATTATTTCCCGGGATGAAAACTATACCGTGTCCGTTTTAAGCATATCTAGGCTATCTTTAGCCCAAACGCCAAAAGCATTTGAACATTTGAGCAGTGGAATTCTATACATAGACAGAAACGTTTTCGCGTTTGGAATATTAATATCTACACAAATTAGGTAATAGTTTGTAGATATCACCTCTAATGAGAAAAATCGTAGATAAAACCTAAAAGACATCTATCGGACTGGCTCTATTACGGTCGATCTGTATATTACCTGTATACCTACAGATCCTTACTAATCCTTACTAATATTACAAATGCGAAAGTGTGTTTGTTTGTTGGTTTATCCTTCAATCACGCCGCAACAGGGCTACGGATCGACGTGATTTTTTGCATGGGTATAGTTGAGTACCTGGAAATAGCCTACTTTTTATCCCGGAAAATCAAAGAATTCCCGAGGAATTTTAAAAACTAAATCCAAGTGGACGAAATCGCGGACATCAGCTAGTAATAATATAATTGAAGAGTCACATCTTGGACTGAATCACCGCTGTCATCAAACGAGCAGGAAAAAAAAATTAAAAAAAATTACTTAATCAACTTTTCTTCCAAATGCTTAATACAGCCCTACAATAGAGACGCAAGTGTCTCCATCCGTCGATAAATCCTCCTGTTATAAGTCAGGGCCTCTCGCAACTGACAGAAATACGATCCGGCTTGATTAATGCCACCGATCCCCCCCAAACACCCATTTCTCCCCCCCTCCCAGTCACATCTGACATAACACTGTATAATGAAATTAGGAAATTTATTACTTTCCAAATTTATACAGTAAAACTCCCCGGGTCAAGTGAATCAGCCAAGTTAAATTGTATTGGACGGAAAAACGGAAGGCCGACGTACCTACATTCAGATGCTAATTCTGACTACTGGTTTAAATTTGGACTTTATTAAAAAAAGGTCTGCATTTACTTACTAACAAGATTTCGAGAATTTAATTTAAAAATACATTTTATAAGCCAGATCGTGACGGAAACGTGTTGGGGGCGGTTAGAAGTTCTGTTTCAAAGAAAGAATAATTATTGCCACCGAATTTTGTAACAACAGTTACTTTATTAAACTAGTAAAATTGTAAACTAACCAAAAGTTGGATATACATGACGCACAATATTTTGGATAGTTTATAATCCTATAACGAACCTGCTATTCAAATGTTAACCAATTGTGCATTGCTAAACCAATCTATGCACAAGTTTTAACATTTTACGGTTGTTTTAAACACATATCTTATTGTTAAACATATTCGGATTCGTTAGAGTTATATAGGTTGCTCTACAATTTGATAACATTATGGAGAATTCCCTTGTTTGCTTACGATATTTTCCTTCGCCGCTAAAGCAAATGATATCTAATAAAACGCACATAACTCTGAGAAGTTAGAGATGCATGTGTGGGATTCGAATCTCAGACCCCCAAAATGGAGAGCGAAATCTTAACCACAAGGCTATCACCTCCAGCGGTATGCCTATACCGGCTTTTAAGTGCAAGACAAACGCGCTTAACTAAACATGCCTTACAGTGTGATAAGTTACGTTTCTCTAAAATATCTCGTAGGTATTTTCTCTTGTTTAAAGTTTCTCGAGTTGTACGTAGCATTTTTTTTTGATAATCTTTAAACGAGCAATTCTTGTATATATATACCTATATATATATAATCTGAATCTCGAAAACGGCTCCAACGATTTTCATGAAATTTGGTATGCAGGGGGTTTCGGGGGCGATAAATCGATCTAGCTAGGTTTCATTTATAGAAAAGATCGTTTTATCTGTGTTTTCAGACAATGAAAAACCCCTTACAATATCATTAGAATACGAAGGTAAATTTCGCCATCATCTATGAATTTCCGATAGCTCGACGGTAAGTCGGGCGGTCCCGAAACCAGAACACCCCGGTTAGAGTCCAAGCCGATTATATTTTCCCCTATAAATTTTATAATTTTTTTTTAATATATAATTTCCAAAAAACACGATTTACCTAAAAAAAAATTACCGAGCAAAGCTCAGTCACCCAGATATTACTATAATTATTAACTTAGCTCGAAGCATAACTTAATGACAGGTATATAAAACCGAAATGTGCTGCTGTACGCAAAACTAAACAGAACTGCAGTAAAGAAGCAACGTTTGATGTACTGCAACAAATGAGTTTAGTGCGCAATAACACGTGCGAAGTTCGGATCGCTTTCATTACGACAGAACATCTGCCTCGTTAGTAGTTGCATGACTAACGATATGAGCTTCAACACAATGTAAGGAATTACTGCCAGCGAATTAAACGCTAACTAAAGACGTGGACAGACCTAAAGCGACGGAAACTACAATGAACGCGCGCGTACGAGTATTTTCGTAATACAAGGATCAGCTAGCACGTCACCATTTTGTATTGCCCCTTTTACTGCTGCTTCACATTATTTCTAAGCGCTTATTTATATATCAGCGCACGCGATTTTTTTTCGTTTTATTTGATCAAAAAATCAATAACATAATCTATTGTAAATGTGCCAAATTTATCCTACCTAACGTATAACAAGTGGACAATAAAATTCTTCTGGGTAATGACAGGTTGGAATTGGTAGAGGAAACTGTTTTTCTAAGACTAAATATTGACCGGAGACTTCAGTGGGGGAGTCATATACGTAAGCTTGCTAAAAAAATTGAGCTCGGCTACGATTAATATTAATAGGCTCGCTGTTGCGATGCCTATTAATATTAACGCGCGCGCAGGTCTATGCTCGGTGAGTATGATTTTGCGCGTAGGCACAGTTTAAAAATTAACGTTAAAGAGATCGTTTAAAATTAGAAGATTGATGCAAATCGGTGGTCTGAGGCTATGATCCTGTCTGTAGTCTGTAATCATGAAGCTAGCCAAGTTTTTTATATCCACATTGTCATGAGTCATGACATCAGCACTCACATACCACGCTAATCAAACTGTACTTCCGAGAAGACTCCAAGACTAAATAAACATAGACCACTAATGTCAAAATCATAAATAACCCTTTCGTAAAATTCGATTAATTTGTGATCGAGGTATTCTGTGGTGTGATGTTATAAAAGTGCATCAAAAAGGAAAAACTCACCGCAAATAGTTGACAACCCCAGTACAATGATGCAAATGGTAGTTGTAGCACTTTGAAGCGTCGCGTTGCTAAATTAGACCACTCAACGTCAGGGTAACAACTCACCTGCAATTCCTTTTCTAGGTCCGAAATAGACTTGTACAGACATCCTAACATTCGACATTCCTGGTTTTATAAGCACGGGAGCTTTTGCAATGACCGTTAAAAAACATTGAAATTAGGTGGTAACTTGAATATTTTTTATTACAAGCATTTATTTAACTTGGTATGTATGTATGTATGTTTGGGTCAAATCTTGCAATGAATTAGAACCACTTCGCGGTTGCTGATTTTGCGATTTTGCTGAAATATTGCATGTATATGTATATTGCAATATTATTGTGTGTGTGTGTGTGTGTGTGTGTGTGTGTGTGTGTGTGCGTGTGTGTGTGCGTGTGTGTGTGTGTGTGTGTGTGTGTGTGCGTGTGTGTGTGTGTGCGAGCGTGCGTGCGTGCGTATGTGTTTGTGTGTGTGTACATAATTCTCATGTGTTTGTCAATATTTTTGTTGGCGGTACGAAGTTCGCTGGGTCAGCTAGTTAATTATATAACAATCGACGTCCATCTGTTGAAACTGTGACCACTTTAGTGACACGTGACCTACTTTATAGGTCTGAATTTGCTTATGGAAGGGGTAACGATCTTCAGCAACAAGAATACCAATAAAGTCAGCCAATAGCAGCAAAAGCGATAGCAATGTACTTTAAGGATGAATAGACGAGTCTGCCAGCGAAATTCAAATTTAGTTTGGTTTTTCGCAATTTGTAAACTAATACGACAAACTAGGCTAATGGCATTCTAATTGCGCCAGTAGAATTATCATCTTCACAGGTTTACATAAAAATCTTTACTTGAAAGTGACCAGTTTAAGAAATTAATCAAAATACTGAGTTGGACGTGAGTTACTCACAAATTAGTCGATATTTTGATTAATTTCTTAAACTGGACACTTTCAAGTAAAGATTTTTATATAAACCTGTGAAAATGATACTGCCATTGTCAGTGGCACAGTACAGTGGTTGAGAAGGCCATAAGCCTTCTTTGTCGTATTAGTTTACAAATTGCGAAAAACCAAATTAAATTTGAATTTCGCGGGCAGACCCTTGTCTTCAACCTTAATGCAGCGCCAGGAGCGCCAGGGTGACGACAGAAACTTTTAAAAGCACCCGGGTGGGCGGTGACCGCCAGCAATATGTTTGCTCGCACAAATGAATTGCTGCTGCACTGCGCTTCGCTCCTCGCCGTTCCATCTAATGAATTCTCTATAAGCAAGCTCTAAGCACTTTTGGTAATATTTTATTTTGTTTCTCCAGTTTTTAAGTAACTCTTTTTTGCTTTTTTTAAGTATATTAGCCAAGCTGAACTTGACTAATATTCCTCTTTCTCCTCTAAATAAATAAAAAAAAAAAATAATTCAAAATTCAAAATTATTTATTTCACGTAGGCCAACCTGTGGCTCTTATGACACGTCATGACTCTACCACCGGTTCGGAAAGCGGGTTCTGCTGAGAAGAGCCGGCAAGAAACTCAGCAATTGCTAGTCTTTTTAAAATAATCATTTTACAATAATTATTATGTAGTTATTACATTGTAATAAGTTTTTTATACTATCTTGTGGGCAGTTGGATGCCAAGCCGATTTAAACCATGCGACTTTGTTAGAATAGAATATAATATTTCCACAATGAAAAAACCAAAAAATTAATTAAGAAACAAAGGGCCCATACTAAAAATATAGTATTGAGAAAGGAACGTTCACATTTATTGACTAAACTTGAGACTTATTGCTCATCTTTGACTGAAATCAGAGCAAAATATGAGGTGGATGTTCAACGTTTGAATGATCAAATTTTAAGCTTGAATGATTCCCTAAAGAAAGTTACCATTGAGTATGAGCAGTCACCAAGTCAGATCCATGAGCAAATACTGGCAGCTGATGAGTTGTTAGCCCTAGGTAATTATAATATGGCCCGCTTTGAGTCATTGACAAACAAGTGTCAATGTAATCACATACCTATGGCTAGCAATGACTGCAATAATAGTACAATACTCCCTGAAAAATTGGCTTCTCATGCGGAGCAGAACACAGTACCTATAGATGGTCAATGCCGGAAACTACAAAATAGTGAACATAATAATAGTATATCAGTAAATTCTTTGCGGCAAAGAACATTTGTAGTTTCTGATGAGATGGGAAAAGACTTTGGCCATTTACTCGGTAATAACTTGCAACAACAGGTCCTCAACATATGTAACCCTGGGGCCCCCTATGAACATATAATTAAAAATATTAAGGCAAATTGCTTAGATAAGTACAGTACAGTTGTTTTGTTAATTGGTGACAGCCTGAAAATACTTAAAAAAGATGTATTAAGAAGCTTTGAATATTTATTACATGTACAAAAAAAGTCAGGTTGCAAGTTTATACTTTGTGCTTTTCCCTACTCTGTCACATTGACCCCAGCACAGAATAACCATATCTATAAGCTTAACTTGCTTTTACATAACCTAACTTATGGTCATAGAGAATATTTTCATTTCTTTAATACCAATAAGTTTATTAGAAAATTTCAATTGACAAGGGATACTATGCATCTACCCTTTAGATATAGGAAACAAATAGCTACATTAGTAGCTTACAATATACAAGATTCAGCTATTTTTAGCTTGAATGGCGATGGTACATGTTGTACAAATAATATTGACGTAGTTAGTAATATTACTAATTCAAGTATTTTGACAATAAAATCTAGTGTTTCAATTTTAGTTGACAAAAGTACATGTTGTACTAACAATATAGACATAATTAGTAGTAGTACTAATCCAAGTTTTTCGACATTAGACTTACAATAGGAATAATTCTAATATTGTTTTAAACTAACCAATAAGACAACAGATGAGCAATATAAGATTAATCTTGTACACCAAAATATACAGGGCTTATCTGGCAAAGAACACGAGATTGAGCTATTTATTAAAGAATTCGATATTGACATCTTATGCCTCACCGAGCATTGGCTCAATTCTCATCAGTTAATTATACATTTTGATAATTATTTACTGTCAAGTGCGTTCTCCAGAGGGACTGCTATACGCGAGGGTTCTTTAATAATAACGCGCAATAACATTAATTGCAAAGAGCGAAAAGACATTGTTAGCCTTTCTATGGAACGCATTATTGAGCTGTCTTGTGTCGAGCTGGACCGATATATTATAGTCTGCGTGTACCGACCCCCCTCGGGCGATTTTGTTCATTTTGAGGAGGTCATGGAGGACGCCTTAGGGCGGCTATGTAGGTCATCAAAGAAAATAGTAATTTGTGGAGATTTTAATATAGATATTTTGCATCAAACGCCTATCACAGGAAGATTACTAAACTTATTTAAAAGTTTCAACCTGGAAAATATTTTTGTTGAAGCTACAAGAATAACAGCGCATTCGGCAACTTGTATTGATAACATTTTCTCTGATTGTAAAATTATCAAAAAATTGATTATCACTTATTTAAGATCTGACCATTGCGGGCAAATGATATCCATTCCGAGCAGTGAGCAGAATGTAACAAAAGTAGTAAAATATAGACCAGTTACCACCAAAAAAGTAAGGCAATTCAAACAAAATATCGCAGCTGCAATGCCGACGCTTGATGTTGCACAGGGTGGTCCGAATGAAATTTATAGAGAGTTTTTTGATCTATTAAACTCTCAATTTAACTCTGTCTTTAAGGTAATAGAAAAAAGATTATTTAAAAATCTTAAATTTAGTGATTGGGCAACTGTTGGCATCTATAAAAGTAGAAATAGGCTGTTTGACTTGTATGCAGAAAAACAATATAATTATGCCCCCGCGTTTATAGAATATGTAAGAAATTATTCCAAATTGTTTAGAAACGTGTGCATACAAGCAAAGTCACTTCACATAAAACAAAAAATTGTCAATTCGGATAATAAAATAAAAGCAGTATGGGACATCATTGGTGATGAAATGGGTAAGAATAAGGTACATTATAATAAACTGGAGCTTAAAATTAACAACCATGTAATTGACTCCGATATAGAAATTGCAAATACATTTGAGAACTTTTTCAAATATATACCAGTAACCACGACCAGTTCTCTAAATTCCTCGCCAACAGAAGCCTATAATCTTCTAAGAAGCAATGTCTCTGAGTGCAATAAATTATTTAGGTTTAAACACGTTACCCCATATGATATTATCAAAACATTTAAATCATTGCAAAATAAAAAAACAGGAGATCTATGGGGAATATCAGTTAAAATAATTCACAATATCATTGATATTATTGCGCCCTATCTTGCTTTAATTTTTAATAAGTCTGTAGATTCTGGATCTTTTCCAGACCTGATGAAATGTAGTAAATTAATACCTCTTTTTAAATCGGGAAGCAAATGTGACCCGAATAACTACAGACCAATTTCAATTTTGCCAACTCTCAGCAAGATATTTGAAAAAATAATGCTCAACCAACTGCTTCTACACTTTAATTTAAATAAACTTCTTCACCCTGAGCAGTACGGTTTTACTAAGGGTCGATCAACAACCGATGCAGCCGCAACGCTGTTGCAACACATATTCGATGCATGGAATAACTCACAGAATGCCATTGGTATTTTCTGTGATTTATCAAAAGCATTCGACTGCGTTGATCGCGAGACCCTTTTGCTTAAACTGAGCCACTATGGTATTAGAGATTTTGCGCTTAGCCTCATTGCGTCTTATCTTAGTGATCGTGTTCAAAGAGTATGTGTCAATGATGTAAAATCATCCGGATCAGCCTCGGTAATGGGTGTACCCCAGGGTTCTATTCTAGGTCCATTCATGTTTTTGATTTACATAAATGATTTACCACATTTTGTCCAAAATACTTGCAATATTGTACTATTTGCTGATGATACGTCTTTGATTTTTAAAGTCGATAGGACGAAAGACAATTTTGACGATGTAAATATTGCATTATCTCAAGTTTCTGAATGGTTTACGGCAAATAATCTACTTTTAAATGCTAAAAAAACCAAGTGTGTTGAGTTTTTATTGCCCAACACCAGAACTGACAGTAAAAATTTAAAGATAAGTAATGAACCCTTGAAATGTGAGGACTCCACAGTGTTCTTGGGATTAACCCTGGATTCAAAGCTGCAATGGGGCACCCATATAGCAACACAAGCTTGCCAGCAAGCTTAGCTCTGCTGCTTACGCTGTTAGAAAGATTCGACAGTTAACTGACATAGAAACTGCAAAAATTGTTTATTTTGCATATTTCCATAGTATTATGTCATACGGAATCTTATTATGGGGTAAAGCAGCCGATATTGGAAAAATTTTTGTATTGCAGAAGAGGGCAATTCGCGCAATATATAATTTAAAACCGCGGGATTCCCTTCGAGAAAAATTTAAAGAAATAGGCATTCTTACAGTAGCTTCACAATATATTTACAACAATATAATATTTGTCAGACAAAACATTGTGAATTACAAAAAAAAGGGTGATTTACATGATAGGCAAGTTAGAAATCCAAACAGGCTCGTGATTCCTCGATGTCGCCTCAAGAGGGTCCGAAAGACATTTGTGGGAATGGGCGTGACGTTTTATAATAAAATTCCACAGTCGATCTTAGACTTGCCTTTACACAAGTTTAAGAAATCAGTTAAAACTAATCTCATGAAAAAGGCATATTATGCAATTGAAGACTATTTAGATGATAAAAAAGCGTGGACATAATTCGTTCCAGCGATTCATGAGACAGTAGGTGGTAATTTAACTGTATAACTATTCTATTGAATGTAAACTTATTTTGAAAAGAGCAACTGCCGAGTTTCTTGCTGGTTCTTCTCGGCAGGAACGGCATTCCGAACCAGTGGTAGACTCATCGACGATTCATAAGCACTTGTAAAAAAGTTTATTTGAATAAAAAACATTTCTATTCTATTCTATTCTATTCTATAATGAAGAGAAGTTCCATTGAGGGGAGAGGGGTAAATGTAAAGCTTATGGTAGGAGTGGGTACGACAGTATTGCAACGGGTGGGAATCGAACCATATCAACCTTTCAGTTTTTAGTCCGCACTTTAACCTTGCGACGAAGCTTTGATGTACCTACGGGTGTAGATTTTGTGGTTGAATTTGTTTTCAAGTATTCACTATCTCAAAGCTTTGGCCACCTTTGGGTAACTTCTATTTACTCAAAGTTTCAAGTCAAGGTTGAGGTGAAATCCCATGCCACAAGTTGAGTTACCTTATCGGTTCGGTCTCTTCACTGATATCGCATTGGATAGGTAATGCGCAAAGCTCGCATAAGTAGGTAGGTACTAGGTACGATTGTTTTGAGCAGAAAGTGTATCTAAATCTGGAGAGAGCATCCTCATACAAAATGCATCAAATGGAAGCGAGTGGTTCACTGAGCTGCAATTTATATAAGTGCCAGTAAACATTGTTAGATTACTATCAGTTTATAAGTTTCTGGGAACCGGTAAGCTGAACAAACAGCCTTAACAGCGCGGGACTGAAATCAGCCCCCCGATTGTCTAAAAGTTGCCGATCAAATCGTCAAAGGTCGGTGTCAAAGTAAAATAAACCATAACAGCATTGAATAAGAGCTCAATTTCGTGTATCCATTCTCATCCGTTTAGGGTATCATACCTAAACGTATGAGAATGGATACACGAAATTGAGCTCTAATTAAATGTTGTTATGGTTTATTTTACTTTGACGCTTTGATCGGCAATTCTTAGACAATCGCACTTCAGAATCATAGTTTGAAATACCACTTTTTGGATTAACACCGAAACTTATAAGCTTAGGATGCCTCTCACTGAAGTGGGAAGGATCAAAAATGTGCTCGTTAAGTCATAGTCTACAACAGAATCAGCACAATCATTTATTTCACACTGGCCAAAGTAGGTACATGACAAAGTGTGGTTTATCGAACCATAGATAGATACTTACTATTATTTTTCGGTGGCTACAGCCTCATAGTTTATTACCAAAAATAACTCTAATGACGACAGCAGTTTAGTGAAGGATACTTGTTTGCTCATAGCCCCTTCATAAGCAGTGATAGCCTAGGGGTTAGTACTATAGTCTAATATTCGGGGTGGTGGTGTGTGAAGTCCGCCAATTCGCATTGGGTCAGCGTGATGCAGAACTATGGCCTAACCTAACCTAACCTAACCCTTCTCTGAGAGGAGACCTGCGCTCAGTAGTGAGCTGTTGATGAACCCCTTCATAAATGAGACATAACTAACCACTCACTGTATCGCAACTGAAATGAATACCAAGATCATCCTAAGACTACTATTAATAATATAAATAATGTGCTTATATAAATAGAACTTGAGGTCTTTCTTGCAAAGCTCTTAATAATAAACTTATTATGGTCGTGTTTATGCAAGGTATTCTGTACCAACAACGAACAATTTTCCGTAAGACGTGAATGCATCTCCTCAGCTTTGTAAAGCTTACGTTGTGCCCTGATAAATACGCACGTATTTATAAACGGGAAATAGGACTCTTTACGGAAACAAAAAATTAAGTGCAATCATTTTACCCACCCAGTGATGAGTGAGTACTCATACATACATATACGAGTACGTTATGATATTCGAAATATTAGATCCAATATTATAATTATATAGTTAAAATTAAAAATTATTGAAGTTTACTCCTTAAGAATCGATTTTAGGCGCCCGGTATGAGAAAAATTTGAGCAGTGAAATCTGTTTTGAATTACCTCGTTACGTTTTTCACAACGATGCAAAGGAGTTTGGCGGACCCCCATAGTGTTTCTGACCCAGACTTGCGGCCCACGTTCACGAATCAAACTTCTGATACTTGTTCTAGTAAACCAGACTAACAAAAAAGTTAATCAAAGTCAATCAAATAAAGTTGGGAGAAAAAAGATATTTAGTAGTAAATTGTTAAAAATGAGTTTACGTTTCCATTTAATATATTTAAGGCAAATTACCACTATAGCTTTGAATCAATCATTAATCTGTGCTTTGAATAATCTAATAGGCACAGAATATTATTGTCTGAATATACATATGAGAACACGCTTCCTACCAACCTTACCTAAAATGTGTAATTCGTTGCGATTCCTAGTTCCATGGTAATTCGACTAGCACTCTCATCTATTAGCATGGAACTAGGAAAACAACTAAGTGATGGTGGTTGTCATGCTGTTCTATTTTTTGGGAAAAGATTATTAGAGATCCATTACTTCCATCACTTTCGTCTGATGTCATCTTATCGAGCGATATGTAAGGAACTTTGCTTTGGAACCAATTTGCTAGTAATTACTTTAAATTCAGAAAGAAATGCTGTGTCTTGTCCAAAATCACGCCAAATCGTTAGTATTAATATACTACAATGCCAAACACAAAACGAACGAAAAAATAAAATAAACGCGCAAATGCCAAATGCATTACAA
Source organism: Oeneis ivallda (assembly GCA_029955525.1). Classification (NCBI taxonomy): domain Eukaryota; kingdom Metazoa; phylum Arthropoda; class Insecta; order Lepidoptera; family Nymphalidae; genus Oeneis; species Oeneis ivallda. The sequence continues at coordinate 30,119,273 of JARPMR010000003.1, read as the reverse complement.
ACAATTAACAAATGAAATGACCACGGACAATGAACATGGAGTTAGGAATTACGACCTTCCTATTTCTATGACCACGAATGACATTTGCATAGAACTAGGAATTAGAAGCAGTGATAGCCTAGTGGTTAGGACTGTGGTCTCCTATTCGGGGGGTCGCAGGTTCGATCCCGGGTACGAACCTCTGACTTTTCGGAGTCATAAGTGCGTTTAAGCAATTAAATATCACTTGCTTCAACGGTGAAGGAAAACATCGTGAGGAAACCTGCACACCTGAGAGTTCTTCGTAATGTTCTCGAAGGTGTATGAAGTTCGCCAATTCGCATTGGGCCAACGTGGTGGACTATGGCCTATAACCCTTCTCTGAGAGACCTGCGCTCAGTAGTGAGCCGTTAATGGTTTGTTAATGATGATGATGAGGAATTACAACTCATCTTCCTAGTTCCATGGACATTTGAGTGAGTTGACCATGGAACTAGGAATTGCGACGATATAGTCTTCTATTTGTAGGGAGTTGACAATTGACATTGGCATAAATAATTTGACAAGTTTTATACTCTTTACTCGTTAATTATATTGTGTAATAGGCTATTTGACTACTTTTAGAAAATCATCTTAAATTGTTAATAATGCTATGCTGAAGCTAACGAAACATATATTTCGGCATAATTTTCATTATTTTTCATAAAAATGGAGAAATAAATTCAAAAAAATAAATTGCCGCCGAAACGTTCCATTTGCTCTCATGACGTAACAGTTCACATTTCAAACAATGACAATTTTATAATATGTGTTTAGGCCGCGTGTCGCATACTATTTGGTATTTAATAAAATAGTAACGATGAAAAACAGACGAAATTAGCCTATTACGCCGCACAAACACGTCGAAATGTATTGACAAAATGAGAATTCCATAGGTGGTGTGGACTGTGACGTCATTCGAGATCACGGAACGTTTTCGATCACGTGACCATGGCCAGAATTATAGCAATTTTATTTAATGTTTTCTAATTAAATAAAGCTTTATTTTTTAGTTTTGTCGTATGGAATAATGTTTTTAGATAATAATCTTTTAGGATGACACCAGTTGAAACGATATTTTTATTATAGTCAAATACCGTATTGTGAATAATTATATTTTTGATCCCCATCTTCTAAAAATATGGGGTTTACACAGAAAAATACTTTGAAAAATACAAATTAAAATGAAATGATTTCTGAATCTGAACGGGTTTTAAAAGTCCTGGGTCCAAATTCGCCATTCTTCTTTCTACCCTAACGTTGAGTAAATAAGGTTGGTTTTCGCTTGAGTTGTCGAATGCCCTTGTTACGTTTTTCACAACGATGCAAATTTCTATCCTAAGGTTGAGTAAATAAGGTTGGTTTTCGCTTGAGTTGTCGAATGCGAAAGCGCTTTCGCTTCGGGAAGCCGAGCGCGTACCGATCGGGTCGGAGCGGCGCCGCGAATGCATTACGACGTTTTAAGTAGTAAACTCCAGTGGTTCGTCGGAGCTGACACACACACTTTTTTTTCTCTATTAGTCTACAATCTACCACCGGTTCGGAAAGCTGATTCTGCTGAGAAAAGCCGGCACGAAACTCAGCAGTTCCTCTTTTCAAAATAATCATTTTACAATAATTATGTAGCTATTACATTGTAATAAGTTTTTATACTATCTTGTGGATGCCAAGCTTGATGCTACGAAGCAACTATGTCATTAAGGAATTCACCAACTGTATGATAGCATCTACATGTTTAAATGGTTACTATTAAAAGCATTCCAGTGTGATGCCATTAAGATTGGATTGAGGGCTCAATGGACCCCTATACCATTTATAGTTTTTGGATGTCTTATCGCCAGGTGATCTCGCAGTCAGGCATACATGTCATGGAATAAAAAAGGTCTATAAAAATAAGTAACAAAAATTTGATATATGCAATTTTCCGTGCCATATTTCACGGGGAGTTTTTCTGTTATGAATGTCGGCGCGGTATCGGTGCGGTATTGGCGCGGTATTGGCGCGGTAATGGCGCGGTATTGGCCGGATTATTGCGAACAATGAAACAGCACGGCGCAAGCCCGCACAATTGCATATAATGATATCGAAAATGTATCGAAAACTATTTCGCCATTGTGGAATATGTTGTTTTCATTTTGTATTGTTTTATGTTAACTCGCTTTTACGCTTATTGCAATAAATAAAAATGAAGTTGAGTTCTGTGTTTATACAGACACGTGCGCGATAGGCCGACTTTACACTTCTTCTTTTTCATCAATCTTGTATTGAACATCCGTCAAAATGTCATGTTTATTCGTAGTGTAAGAATTGTGTGTTACAACCCCCTTTCTAACATGTGGTGAGAGATGGCGTTAATTCTAAAAGGTGATGTTTTATAATAGACAATTTTTCATAATAATAAGTATGTCATCGGTGCGCGCTTATTTATTCCAAATTTCAGCTAAATCGTGGCGTGGCGTGAAAGAGTAACAAACATCTATCCATCCATACATACATCCATCCTCACAAATTTTCGCATTTATAATATTAGTAGGATTAAAAGGAACTTCGTTCCAACCGAGTGTTCCACGGCACTCACACATTTTTTATTGGTACAACACAACATACCGAGTTAAAAAAAAGGCAAAGATAAAGAAATAAGAAGAAACTCATCTCGTCTGATGTCTTCGGCATCATTAATATAGGTACCCACATATTTAGTGACGTACGTATATTTTTCACATACCTAGGTAGTGTTTTTGTCATAATATTTTGTCCCTACCCTAGTTTTTTGTATCTCGAGGCTCCCATTCTATTAGGGCGCTACCACACGAATAATTTATGTGATGACTCGAGTGCCGCTTCCTTAAGTTGTCTTCGCTGTTCCCCGTGATATATTGGCGAACGCGCTGAAAAAATCTCTACAAGTTTTATCCCAAGGAAAATATAAACCACATACATAATACAAATAATACGACAATAAAAAAAAATTAAACAGGTCATCGAACTGTAACCAGCATCAGAGGCATTTGAATCTACTTTCGGCTGAGTCAAAGCCTTATAGAACCTGCCAAGGAACTGGTGGTGTCGACTGATGCGGGCTGTTACGTTCTCTCAAATATGGTTGAGCGAAGCAATGGCTGGGTCATGCGTGAACCGGTGCCGCCGGCGGGAATGGGGCTACTTTCTGTCTGCCCGTTTTAACAAGTGTTGAATTATCATTAGGTATGATTTTGTGGAACTTCCCCTCATTGTGGAAACACTGCATACATAGCATAATATCTATTATATTGTAAGCTTGGTTTGAAAAGAGCAAACGCCGAGTTTCTTGCTGGTTCTTCTCGGCAGGAAGGGCATTCCGAACCAGTGGTAGACTAATCGACGACTCAAAACCACTTGTAAAAAAGTTTATTTGAATAAAAAACATTTCTATTCTATTCTATTCTACTCCTTACTCTCCCATATAGCCTTGCAATCCGAAGTACTTAATACTATGGGATTGCGCCAGTTCTCTTTGCCTAAGGAAAGCGGATTAAGACCCTGCAACTACTGAATCTATTATTATACGAGGTCTGATCAAAAAATAACCGTTATTTTCAAATTTCGTGAGTTACGTATGTTCGATTTTCGCATTTTTTTTTCTGTTATGTTGGTACACATGTCTGTTATATATGTTGGCAATATCAGCCATTTTGGATTGTCAGTTTGTTTTTGACAGATAAAAAGGTTAGTCGTGTTTTGGTGTGCTCTTCGATTTTTTACTATTCGAAAAAATGGATCAATGAAACTGTATTAAGTTTTGTGTAAAAAATGAAATTAAATGCGCAAGGACATTTGAAATGTTGACTGTGGCGTTTGGCGAGTCTACTATGAGTAGAACACAAGTTCAATTGTGGTATAACCGGTTTAAGGAAGGCCGAGAAGATGTCAATGACGATGCTCGTCCAGGTCGCCCGAGCATGTCAACAACCGATGAAAATGAAAACATTGAAGCAGTGAAGAAAATGATTTTGGATAATCGTCGAATCACTATCAGAGAGGTTGCTAATGATGTTGGCATATCGTTCGGCTCATGCCAAGCAATTTTCACGGATGTTTTAGGCATGAAACGTGCGGCAGCGAAGATTGTTCCAAAATTGCTAAATTTTGAGCAAAAACAACGTCGCATGGACATCGCTCAGGAGCTGTTGAACATCGTCAACGACGATCCAGATTTCCTCAAAAAGGTCATAACTGGTGACGAATCATGGGTGTATGGCTATGACATTGAAACCAAAACCCAATCATCCCAATGGAAGCGTCCAGAAGAGCCAAGGCCGAAGAAAGCACGTCAAGTTCGGTCAAATGTGAAGGTTATGCTCACTGTTTTCTTCGACTGCAATGGCGTGGCGCATCATGAATTCTTGCCACAAGGTTGTACGGTCAATAAGGAATACTACCTTGAAGTTATGCGCCGTTTGCGCGAAGCAATTCGTCAGAAACGCACAGAATTGTGGAAAAAACAATCATGGATTTTGCTCCATGATAACGCACCGGCTCACACATCGATACTTGTGCGTGAGTTTTTGGCCAAAAACAAAACCGTTATCATGCCTCAACCACCGTATTCACCGGACTTGCCCCCGCTGACTTTTTCCTCTTCCCAAAACTGAAGACACCGATGAAAGGAAAGCGTTATTCTACGATTGATGAGATAAAAGAAAAATCGAAACAGGAGCTGTTGGCGATACCAAAAAGCGCGTTTCAGAAGTGTTTCGAGGATTGGAAAAAACGCTGGCATAAGTGTATTATATCTAAGGGGGATTACTTTGAAGGGGACAAGATAGTTATTGATGAATAAATAAATACTTTTTGAAAAAATTGAAAATAACGGTTATTTTTTGATCAGGGGGTTATATCGATTATTTCTGAAGAATTCACTTCATCTACGCTAATCCTACTAATATTGAAAAGGCGAAAGTTTGTGAGGATGGCTGGATGTTTGTTACTCTTTTACGCCACAACGAATGAACCGATTTGACCGAGATAGCTCATACCCAGGGTTATGTAGCCATAGCTTTGAGACATAGGCTACATTTTATCACGCAAACTTAGTAGGTCCCCATGGGAATTAAAACCCTTATTTAAGAACTTATTTGAAATAATGTGATAGGCATTGTTTAGTATCGATAAAGTTCCTTATCGTGTAACTGTGGTAAAATTGAGCCAAAAACCATTGTCTTATAACCTTCACCACGAGAAGGATTTTATCTATATTCCGTAACGATAAAAAATAAAATGTATTTAAACGAAAACACATTAATCCTGCCACGCATCACTTATGTATTGGAATCCGGGCAGATCGATAGTCAGCAGTCACAGAAAGGAAATACTGAGATATAGGACTAGGGTTGGCAATCAACTGAATTCCTCTCACAGACAACCTTAGTCAGAAACAGGACGTTATTTGAAGTTGTCAGATATTTTGACGTGATAACGTCTTATAAATCGATGAACACCGGCTGCACGCACGAAAAAGTGTCACGATCCGCCTGAGCCTGTGCGTGCAAGCGAGAGCGCGGAACAAGCGATAGAGAGGCACGATCGGCCCAAGCGTTGGCTTGTGACTAGAGAGCGCCCATACGTTATCACGTAAAACTATCGTCCATAAACCGACTTTACAGACAACCAATTTTTAATAAATATTAACAATTACTTTATTTTACCTATATCAATGGAATGTTTCACCAGTCTTTTCAAGCTACAAGTAAAAATTTAAAACACCCCCGACATGTGAATCTATGGCTGGACTATGTACGATATAACAAATTATGCTACCCAGTTTTCTGCTCCATCATCAGATCCTCGATCATCACCTATCTAACACCTACTCATTGAGACCATTCTAGTGAGATCAGTTACATCATCATCATGTCAACTGATAGACGTCCACTGCTAGTCATAAGTCTCTTGAAAGGATCTTGTGGCGCCTGTATCCAGCTGATGCCAACGACTCGGCTGAGAGTGTCCGTCTCTTCAAGACATGGGCCCCACCCATCGCCACTTCAGCTTTCAACTTGATAAGCTATATTTTGACGACCTCCCTGGCTCAGTGGAGAGCGCTGTTGTCTTATACCTGGGAGGTCTCGGGTTCGATTCCCGCCGGGGTCAATTTGGGAATTTATAATTTCTGAATTGTCTCTGGTCTGGTGGGAGGCTTTGGCTTAGTTACCACCCTACCGTCAAAGACGTGCCGCCAAGCGATTTAGCGTTCCGGCACGATGGCGTGTAGAAACCGATTAGGGGTATGGGTTGAATGTTCACTGTCCATACTCCTTCTAAGTTAGCCCGCTACCATCTTAGACTGCATCGTCACTTACCATCAGGTGAGATCTCAGTCAAGGACTTGCTTGTAATCAAATAAAAAAAAATCGATAGCTCTGGCTCTCCTACAGATATCATCTAGGCTCTCTCCATTCATTTCACCTGACCCTGAATGACCCTGACCTTGACATCTGGTAAAATTGGGAGTAATTTGTGAAGCACTTCCATGGTGTGTTCTTTAAATCGAACCGGGTACAGAAACCTGTCCTAAGAGCCACAAGTTGCCCTAGATGAAATAAATAATTTTGAATTTTGAATTCCTGCTGAAATACGTGTCACTCAAGTATAATATCGATTCCAGAAATTCTTATATCGGGTTAACTGGTAACCCTAGATTGGCATTTCAATATAACATTGGATTAAAGATAAAAGTTATATGCATGAGACGCTCCAGTAACGCCAACAGGATAGCTATTTGCATCCCTTTTTCCCTTATGAGCTGTATTGTGTTCAAGGAATCCGAAAAGAATCAGTTTTATTTATATTCAGAAAAATGAGAACGGAAACTAAGAGTTTCCTAGATAAAATTATGAACGATTGCTTATTTGTAGATAAAAATTGCGTTCGAACCTTCCCGAGTTTCGAGAAACATTTTTTCAGCAGCTCAAGCATAATCAGTGCAACAACGCTAACATTTTTTTTGGAGGAAGCGTTGTAAAACGCGAGATGTATCGCAGGGGTTGTGCTAGGGCTACAGTAGATATATCCCCTTATGAAAACATTTTAACAACCAAGGAATGGTACAAATACTAATAACTAGTGGTTCGCCCCGAACTGAGACCTCGTGGTATCGGTATCCCATGATTATCCATTCAATCGATACATGACGACCAAAACAGACACTATTATTATGCCCGTTTTCACCAAACATACCTAAATCAACCCCTAAGTAGGAGTCTCTTTACGTAGGTAGCTCCTAAATACAATCCTAAGCCCTAACATCCGTCCCAATGTCCTTTTAGGTGTCCCATACAGGATCGTGATAAAGAAGTTGACAGAAATCATCACCTAACTTATCAAAGGAAACGCAAGAAAAAATATTTTTCTTCGCATTCACTTCTATAAAAGCCCCCCTGAAATAAAGATTTTTATAATTTTTTTTGCAATATTCGGCTGAAGGCCATCAGTTTACATATTATATCTAAATTTGAAGTAATTACGTTCAGTAATTCAAAAGTTATTAATGCTCCGACAGACGGACGGACGGACAGACGGACGGACGGACAAGTACAAATTCACTCAAGTAGACTCAGAGACCTCGCTTCGCTCGGTCAATAAACTCCATAATAGACCAAAGGTTAAAGGTGAAAACTGAAAGGTCGACGCACGGTTCGATCCCCATCCGTTGCACTATTGTGATACCCTTAACACAAGCTTTTCGCTTATTTGGAGGGGAGAGGGGAACATTAGTCAATAATAAAAAAAAAATTATGGCGAATTGTCGATATTACATCACAATCACTTAATTTAAATAATATGTTGTACCCATTTCAAATTGGATGCTCTCTTTGTGTGGTTCAATTGTGTATTATTTATTATAACGTTAGTTCCACACATTTTCACGAAACACGTTGTTGTATTACAAATGTGAAACTCCATAAATCAGCTTGGGGACACAATGGGCGTGATTGTAATAGCGAGTTCAATACAATTCACAATTTACACTGAAGCCTGAAAGTGCGACTTTTGAGCACGTACGTGTACCAACGAAGTTTATACACACTACTCGACGTTCCTTCTTTTTAAAGCTTATCGCAGGCTTTGAGCGCAGCGACCGAACCAAGAAATTCCGTAACGAAAATAAACCTAACACCCCCCACTCCGACCGGCACAGCGGTGCGGCGTTGAAAGCCGTGCATCGTCTAACGTCGTTTCAGTTCGGCAGACTTCAGCACAGTGTTTGTGTGCGTGCGACTAGAAAATGCTATGCAATAGCTTTACCGCGGCAGTCCCCGAGTGCCACACGTATTTTTTAATATTATGTGGATTACTAGCTGATCTCCGCGACTTCGTCCGTGTGTATTTAGGTTTTAAAAATCTCGTGGGAACTCACTGTTTTCCGAGTTAAAAAGTACCCTAATGTCACACTCCAGGCCCTCAAATAGACTAGCGCAGGTTTGCGACCTCATCTAACGGCAAGTGAAAATATAGTCCAAAAAGCACCTCGCAATGATGTGGAAATGCCTAGTCGCTCTTGATTTGAAGATACTTTAGCTATATTTGACTTGTGAGAGTTGTTTTCATCAAACTGTGTTGATTATATTGCCTGATCAATCAACCAAAACAGCATACCTTTTATTACTTCCTACACATTTAAAATACAATAGAAAAATAACATTGAACAAAAACAAATAATTTCTACATTGAACAAAAAAGGATACAAATCATCAATACACGAACTAAGGCGCTTAAAAAGGAGACTCTACATTTTTGCTCGAATATTCCGTAATAAGATACGTGAGACGACTCCATGCCTTTATTCGTCTTTATACGATTCGAAACGTGACGATGATACGACTAATTTGTTCCGCTTAACTATGATCCAACGTTGAATTTACGAGAAATATATTTTCCCGTTTCTTACATGAAGAAATTGAGCTTTGAAATTGGCTTTTAAAGGAGAAAGATAACGACTGAATATTGGAACATCTGTAGTAATACATATAACTTCAAGTAATAAACGACTTTTTGACATTTTCTGGTAATTTGAGAGAAAGGAAGAGGTTTTTCAGTGCTCACGGTAACTCAATCAAAATCAGCAGAGCAAAACATCAATTAATGTAAATTAACAAAAACAACAACTTACCAAAAACTAACAACGTATGTTACTTAGGTATGTCAAAAGATAGTCCACCACGCTGGACCAATTCGAATTGGCGGAACGCCTTCGAGAACATTATGGAGAGAACGCTATGGATATAACATTATAATAATAATAATAATAACCTGGCAACCCTGAATGTCAGCATACATCATATTTTTTCACCGTTACATTTTTGCCGAAATAAATATTATAAAACGGATTTCAACAGAATTTTAGATTTAATTCAATAAATTTACCGTAGTAAAAACTAATAAGAACAACAAACCATGAAAGAACAAATAAAGAAAATCAAAACAGTCCGAAATATAACTGACACAACCTGTCAATAGATGCCGGATAGAATACAAAAGAAATTATTAGACGAATTAATAATGTAGAATGCTGACACGATCCAGAGCACGGAACGCACAAACACCACCCCCGGACTCGTCGCTCAGTTCCGCCTCGCAGCCACCCGGGACCACGCCCAATGCTGCAGTTGCGTCGAGTTCGAGCGACGAGTTTTTCTCCCCGCCGACGTCGCCACCACCAGTACATCGTCGTGGGAGAGGCCGGCCGCCGACTTGCTTGGGATCCCGAGGCCCACCGGCTTCTGATAGGGTCCCCGCTTCCGGCGGTAGTGTGTCGCGCATGAGGTGGACAACATCAATTAATGAAAATGTCATGCGCGCATACTTAGGGGCTACTGAGGGTGGAACCAACATGACCGCGTACCGTGCTAGGATGCATGCTTTGTTTCAGGTCCTTGAACCAGCTCTCAATGTGTCGGCTCAGCGACTGTCGGACCAGGTGCGGGTTATTCAGCGTAATCACATGCTGGACAACGCCGTGCTTGATCGGTTTCGCTCTGAACTCCAATGTAACCGCGCTACCCCCCCTCACCGCAAGCTCCAGCACAATCGCAAACTGCTCATGCGATTTCGCTGCAGCCCACTCAGGCTGATGAGGGACAGGATAGCGGGGCTGCACATGTAAGTACCCAGTGTAGTGAACAATTGAGGAGTGCTTTGGAGAGTGCTATTCGGGAATATAGATCTTCACCACCCGAGTTTAGACCGCGGTTACCTCGGTTGCCCATGAAAAATAAGAACAAAGCGCTAATGGGTGCCCTGGATTCACTGCTGCCGAGTTATTTTGACAGCAGCGAAGACCTTTCCGACACACATTCGATTCTGTACTGCGCGGCTGTTGCGGCATGTCGTGTTGCTAATGTAAAGTTAATTAATAATGATACAGCAACACGACCGAAGCCTACCGCACCAGCCTGGCAGTGCAGGATCGAACGTCGTATTGATGGGGCTAGGGCACTCATTGGCAAACTACTCTGCTTCAGGGAGGGCAACACTCGCCCTAGAGTCATGCGCTTTGTGAGGCGCGCTTTCTTAGGGACTGATATCAGCCCTCAAGATTATATGGAGCGCGTCACTGAGCGCATTGACTTCCTGAAACAGAAGGTCTCGGCATGGGCTAGCCGTATTCGCAGGTACAAGTGCCGGGTCGAGAGATATACCCTGAATCGCACTTTCCAAAGCGATCAAAGGCGGGTATACCGAGGTTGGGAACACCCTGACCAAGGTGCCACCGATGCGCGCCTACCGGATGATGAAGCCATGACATCATTCTGGCGCAACATCTGGTCGGCGCCTGTCGCTCACACTGAGGGTGATTGGACGTGGGATGTAGAAAGAGCGTGCGATCAAATTCCAGAAATGGACCTAGTTACTATAACCCCTGAAGACGTGGCCACTGCAGCCCGTCACCTGCCCAATTGGAAATCCCCTGGGCCGGACGGGCTGCACAACTTTTGGATAAAGTGGCTACGCAGCTCGCACGCTCGTTTGGCATCCCAATTCCAATCATCTCTAGAGTCAGAGTCGCTACCCCAGTTTCTGACAACAGGTATTACCCTCCTGCTCCATAAATCAGGTAGTACCACGGAGCCCAAAAATTATAGGCCGATTACGTGCCTACCAACATTGTATAAACTTCTTACATCCATTCTGAGAACGAAAATTAACGATCACATCGATACAAAATCCATCATGTCTAATTCTCAGAACGGATGTAGGAATGGCTCCCGTGGTACTAAGGAGCTTCTCCTCATTGATATGGCCATTTGTCAACAGGTTCGGCGCTCCCGAAAGGATCTGTCGACATGTTGGATAGACTATAAGAAGGCCTACGACTCTGTGCCCCATACATGGCTCATGAAGGTGCTGGAACTGTACAAAGTAAACACAGTACTACGCGCCTTCCTACAGACGTGTATGGGGCAGTGGAGGACGGTCCTTCACTATCCAGGGTGTCGCAGAACCCTGGGGAGCGCGGAGCCTATAAGGATTGAGCGAGGCATATTCCAGGGCGATAGCCTCAGTCCTTTGTGGTTTTGCCTGGCTCTGAATCCTCTGAGTACTCTCTTGGAGAATTCAGGGCTAGGTTACCGGTTGAGGAGAGGTGGTCAGGTTATATCACACCTCCTTTACATGGATGACCTAAAACTCATTGCCCCCAACAAATCACATCTACTAGAGTTACTAAAGGTAACTAAAGCCTTTAGTGATTCCATTAGGATGGAATTTGGTGTGGACAAATGTGCGGTCATGCATGTAAAGCGAGGGAGGATTGTGGAATCTGAGGGTGTTGAGCTCTCGGATTCCATATACCTCAGATCGCTCTCCCCAACTGAAACCTACAAATACCTGGGCATGGCGGAGGCGTTAGGTATCAGAGAGGCCGACATGAGGCAGTCGGTGAGGGAGCGTTTCCTTGGCCGTCTGAAGAAAGTGCTGAAAAGCCTTTTGTCGGGCGGCAATAAGGTATTATTGCGCCTTCAACGGTTGGGTCATGCCGGTCTTGATGTATTCCTTCGGCATACTCAGGTGGACTCAGACTGAGCTTGACGCCCTGGACAGACAAGTTCGTGCGCTGCTGACCGCATATCGGATGCATCACCCGCGCTCCTCGGTGATGAGGCTGTACATCCCGCGGAAGTGTGGGGGAAGAGGCCTTTTGAATGCCAAAACCCTCCACAACCGCGAGGTGTGCAGTCGCAGGGAGTACTTTCTCCACGCCGAGACGGAGATGCACCGCGATGTGGTCGCAGTGGACAGGGGTCTGACGCCGCTCTCCTTGGCTAAAGAGAACTGGCGCATACCTGTGGTGCTCAGTACCAATGACCGCAGGGTTGTATGGCAAGGTAAGGAGCTTCACGGACGCTTTTATCGGGCCCTCCACGGGCCTGATGTCAACTTTGAAGCGTCCGTGGCCTGGCTGCGCTTTGGTGACCTCTTTGGGGAAACCGAAGGGTTTGTGTGTGCAATTATGGACGAGGTCATGATGACGAACAATTACAGAAAATACATAGTGAAGGATGGAACGGTAGACATATGTCGGGCATGTCGCCGTCCTGGAGAAACTATCCGTCACATTGTTTCTGGTTGTTCTCATCTAGCTAACGGCGAATACTTACACAGACATAACCAAGTGGCCAGGATTATCCACCAGCAACTTGCCTTGAAATACAATCTTGTGGAATCGGAGGTACCGTACTACAAGTATGTGCCCGACCCAGTTCTTGAAAATGGTCATATCACACTGTACTGGGATCGATCTATCATTACAGACAGGACTATTGTAGCCAATAAGCCTGACATAGTGGTGATAGATCGATCAGAGCGCCGTGCAATGATTGTTGATGTTGCTGTCCCGCATGACGAAAACCTCGTGAAAGCCGAGAAAGAGAAACTCACCAAGTATCTCGACTTAGCGCACGAGGTTGTCGCCATGTGGAATGTAGACTCAGCAATCATTGTACCGATAGTGATAACCGCTAATGGTCTTATAGCCAAGAGCCTCGACCAAAATCTTTCGAGGCTCTCGTTGGGTAGCTGGGTCAAGGGCCAGATCCAGAAGGCTGTACTCCTGGACACGTCTCGCATCGTCAGGAGGTTCCTCTCTCTGGGGCCCTGACCGCCGGTTGCTTGGACCCTGTTCCCGAGACCGGTGGACCGCTATTTTTTATATTTTTAAATATTTTTTTTATTTTTGTTTTATAATGAAATATTTAAAAATGTAAATAATATGAGTAAAAGTAAATAAAGATGATAATAATAATAATATTATTTATTTGAAGGCAATAAAAACCCAAAATGTACAAAGTTAGATACAAAAAACTAAAAAAACAAATATAATAAATTACAAATAAAATAAAAATTTAATTGCCCCTGAAACGGGAGTTCGTAATAATTATTTACCTACTTGCGATTGTTGTCACGATGTACGGCAAGCCAATATTTCAGAATTGGATTCTCAGGGCACTCGGAGCATACCCTGAGGACCTCGTTCTTAGAATTACGGATGCGGAACCAAAAAGCCGCAACCCGTGATCTAATAACCGCGAAATAATCAGGTACTCTGGCGTCGGCAAACATGCTCGACGCACTGCAGTATTTAGGCAGTTTCATCAGAATGCGGTATGCGTTATTATACTGCACTCTGATGCTGCTTCGCGCACTTTTGCTGCAGTTGAACCAAAGCTGACACGTGTAGAAGCATTGACAGTATGCTCTGAACAGTGTCAGCTTCGCCTCAGGACTGCACCGAGCAAATCGGCGAGCGAGCATATTACACCGAACAGCCAGAGCACGCCGTTCACGTTCGATATCGCGGTTATCACGTAAGTCCTCAGTCAGGATATGTCCCAAGTACCTGAACTCGGTCACCCTATCAATAGGCACACCATCTAGACATACTGAGGGAACCCTCTCCGGGCCTCTACCAGAGCGGAATATCATCATCTGCGTCTTTTTGACATTATATTTGAGCCCATGGCTCATAATGTCTATTTCATTTTATTTATGGTTTCGGTGTACGTATATAACATTATACAAAAGTCAATTGCTGTTCGTTAGTCTGGCTAAAATTCACAAACGGCTCGATTTGAATAATTTTTGTTTTGTTCGCTCTAATACTCTCGCTCTACGGGGTGTAAAAAAATACGGAGAACCCAAAAGAACAGCTGAGAATCCAAAAATCAAAATTGTTTATTTTGTGTAGGTATTGCACAATTGCCACTTCAGAGTACTTTTAATAAATGGTGGAAGTGAAGCCACGGGTAAAAGCTAGTATTTTATTAACTTTAAGTTTTTAATAGTTTTTTGTTGACGTGATAACGTCTTATAAATCGATGAACACCGGCTGCACGCACGAAAAAGTGTCACGTTCCGCCTGCGCCTGAGCGTGCAAGCGAGAGCGCGGAACAAGCGATAGAAAGGCACGATCGGCCCAAGCGTTGGCTTGTGCCGCCCGACAGTCACCGTCAATGTTTCTTTATGACGTTATCACGTAAAACTATCGTCCGTAAACCGACTTTACAGACAACCAATTTTTTGTCTTATTATTGGTTTTTTTTTAAGTTAGCTTGTTTTCACGAGTTTTATTGAGTGGGTTTTTATGTCCCCTCTGTTTAGTGGCAATACTGACACATTGATAAATCACATAAGCGTATTTATTTAGGTAAACATCGAAACAAAAATGCCACAATACATCAATACGCGAGCGCTCCGTGTAACATTGAAGGAAAATGAGTCGACATCCGTTCCCGAATACCCCGTAATAAGATACGTGACTCGATTCTGTTCACTGCGTACCTGAACGATGTGGTGACGACAACAGAAATGATCTAGGCTAGGACTCCACTGTTATGCTACTCGTGATGTAGAACACCAAAGAAGTAATTATGAAAAATCTTTATCAATAAAAAAAATTGGTTGTCTGTAAAGTCAGTTTACGGACGATAGTTTTACGTGATAACGTCATAAAGAAACATTAATGAATACATGTGTCACAAGCCAACGCTTGGGCCGATCGTGCCTCTCTATCGCTTGTTCCACGCTCTCGCTTGCACGCGCAGACTCAGGCGGAACGTGACATTTTTCGTGCGTGCAGCCGGTGTTGCTGGTGCCAAGTGCGACTCGGGCCTCGCTCTTTTAGGGTTCCGTACATATGTCCAAATCATTTTTAAAACTAGATGCATATTTAGATATCTTAGTTATTAGAAAGTACTAAATTAGCATATGGGGAAAAAATGCTCGTTTGTTTTGGTCACAACGTACAAACCGCATTATAAATCAGTGTTTTCAGTATTTGTTGTTTAAATACACTATATAGTACATAATATACCAAAATTTCAAATTCCTAACTAGTTTAGTTTTTGAGATAGACCCCCTACCAAAATTGGTCTAAAACCGACAAGTTTGACGGCCCCCATTTCTTCATTTTTGTAGCTAAAAAATAAAAAATACTCCACTTAATGAGCTCTAGACAATGACACCCCACATGCCAGGGTAAAAAAATAAAATTTTATTTCGACTTCTTTTCCATGTATGCCCCCTTTATTTTTTAATTTAATTTTATTTTATTATTTTTTACATGTATTTAGTATGTTTTATTATATTTTGTTATAGCGGCAATAGAAATACACAAAATGTAAAAATTTCAACTCTCTATCTATTACGGTTTACGAGATACAGCCCGCTGACAGACGGACGGACGGACAGCGGAGGCTTAGTAATAGGGTCCCCCCGTTGGCACCTAAAATGTACGGAACCCTAAAAATCAATTGCCGCTTGGATGAATGATAATCACTTGAAAACGGCTCGACAAATTTGGTTTTTTTTTTGTTGTGTTCGTTAAGGTAGACCATGGAACTAGGAATTACGACTAAGTAGACTTCCGATCCTCTCATCAAGCGTCAGTTACCCGCGTCAGTGGCGCCGCGTCTGCACGTCTGTACTATGGTTTGAGTTTTGAGTATTAAACCAACACTACTATGCTCTATGTAAAACTGGAAGCCATTCGACCCTAAACGCTATATAACGGATGTGACATCATGGTCAAATCAATATGGCAGGTATAACAAAGAAAAATATGCCAAGGAAAAAATAAAATTGAGATTTTATCGAGTTTGGTATCAAATTAAAGGTCTCATTATATAAAGTAATATTTTTCTTCAACATTATTTTATCTTTCGAAAACGTGAATCGTGCATTGTTGATCTCAAAAATTATATGTATAATCAATCTCTTATGTTTAGCAAGAAAACGATTTGATATCTATTTGTTTGAATTTGTTTGTCTTTAGCTAGAAGCGCGCCTCTATAAATTTGTTTGTATGATAATAAATATGGTGATTTTACGCCATACCAATTTTAAATGTGTCTAATCCAATTGCAATTGTGTTTGTAACAATACAATTTTCATGCAAAATTCCGTGCCTACATCGCATTTCCTGTGAAATTTTTTTGGCCCCATAAGATAATGGAAAGCTTTAAAAATATGGTATAAACACATGGTGATAAAATAATCACCTTTATAATGCACCTAGGAAAAATTGAAGTTAATACTATACGATGCTACAATGTAATATTATATTTTAAGTGGCATAGGTCCACATACTACAACGAACTCTAAGATTTTATTATTGTGGAAGTGGATTTGATATCATTCGATAAACTGAAGAATAAAATACAGGCCAACTCCATCGCTGTAATACCAACCCAGCGAAACACAATATTGGTAGCAACTTGACCTATTTTGATACCTATAAAGCATAACCTACCTTTATTCTAACAACTCAGCAACTTATTATAATATTCCTTTGTTATATGAGAGGGGTTTTTATCTAACAATGTATCACTCATAAGTGTTTTTCTGCGGTAATATTAGTGCCTTTTCTCAGACCAAAAGAAGGTTAGATAGTGAACAAGGCGCCAGAATATTAGGTGAACCTACATAAATATGAATGCGAGGTGTAACTGCCTCGTTGGTCTAGTAGTTAGTATGTTCGACTGCGGATGATGAGGTCCTGAGTTCGAATTCTAGGGCCATATGTAATCGGTTTTTTGTCAGTAAATTTTCAGTTCTAGCCCGTACTAGTGTTGTCCTGCGCCTGATCTCTCTTTGGTCATGTCGGACAGTGAGAGTCAGGGAATAGAGAGTGCATCTGTGTTTCTACAAACATTATAGTGCTCTATAATATCTCCCACCTGATCTCTATGGAGATAAGCCACCATGGTAGAAACATAAGGGTTTTCTTGGAATGATATACAGTGGGCCCAGGTCCTCAGGATTTCTAGTTTCAAAGATTATCATTATCAGATGTTAATGATAATTCTAAAAAAACGGTGGCATAACGTACTCTCTACAATATGGACACATGAGTTGGTTTTTAGCTTACAGAAAGAAAGAAAAAACTGTTTATTTAATTTTCTCAACACAGGTAGATTACATGTCTCCAGCACTTTCACCTCTCAACCATTTAGGCTTAACAGTCACTTGTGTCATTCAACCCGAAAAAAAAAATTAAGTGGCACTCGGGGACTGCCGCGGTAAAGCTATTGCATAGCATTTTTTTATCAACTTATGCAATTATAATATTTATGCAATTTTTTTTGCATAATAAAAATTATGCAAAAAAATAATTAAAAACAAACAAGAAAAGCGCACTGTCACTACTTCGCGAGTGAGATTCGAACCTGCGACATCTAAAGAAAGCGGTCGCTTGCCCACTGCGCCAAACAGAGCTAAATGTGAACCTCTAAAATGTTGAACGCTTACTGAACGACGGTGTTAGGTTTTTTTCGTTACGGAATTTCTTGATTCGGTCGCCGCGCTCAAACTGTTTGTCCTAGTTCAAAGCCCGCTATAAAAGCTATGCAATAGCTTAAAAGGACCAAGCTCAGCAAAATACTAAACCTGTAAACCTGTGGGCTGTACCTATTACAGTTATATACAGCACTGGTTTCCATGTCAAATTCAGAGATGTACAGAGTCTGATCATCCAGCCACTAACTTGGTTAAAATGTGCTTACCCATTGACTGGTATAATGCTTTCACAACAAGGACACTCGATCCACTCTATTCTATTCTATTCAAACATACGCGTCTCTTTTGATGATATTTCACCGTAAATGTTTTCTTTCGTTTAGCGAAGTTCGTTTACTGAAGCACGGCATTTCGGGAGATATTCCCAGTTAAAATGTAGGTTTTCCCTTCGGCTCCAGGTGGCAGGTAACAAGGTTAGCGGAAATGCATAATGGAGCGGAGCAAATTGTTCTCGAGAATTCGGGAGTACCTGCCACGCTTCAATATATTATGACACCCTTCCTTTTTATACCTAACGAGTACCTACATGTAACATAAAAGTAGGTAAAACTGGGCAGCCACTCTTGTGTTACGAGTTAATAAAAGTTTGTTACGTTGCTGCATTGAAACAAATGTCTCTTTTAGCTTAGGATGAATAAATGGATATTTTTAGAACAGTTATTCGTAGACATGCTACGTTTTTCGTAGAATCTGCTACGCATGCAGGTAGAGAAAATGAGGCATGCCGCGGACAAACGTTACCTCAGTTATTCTTATGAAATACTTACTAGTTTTTGCTCTCGAGTTTGGCCGCATGGAGTTAGATTTTTAAAAACCTTCTATTTTTCCGGTACCACTCTCCCAAGTCCTCTACTCAAGTCCTGCACATGCAAAAAATCACGTCGATTTTTTGCTCCGATGCTGCGTTTAATTGAAGTTCAAACCAAAAAAAGAAAACAATTTCGCATATTTAAAATACTAGGCAGGATTAGAAGGGATCTAATCTGCAAACACATTTAAAAACAGATCAAGAAATTGCATTACAACGATTTATAAACTTTTTTTTGCGTTTAAAATAGAAATCTAAAATCTAAATTTCCAAACTAAGTAGGTACCATCTAGGTACTTAAAAGCGCTAAGCTTAAAAAACGTTTCATAAAATCTTCATGAATACTTACGGCAAGCCGTCAGAGGCCGGAGCTAGACAAATAGAAATAGGATTCATTTGTTTAGAACGTCTCGTAAAGTATTAAAATAATTAAAATTAATATAAATTACCGCTGTAGTCTGCACCTAAAGAATAAAACAATGATCACAGGTCCACCGTCAGACAAAGGAGGTGACCCTTGAATGTATTCAGAGGGGGTGTTGCCGAGATATATTAGAAATAATTAATTAATACCTAGAACAATGGAAGGGCTTTCAAGCCCTTTTCTCGTTAATCTTTTGTAATACCAGGAATATAATACCATGAAAATACCAGGAATAGTTTAGGCATATAACTTGTGTAGTTTTTTGTTTTAACTTCTATACAATTGTAATAATTTGTTTTTCATCTCCCCATCTCGGAAAGAGTATTTTTGCTCTTCGATATCTGAGTGTAAAAGCCGTTTTTTATCCGCTAGAGCAGCGGTCCGCAACCTTTTTGATATTGCGACCCCAAAATTCAAAAAAGAGTTATGAGCGACCCCAGAAAAAAAATCACTAAGTTAACAAGTGCAAAGGTTGGTTCAGGAAACGAAGTTAGCTGTTTTTATTTCGTAAATTATTTATATTGAAGAGTTTATTTATTTTGGAAAGTAATATTAGAGCAAACTAGAAAATATGCATTTAACAAACGAGTAATATTCATGATGGCATTAAATGAGACAAGCAATTATTTTAATATTTTATTTAAAAAATAGGTTAGGTTGGTTATCCACGAGAACACTAATCTTCTAAATTCTAAGTAATCTTCCGTGTTTTGACATCAATTTAGTATGTATTTGCAATCGACAAAGCGGCGATGATACTGCACGTGCGGATAGAACCTTGGATAGAACTGACTGAACAGAGAGACACTAGACAGAGTACAGACTGAACGAAGAAAGAGAGATCGGGGTGGGGGCGCGGGCGCGGGAGCGGTGAGGTTGTGACGGGCGGGACTGGACAGGTCATACAGTCGTAATTATTTTCGATTCTCTCCGTTTTAAGGACATTGTGTAATTGTGTATGTAAAGAGAGGTTATATTTTATGCATAAACCTTAATAAAATTCGATAAGTACAGGACCTTGGTGACTTTTTTGGCGACCCCATAAATATCTTTCGCGACCCCACACGGGGTCGCGACCCCAGGGTTGCGTACCGCTGCGCTAGAGGATAAAGTAAATTGAATTTAGACCATCGTGTGCATTAAGTTTGTGAATTCAAAACATCATTAAACCTATTTACTTCTACCTCCATGATGCCGAATTTATCGTACAACCTTTTCTATTTTGTTAAAATTCAGACTCGGAACCTTCTTGGTGTACCTACTTTTTTTAATTTGCTTTGGGCATGCCTTTTTTTCACGTCATATTGTTAAAACCTTAGATATTAATAACAAGAAACTTGAAAATGGGGAGATGAAAAGTTACGTGTTGCACTCGAGTGCAAAGATTTTTCACCTCGTGCACTTTTGATTCCCTCGCTAACGCTCCGGATTCTAATTTTTGAATCACTCGCTGCGCTCGGGATTCAATTTTAGAATCCTTCGCTTGCTCGGTCATCAAAATTGAGCACGCGGTTAAAAAGCAACTTTGCACTCTTGTATAACAAATAACTATGTTTATATAATGATTAATTTTTGCGCCACTCAATAATTAATACAACGTCGACTGAAATGAAACTTTTGTAGTTTTAAATAGACATTAAACTCATTCGACAATACTTCACTTATTTATCTATCTGTAGCATCAAAGTGCCTTCTGGGGTGGATACCCTCTGAGGCCGTGGGGCCCGGAGGTTCGAGGTTTCTTGAAGACCTTTCAAATGGTCTTCGAGACTACCTGAGATCCAAAGGGACAATACTGCCTAGCATCTTGGGTGCTATACCACGCTGCGCTGGTATCGGTGGTTCGTCGTGGTGGTTATGTGGTTTAGATATAATTTAGTTTTAATTTACAGATTACTCATTTCATCTATTATCTAAATATTATACTCAAGGAAAAGGTGACTGAATGTTTGACTGACCGACTGATTTACTGGCTGAACTATCAACGCACAGCTCAAACCACTGGACGGATTAGACTGAAATTGGGCATACATATAGCAATCGTGTCTATAATTATCCTCTAAAAAAGGATTTTATGAAAATTCAATCCCTAAGGATTTTGAATTTAGGGGTTTAATAGTGGTTTGAAAAATTGAACTTAAAGTGGGCGAAGCCGCGGGCAAAAGTTAGTGTATTGTAAGATTTTACTAATATTAATTACTTTACAGCTAGAGTAAAATATATATAACTATCAAATTCATATCAAGTTTGGAACAGTCTGTTGAAAGTCCGTTTTAAAAAATAGGAGCTAACTACACACAGTGCGAGTACGTCTTAGCGAGTAATAAAGTAATTTTCACTAAGCTTCGTACTCTGTTGGTTAAAGGGCGCGTTACGAATTAAATTAACCAGTTGTGTTTACGACGATGTCCGCAGATTACAATTATAATAATATGTTTGTAACAATTAGTGGACCAAACCTTATATTTAACTTTTTGATACGCTATGAATAGGATGATGATAAAAGTACCGCTAATATTCTTACAATACAAAGAAATTAAATTTTTACTAAATTTTAAATAGAAAACTAATAAAATAGAAAACTAAATTTTTAAAACAAAACTCTCTTTAGTGTCAATTTCACCAAAGACGAGAAATGTTTAACTGAGGCATAAATTGGACGTTCTGGCAGAGTTTGTATCAACAGAATGGCTTGTAAGCTTACACTGGATAAGTTAAAAGTTCAGCGTACATGGTATAAAACATAAACTTCATAGATAAAAAGTAATACATGAAGCGCCTACGTTTTTCATAATATAACTGAGCCTTTTTTACGCATAATAAAAAAAAATACAAACAAGAAGGAGCGTAACAAAGAAAAATTTAGGTACAGGTAGCAAAACGTAGATTTCGCACACGAATCTCTTGTAATAAGGTACGTGAGCCGACTCTGCGCCGACCGATCCAAGACGTGCCGATCGCACGACCGACCTGGTTAACTCAACTAAAACCAAAATTAATTAATTTTTCATCCTACACTATTTGCCCATTTTTACCCACCCAAAAATTGACATTTTATAAGAGAAAAATCATTTTTTTTTTGTGAAATCCCTACTAATATTATAAATGCGAAAGTGTTTGTTTTTCCTTCAAAAACAAACACTTTCGCTTTTCAATATTAGTAGGGATTTCACAAAAAAAAATGATTATAATAATATGTTAAAAAATGTTTATAGTAATATGGTAACAGACACATTTGATATGATTTTCTGCATAGGTATGGTTGAGGTTTTTATGCTGAAAATCAAAGAGTTCTCACGGGATTTTTAGGGTTCCGTACCAAAATGGTAAAAATGGAACCCTTATGGTGAGACTTTCTCCGTCCGTCCGTCCGTCTGTCACAGTCGATTATTTCAGTAACTATTAAAGCTATCGACATGAAATTTGGCACAGTTGTGTATAATAGTGGCCCAACATCATTGGAATAAAGAAAAATTGAAAATGATTTTTAGTTTTATTAAAAAAGGGGGAAAATCGGGGGTTTGAAATTTCAAAGTAAAATAACTATACCAAGTGGAGTATCATTTGAAAGGCCTTTATTTGTGCATTCTAAAACAGTTTTTTATTCATTTCTATATATAATAGTTTTTGATTAATCGGCCAAAATGTCGAAAAAAATACCGTTCCCCCCCCTTATCTCCGAAGTTTACCAATCGAAAAATCTGAAATAATTATGGTCAATAGAGGTTTATGTATATTTTACAGGAAAAATATAATCAACGCGAAAATTATTTTAGTTTAATTAAAAAAACCGGCCAAGTGCGTGTCGGGCCACGCGCAGTGTAGGGTTCCGTAGTTGCTTTCTACTACGGAACCCTACACTAAAAATTAATATAATTTCAAATATTATTGCTGACCTAGGATAGTGATTTTATTTTATTTATGAATATTGAATACATTTTGAGTTCCATGGTTTAAATACTATAATATATTACAAAATATGCAACTTACACTACGTGTAATACCTAACTTCGAAAAAACAGATATAACTCTTTAACTAATGAACCCTACTTAGCCGTGATAGTTTTCCTTTAAAATTCATTATATATACTACTGCTGTGAATTTTTTCTTGTATTCTTTATACAACCATTTAGCTGGCAGAGGGGGGGGACACTTGACTCTAATAAAATTTAGCACTTTAAAATATCATATTTCACAAACGGATCGCTGAATTGAAAAAAATCGGCCAAGTGCGAGTCGGGCCTCGCTCTTTTAGGGTTCCGTTAAAAAAAAAATTAAATTAAAATATTTTCATGTACCCATGGAAATATTTTAATTTAATTTTTTTAATTTAATTTAATTTTTATTATTTGTTGTTATAGCGGCAATAGAAATAAATAATATGTGAAAATTTCATCTGTCTATCTATTACGGTTTACGAGATACAGCCCGCTGACAGACGGACGGACGGACGGACGGACAGCGTAGGCTTAGTAATAGGGTCCCGAAAAAAATACCGGTCCCCCCCCCTTATCTCCGAAGTTTACCAATCGAAAAATCTGAAATAATTATGGTCAATAGAGGTTTATGTATATTTTACAGGAAAAATAAAAGCAACGCGAATATTATTTTAGTTTGATTAAAAAAAGGGGGAAAATCAGGGGTTTGGAATTTCAAAGTTAGATAACTATACCGAGTGGGGTATCATTTGAAAGGCCTTTACTTGTGCATTCTAAAACAGTTTTTTATTTATTTTAATATATAATAGTTTTTGAGTAATCGGCCAAAATGTCGAAAAAAATACCGTTACCCCCCCCCCCCCCCCCTTATCTCCGAAGTTTACCAATCGAAAAATCTGAAATAATTACGGTCAATAGAGGTTTATGTATATTTTACAGGAAAAATAAAACCAACGCTCTAACTAGCATAGTTTTTTTTTATATTAAAAATAAACCTCTACAAACAAAGTTAACGATAAATAAGCAAATTAATATAATATTATCGTTTTACTTTTACTTTTGGAGTACGGAACCCTCGGTGAGCGAGTCCGACTCGCACTCGACCGGCTTTTTAATAACTAAATCCACACGGATAAACTCGCGAGCATCAGCTAGTAATAAATAGTGAAAAACAGTACAGTTTCATAGATATTCATAAGGCCCTGAGCACTTCTTTAAGGCTGTGGAATTAGTATTTGAAAAGGACCGTGTTTTTACAATCCAAAACTTGTGGAAATAAGATGTATTTTTGCTGAAGAGAAATCTATGAATATATTGTATTCTATTTAGCATATCAATTACTTTTAGATCAGTCTTTTTTTTAAATTAAACTCAAGGAGACTTTATATTCTCTTGAATAAAAATATTTTTTTTATTCTGATTTAAAGAGCTGAGTAATAAAAAGATTTTGAATCAATAAAATAATTGCTGTTAAATAAATGTTATTGAATTTTAATATCGTATATGTGAAAGCGTGTCTGTCTATCTATCCGTCTATTAATTACTCTTTCATGGCGGCTCAGCCGCTGAACTGATATTAATATATTATAAATTTAGCACAATTGATGACTTACGGATCAGAGACATACACCCATATTCTCAGTCGTAACCTCGAAAGCCCCTCGACTCATCCTCACTCGAGGGAGCCTCAAGGAAGGACTCGAACGTTCCTCGAAATTGGTATTCTTAGTTGTAAAGCTAAGGAAATAATGAGTTTCCTTGAATGAGTGTGAGTCGAGTGGAGTCGAGGTAAAAATCAACGATTGCGTCATCATTTTAAGGAATGTTTCATTTGTTATGTTGACTAAACTTACTTTTAAACGAAATTTGAACCTTATTGAACTATGGCTTTCAATTTCACATAATATTTGTGTCAAGTGTTAAAAATATGAAATTGAACACATTTAAACAAGTCAATATTAATTTTAACTGATAATCTTCTTCTTCTTTATCAATCGAAAGACGTCCACTGCTGGACAAAGGTCTCTTGCATGGACTTCCACAGGCCTCGGTCTTGCGCCGCCTGAATCCAGCGGCTCCCTGCGACTCGCATGATGACGTCGGTCCACCTGGTGGGGGTCTGCCAACACTGCGCTTCCCGGTGCGGGGTCGCCACTCCAGCACCTTGGGAGCCCAACGACCATCAGCTCTTCGAACTATGTGCCCCGCCCATTTCCACTTCAGTAACGCGACTCGCTGAGCTATGTCGGTGACTCTGGTTCTCCTACGGATCTGCTCATGTCTGATTCGATCCCGCAGGGACACTCCAAGCATAGCTCTCTCCATCCCCCGCTGAGCGGTCCTGAGCCTAGTTATGAGGCCCTTGGCCAATGTCGGATCCGAGAGTAGTAATTCGCACTAGAGTTGTGCTGTCCTTTTGTGGATGACAATGCAATATTATTGTAACATGGAGCTGATCTGATAATGAAGCTGGAAGATGGCTATCGGAACTCTCTAATAAAACGACGTTACCCCATCGAATTTGGACTCGTTTGATTCGTCTTGACAACTACTCTGGTCCTAGAAGATATTCAGGGTCTGATGATGAAGCCGGAAGGTGGTTTTGACAGCTTTGTGACTAAACGACGTAACCCCATAGAGTTTGGGCTCGTTTGATTAGTCTTGATAAGTACTCTAGATGATATCCATGTTCTGGTGATGAAGCCGGAAGGTGGATTTGACATCTTTGGTATAAAATGACGAAACGCCATAGAGTTCGGGCTCGTTTGATTAATCTTGACAAGTACTCTGGTCCTAGATGATATCCAGGTTCTGATGATGGAGCTGGAAGGTGGCTACAGGAACTCTGTAATTAAACGACGTAACCCCATCGAGTTTGGACTCGTTTGATTTGTCTTGACAAGCACTCAGATTCTAGATGATATCCAAAATCTGATGATGAAGCCAGAAGGTGGTTTTGGCAACTTTGTAATAAAACGACGTAGCCCCATTAAGTTTGGGCTCGTTTGATTCGCTTTGATAAGTACTCGGGTCCTAGATGATAGATGATATCTATGATATCTATGATGATAGGACCTATGATGATGATGATAGGTCCAGGCTCTGATGATGTACCTACTATTAAAAGCTTAAAATACATTTTAAAAATATTTTTTTTTAATTCGCACTTGTTTCGCTCACGTTAAAAATAGAGGTTAACGTGAGCGAAGCCGCGGGCAAAAGCTAATATTTAATAAACTCTTCAAAAACATTTTAAAAATCAAATAAAATACGCGTTATTTAGCTACGATTTACACAAAACCATCCTCAAGGTAGATGCCGATCAACCTTACGTTTACTCCACTCATACTCACCTCGAGTGAGGAAACTCCTCGAGTGGAGGTGAAATATTACAACTAAGAATATGAAATCACCTCAGTGAGCTTGAGTCGAGTGAAGGAAATCGTGAGGTTACGACTTAGAATATGGATGATAGTCGCTAACTATGGGCCTCATAAGAAGGCTCAGGGCCACTCAGCGAGCGATGGAGAGAGCTATGCTCGGAATATCCCTGCGAGATCAAATCAGAAATGAGGACATCCGTAGGAGAACCAAAGTCACCGACATTGCTCAGCGAGTCGCGAAACTGGAAATGGGCGGGGCACATAGTTCGAAGAGCTGATGGTCGTTGGGATCCTAAGGTGCTGGAGTTGCGACCTCGCACCGGGAAACGCAGTGTTGGCAGACCCCCCACTAGGTGGACCGACGACATTAAACGAGTCGCAGGGAGCCGCTGGATCCAAGCGGCGCAAGACCGAAGCCTGTGGAAGTCCATGCAGGAGACCTTTGTCCAGCAGTGGACGTTTATAGGTTGACAAAGAAGAAGAAGAAATTTAGCACAAAATATAGTTTGCTTTCTGGAGACGACTTAAGATACTTTTAAAATCAGAATGTCACTGAGTTCCCACGAGGCTTTTTAATTTCCTATTCCACTTGAACGAAGTCAAAATTATTAGCTAGTATTCAATATTTGTTCTGTTTTCTCAAACTATTATTCCGTTCAACAATACGCATAAATGATAAAAAGGTTCTTGTTAATTTAGTTAATGGACTTTCAACGAGAGCCCTCGTTCGGAATGATATTTGATCTGGATGAATAGCTTCGCTTGTTGGGGCAGCTCTATGAATAATTCCTACAATATTGTTTTACATTTTGACACGCACAATCTCTCACTGTCATGTCAGCCAACCGTGAACTAAACACAACACATTCCAACACGCACTGACTGGGAGATTTAGTTTTTGTACTAGAGCCAGGATTTAACTGGATCTCGGAGCGAAGCAACGGCTGGGTCATGCGTCATGCTCGTGAACGGGTTCCACCGGCGGGAATGGGGCTACTTTCTCTACCATCTAATAAAGGTGCGTCTATACTAAACTGACTTTAAGAAATATGAACACTTCCAGACTGATAATAATTTTACTCATTTATATTGTCTCTTCTTTTTTTATCAACCGAAAGACATCCACTGCTGGTCATAAGTCTTCTTGGAGACTTCCACACGCATCTGTCTTACTCCGCCTGTTTCCAGTGGCTCTATGAGACGCGCCTGATGTAATTGGTCCACCTTATGTCTGCCCATCTTAAGATATATTGCATTGTTAGTAGGTATGCGTTTTTGGAACTTCCCCTCATTGAAGAAACTGCATACATAGCATAGTATATATTGTATTGTAAACTTGTTTTGAAAAAAGCAACCGCCGAGTTTCTTGCTGGTTCTTCTCGACAGGAAGGGCATTCCGAATCAGTGGTAGAGTCAGACGATTCAAAAGCACTTGTAAAAAGTTTGTTTGAATAAAAAATATTTCTATTCTATTCTATTCTCAAAAAAGAGATGAACCTGTAGGTATGATATGGATCTGAAGATTTCTTCTTTTCCTTGTCCATTTCCCACGCTATGTGGGGTCGGCACAACATGTCTTTTTCTTCCACTCGCTTCTATCATTTGTCAACTCATTATCCACTCCTCTTAGACACATATCCTTTTTCACACAATCCATCTATCTTTTATTTGGTTTTCTCTACTCTTTTGTCCTTCTACATGCATATCTATCACTGGCGCTACTTTCAGACATCCTCTTATACAGGGTTAATTTTTTTTCACCAACAACCTCCCACATGTAACTTCTATGCATCAAAGTAAATAACTTTTGTTCCACAACTTTTTAAAATTCATAAAAATAAAAAGTATTTTCTTAATATCAAAAATAAATAATATTTATTTTTCTAAAACTTTTAAAACTATATGCGACACGTGTCAAAGGGAATAAGTGGCGTATTTGACGCGCCGTCACTCGATATTCGGTACTTAATGCTTGTCCGATACTTACGTCTGTCGCCGCGGAAAGCCTTTTTGGTGTTCACGATAAACGCAAAATTATGGACTTGCAGACGATAGCTCAGCCTGATGTTAGGCATAAACATCACAAAGCATTTGTAAATACGAAGCGATAACTTCGGACGCTAATTGTTGCGCGGTTAGTAACTTAGTAGTCGACGCTTCACGCAAGTGTGTAAGAGACATTAGATAAAATGAGTTAAAAAATTACAGACTATTCAACAAAAACTTAGATTTTTTTTTTGGTGAATTTGTTGAGTTATGTGCAAGTCGTTGAACAAATGTTGTTCAGTATTATGCATAGAAGTTACATGTGGACGTTGTTGGTGAATTAAAATTAACCCTGTATGTATTCATTCCTCGGATCTGAAGATTTCATGATGAATTTTCAAAAATAGTTATGATTCCTTTACTTTTTTGGGAGAAATTCTAAGATACTCGTAGTATTGGTGATGCCAGCCAATCAGAAGTGATTATGATCGTCACTGTACCAATAAATTTTAGACAGCTGAAGATATCATACACATAACCTTCCCAAACGCTCTTATAACTTCGTCAAAAATTATTTTATCACTATTATAACAGAGCTTAATGTATTCCTTACCAACTTCCAAACACAAATTCATCATTTAAAACAATAACATTTTTACTTATTCCGTAACCAATACATCGGAGTGCTTTTGCGTTTTACATTGAAACCGGAGCGTTTATAATATGCCGTCTGTCAAAACAGCCGTGAGATACGATGAATTAATTGAAAAGCTTTTTGAAAAGGCTCTTCATTTGCCTCTGACAATGAAAAATGGCTCGTCAAAATGTTTACAATTCCTACCAAGAACCTACTCGCGGAAACAAACGATGTGAAATCGAGTTTGTATCCAAAACCATTTAAGGCAGAAACACACTTAAAAATTATCTCCTTAATACATGCCTCGCAACGCTAATTGGGTCAAATCCTAATACATTACTGACTATTATTATTCTATAAATTAACAATAAAGTATGAGTATATTAACTTTGTAATAAATAACCACTAACCAAATAAAAAATTATGCAATATCTACTCAAAATTAAAGAGTAATTTCCAATTGTTGTCAATCAAATTTTGGTCAATCTTAGAGAAGACACTTTAACTGAAACCTGCGCTTGAAATGGGCCTCTAATTTTTTCAGTTTTAAAAACAAGCATGCATAAATGTAAGTTTTCCGCAATTTTTAATTAGTCTGAATCACATCAAAAAGTTTATTTTGCAAAAGCTGTAAGCTTTAGATAGTAGGTTATAAAAGCAGCCAGAATAACTTCTAAGAATCCGTAAGAAGCAATATCCTTCCAGAATCTCAAAGTTTAAGCAATGGAGGTGAGGAAATTGAAAATGTGTCAAGAATGTTTTGGAAACAAATAAGTAAATACGGCTGCGGCATAAATTAAGTAAATAGTGTTACGGCTCAGAGCAGAGGTTTGAGACTCATTTAACTAACTTTTCTACTAGTTGACTAAGTTTTATATGCTCGTATTGAGACTTCAATCAAGTAGCGTCAGTGGTAGATAAGATGAAGAGTAAGAGAGTAAGAGAATAGGCTGGCGTGATATGGGCATGTAATGCGGAGGAAAGTAAACCATATTACTAGAAGAATGTTAAATATGCATGTGGAAAGACAAAAGAGTAGAGGAAGACCCAAGAAACGATGGATGGATTGTGTGAAAGAGGATATGCGTGTAAGAGGAGTAGATGATGAGTTGACGAATGACAGAAGCGACTGGAACAAAAAGACGTGTTGTGTCGACCCCACACAGCATGGGAAAAGGACAGGATGATGATGATGATTGAGACTTCAATCCGTGATAATTCAAATTATGTAGTTGTACATAGTATCCATTCATCTATTTTTTCTTTTTTACAATCTTATCTGATTATTTGGTTAACTGTTGCTTTTTTTCTCAACAGAATCTGCTTTCCGAACCGGCGCTGTGTCATACCACCGCAGATTCTGTCTTTACTCTAGTCGAAAGTAGTTGAAAGCAAATTCTGCCTTGACTCTAGTCAAGACTAAAGTCTTATCTATCCATTAGCAAAAGAGCAAAACAAGAGAAACGAGTCAATATTTTTGTATTTTTTGACCTAAAGCTACATGGGAGAAGAATAAAAGCTATTTTAAAAACAATAAATTTCATATTGGAACTTTAACCAAAATTTTAATGAGCGATTCTGCTGGCAAAATCTAGTTAACAAATAACCATTAAGTAGTGCATTACTTAAAATGGGGAAATCGTGAACCGAAACAGTAATTTGTAATAAATAAAACATTGCCATTAATCGCCTCGTCATAATGTTATGATAATATTGGAGCGTTACCAAATTAATTAATTTCCGTAACGCGGGCAAGCACTCTCTCCCTGCGAACCCTTCCCGGCTTAATTCAATTCCCACTGATTTCATCGCGTTATCACTTATCATATTTCATAAAGGATCCGTTGAGGAATATTGAAAATCATTGCTATCGATGATACTCAAGTCATTAAACCTCTGACGCTATTGAAAAGGGTTTCAAGCTTAGGTTAGGGTCTTAAGCTTAAAGTATCCATTTAGCCAACCTTTACTTGTGGAAAACCGTAGCTGCTTAAATGAATAGGGTACTAATATTATCTGCTGCAAGGAATGTAAGTCATCTCTTCCAAAACTTAAGCCTCGAACGAAGTGAGGCGAAATTACTTTGTGTAAGTCATCTCTTCCAAAACTTATACCTCGAGCGAAGTTACTCTTGATCATCTGAGTGTCAGACCCTTATTCCTGAATTAATGAATATAGATAATTACTTCAAACTTCACAAATAAAATTATGGCCTAAAGCGGAAGATATTAACATAAAATGCTATACGAAACTTGATTTGAGGGAGCGCCCTTACAAGGCAACGCAAAAACAATTCATTCGCTTTACACTTAAGCTTGTGGGGTATGTTGAAAATGAACCGTTGTAGCCAAGTACGTACGCGATACGTTTAGGGTTACGACTTACGATAATTTACCTGTAGGCTTAACATGTCGACACCTGATTTTGAGTTAAAATCATAATATTATTAGTAAATAAAAGATACTTACTATTTGCACTCAAAGAAAAATGAGATAGGATGTATTTCCTTGCAGGTGTTGATGTGCGCCACGAGAAAATTTTGTCTACCCATTTACTCACAATGTCTGAGTTATCACTAGAAAATACTTGACTCTAGAGAAAGCGGCTAGAGAAGCGTAAGGTAAGGTATATTAGTTAACCTTTTTATTACCATCCAATTTTATAGCTAAAAGTTTTATCTATCGTGACACTTACATCGTGTGGTCGTCATAAACATTTTACAAGCCCGCACGTTAAGTTCACGAGAGTTAAGGAGTGTATGTCTTCGTAAAAATGAATGTCTCAATTTTTATGTCACATCATGAATAAACTAAAACTTTATAGGTGTAACTTTTAGATGGTTTTAATTTACAAATGCGGGCTTTATGTTGGTTAAGTTTTGTAAATGGCTGGATTTTGCCCGTGACTGACTGCGTGGGGTTAGATTTTTAAGAATCCCGCGGGTACCTTTTGCTTTTCCAAGATAAAAAGGAGCCTATATATCACTCTCCAGGTCTTCAACTATACTTACGAGATCCATAGCTCTCTTACAGCGTAATTGAAGGCCAAACCAACTAACAAGGACTCTTTCGCTTCTATACATTTAGTAAGGCAAAATAACGACAAAAAAATTCGTCATAAAATACTTTACGAATAAAAACACTCATTTTTAGTCTAAATAATAAATTAACATTGATCGCTTTGTTTAATGTTAGCCTCAAACATTTTTTACAGCTTTATCATTACAGTACATAGTTAAATAGAAAATAATAATACTCTGCCATTAAAAGTTTTGAAAAAGGCCCGCCTGACCTTTTAACCTCGTTTAACCAATCATTTTTAGTAATAACTTGTCCGGGGTTTCTCTCCAACTTCACAATATAATTTTCTTGAAAACCGACAACTTCTCGTAATTTACAAATTGTTGCGGTAGACGAATTGGTCAAAGGGGTTTGTTAACAAGAGCTTCTTAAAACGTGTACCATTAAAACTCTTACAACTTTCGCGATTGCATTTAATACTGTACTGTTAGGGCCTGGACGCATACAACGCGTGGCGGTTACGTGTTCAGCGCGGTTCCTAGGAAATACACGAAACTTTATAAAGGTTTGGCATGCTTCATCACGAGACTCATTTCTGTGGTGGTGTCGTGTGATGCGGGTTGTTACATTCCCTCAAATATGGTTGAGCGAAGCAATGGCTGGATCATGCGCTATGCTCGTGAACGGGTTCCACCAGCGGGAATGGGGCTGCTTTTTGTCTGCCCGTCTTAAAGTGTTGAATTATAATTAGGTATGCTTGTGGAATGGATGTGGAACTCATTGTGGAAACACAGCATACATAACATAGTATCTATTGAATTGTAGACTTGTGTTGAAAAGAGCAACCATCGAGTTTCTTGCTGGTTCTTCTCGGCAGGAAGGGCATTTCGAACCTGTGATAGACTCATCGACGATTCAAAAGCACTTGTAAAAAAGTTTATTTGAATAAAAAACATTTTTATTCTATTCTATTCTTTTCTATTCTATTTTATTCTATTCAAGTAAGCCTAACGTGCGTACCAGTCTCTAAATTACGAAAAAAAAAACTTTATTAAGAACAAAACGGATAGCATTGCAACCTACCTTTATTGCGATCGCCCTCCTCCGCGACTATACATTATACAATACGATCATATGAAACTACTTAAGCTAGAAACATGAACTTGTGATAACAAGTTCCATTTATCACGTAACTACGCACTCACTAAGAACAGATTTCTGGAAACTCCAATCCCAAGGAGACTAAAAGGGATTGAAAATTTGTATGGAAGACTGATATTTTTGAATTAAATTGTTTGCACCTAATAGAGAAATGATCTTCATTTAAACCTAAATACACGTCTAAGTCACTGTCACTAAGTCGTGGACATCAGCGACTAAAATATAAAAATGAATAGAATAGAATAGAAATGTTTTTTATTCAAATAAACTTTTTTACAAGTGCTTTTGAATCGTCGATGAGTCCTACCACTGGTTCAATCATGACTTACTTTAATATTACGCATACGCACTATTAACGTTTACTTGGGAAGTTACATTCTGGGCTTCTTTCTTTGAATCACAAATCAACCGCTCGTACAGATGCGTTCAATTAAACATCTCACCATGAAGCGTTTATCGCGCTTCGTGTGCACCAGCCTTAAGCAAGGAGGTACGGCCTCGCAGATTCAACTTTTTAAATAACAATTAGCAGTTATGAAAATGTTAATAAGGGGCTTATATATTTTTAAGTGGGTTATTAAAGTACAAAGTAAAAGCGCAAGAATTGTTGTATGAAAGATACCACACTTTATTGCTCTAGTTAGTTACGAAAACTTTGTTATATTAACTAACTTATAATAATTTTATTTAAATATAACGTACATATCTTCTTCTTCTTTATCAACCTATAGACGTCCACTGCTGGACAAAGGTCTCCTGCATGGACTTCCACAAGCTTCGGTCTTGCGCCGCTTGAATCCAGCGGCTCCCTGCCACTCGTTTGATGTCGTCGGTCCACCTAGTGGGGGGTCTGGCAACACTGCGTTTCCCGGTGCGGGGTCGCCACTCCAACACCTTCGTAGGAGAATCAAAGTCACCGACATAGCTCAGCGTGTCGCGAAACTGAAGTGGAAATGCGCGGGGCACATACAAGGAAATCAACCCACCCAAGAAACACTAATAAATCAAACATCAACTGAAAATAATCTTAAGCCTTCAAAGATAATAATACTTGGCGATCAAATAGCACGAGGATTATCAAGAGAAATCACGAGAAAGCGCCAAAGTCGATGGAATGATGTATACACTGTTTCCTCATTTGTGAAACCACAGGCAACTGCAGCACAAGTACTCAGCAGCTGCGATGGCTTACTTAAGAATCTGAATAATAATGATATTGTTATTTTGGGAATAGGATCTAACGAAAAAAATCCGTATTCTATGCTATCAGAATTAAGTAATGCCCTGTACAAACTCAAACAATGTCAAGTTTTTGTGCTAAATGTTTTAGAAAACCCCTATTTAAATGTGAAATTATTGAATAATAGCATTAAGCTAGTGACACAAAATTTTATGAATTGCAAATTTATAAATACGATAAACAACTATAAATATAATGCAAACACTCCTAAAACTCTACAACAGAATTTCCAACAGCTATCCTCTAAAATAAATATTGAGATTGATTATTTGGAATATTATAAACTCTACATAGTAAAATACAACAAAAAGACACCCCTAATAATCAATAACGTATTAAAAACTATGAATAATGCAAATTATGAGCCAAATAAATATTATACCCGAGTCAAAAAAGGCACTATACCTTATTATTTTGAAAAAAAACCTAAAATATCGAATTCCTTAAACTCTAAGGTGAAGCTTATCCAAAAGACAATACCAAATTTTTTCAATAAAATTAATAAAAATAAAGCTGGTCCAACTACTGAAAATAATAGAGAACAATTTTTTCGTGCATAATACTCTAACTTCTTCTAACATTACCTTATTACATCAAAATATAGCAGGCATTTTGAATAAGCAAGAACTGTTTCACCTTGCAATAGAAGATCTCAAACCTAAAGTAGGTAACATTGATATTATTTGCTTAACAGAGACTTTTATGAAACAAGGCACTGAATCAAACCTTCAGTTAAAGAATTATAAATTAGTGGCCTCCTACTCCAGGCTTTCGGAACGAAGAGGTGGGAGCTGTATTCTTATAAAAAATAATTTTGAATATAAACCCGTAGCTTTGACTGTTAAACCAATTCCATATGTATTTGAATACTGTGCTACCGAAATAACCTCTATCAGTGCTATCATTGTTTGTATATATAGAATACCTAACTCGAATGTTAATGCATTTCTACAAAATCTTAGTAATTTGACAAATATTTTAATTAGAAAAAAGAAAAAACGCATTATCCTTTGTGGCGACTGGAATATTGATTTACTCACTAATAATTCAGTGTCACAGGAACTGCAATCGATACTAAATAATTGTAATTTGAATCAACATATTTTAAGACCCACTAGGAAAAAATCCTGTATAGATATAATTGCTAGTAATATCCCAGATGTAACAGCTGAGCTTCATTATATGGGATTATCTGATCATGAAACCTGTCAATCGATAGCTTTCGAAACTCCTATTAGTATTTCAAATAAAAGTAACCTCCCTTACTGGTTTGAATTTAAACGTGACTTCAGCAAAGATAACATTAGAAAATTTTGTGAGTACATTGAATCATTAACTTTTAACGATATATTTGAAGAGACGGGTACAAATAGTGCATTCGATTCTTTTCATGATACACTTACTTTGTTTTATAAACTATGTTTTCCTTTAATTAAAGTTAAAGTGTTTGAAAATAATAAAATAAACTCCTGGATCACAAGAGGTATAAAGAAGTGCAGCATTAGAAAGAGAGTTTTATACCTATCATATCGTCTAAACTCTAGTAATAAAAAAATAAACAAGGATAAATACATAAATTATAATAGATTATTTAAGAAATGCATTATCCAAGCACAAAGCTTGGCTAATGCCAAATACGTCATACGTTCAAAAAATAAGTGTAGAGCAGCCTGGACTGTAATAAAAAAGTATTCTCTACCCGCAAAAAATGATAAAATCCAGGAAATTAATAGTATTGAAATCAACAGTATTGAATATAATGACGCAAATGATATAGCAGAAAAATTTAATGAGTATTTTATAAATTTATCTAATACTACCAATAATACGAGCAATTCACCCCTCTTAAGCAATAAAAATGATAATATTAGAGACAGCATTTACGTTTACCCTACTGACGACAGTGAAATATATAAAATTATCATGGAATTAAAAAACACTAACTCTACAGGTTATGACGAAATAAATACAAGAGCTGTAAAACTTTGCGCCAAACATATATCACGTCCTCTGAGTCACATTATAAATCTCTCCATATCACAAGGTGAATTCCCGTCCCGATTAAAATACTCTGTAGTTAAACCCGTACACAAAAAAGGATCGAAAAAAGAACTCAATAACTATAGGCCAATTACACTCATACCTATCCTATCAAAAATATTCGAAAAAGTTATGTACAAAAGAATATATCAATTTGTATCAAAATATAGCTTGTTAAAACCTCAACAATTTGGATTTTTAAAAAATAGTTCTACGTCATTAGCTTGTTTTGCGCTTACTAAGCAAATAACAGAGAGTCTAAATAGAAAAACTCCAGTAGCTTGTATTTTCCTGGACAT
This sequence comes from Oeneis ivallda, assembly GCA_029955525.1. Lineage (NCBI taxonomy): Eukaryota > Metazoa > Arthropoda > Insecta > Lepidoptera > Nymphalidae > Oeneis > Oeneis ivallda. Next base: position 30,082,489 of record JARPMR010000003.1, on the reverse strand, counting down.
GTCTAAAGCATTCGATCTTGTTTGTCACAGGATACTTTTAAATAAACTACAGAATTATGGAATAAGAGGGAATGCTCACCAATGGATTCATAGCTACCTAAATAATAGACAACAGAGTGTTCAAATTAATAAAATCTGCGGCAATACAAGGGGATCATTTACATCAAACTTTAGGACAAACAAGTATGGTGTGCCACAAGGAAGTATCTTGGGACCACTGTTATTTCTATTGTATGCGAATGACCTACCTGACTCAGTCGAATGTAACTGTATCCAATTTGCTGATGACACGACTCTCATAATACAATGTAAAAACAGGGAAACTTTTGAACAGGAAGTCAATGAAAACCTAAATAAAGTTGTTCAATGGATGAGCCAAAACAATTTATGTATAAATGTTGGTAAGACTAAATATATACAGTTTCAAACATACAATAGTTTTCCAATAAATATTAAAGTTACATGCAATAATTTACCTATTGAACAGGTTGACCATACTGTGTTTCTTGGTGTAGCAATGGATAAGTTTTTAAATTGGAAAATTCATATAGATTCTCTATGTAAAAAACTAGATCGATTTGTGTACGCTCTATACAAACTTAAAAGTGTAACATCAAAAGAGACGGCTCTTTGCGCATACCACGGGTATGTTTCCTCTCTTTTACGTTACGGATTAATCCTATGGGGCAACTCTGTTGATGTGATAAAAGTGTTTCGTATTCAAAAAAAATGTATTCGAGCCGTTTGCGGAGCCGCACCTTTGGAATCTTGTAGGCCACTCTTTAAAAGTACCAAGACACTGCCTCTTCCAAGTCTCTACATATATGAAGTCTCAGTTTTTGTTCATAAGCATAGGGACTATTTTCCACGCATAGCTGACACAATTACAAGATCCAACAGATATGAAAATAAACTTATAATTCCAAGACAAAGAATAAATTTATTTAAAAAAAATATTTACTGCATGGCCGTACGCCTCTATAATAAGTTACCGGACAGTATAAAAAACCTAAATGCTAATCGATTTAAATCAAAACTATACAAAATACTTTTAAACAAATGCTACTATACTGTTGATGAATTTATTCAGGACAAAAATATTAATGACATTGTTTAATTTTTTTTTGAAATTAATAGAACTGACATTATTTTTATCATTAACAGTTAGAATGAGTATGACATTGTTTGAATTTAAAAATTATAGATTTAAATATTAAATTTTGTATGACTATTCTTTTGCATGCTACTATGTGGCAGATTGAAGCGCTTAGATAATTGTATAAGATCATATTATGTACTCAATCTTGCAAATAAAACATTTGAATTTGAATTTGAATTTAGTTCGAAGAGCTGATGGTCGTTGGGGTCCCAAGGTGTTGGAGTGGCGACCCCGCACCGGGAAACGCAGTGTTGGCAGGCCAACTTTATCAAAATAAATATCAATCTTGCTCAGAATTTAAATTATATGCGTCTTTTATAGTTTCATTGATTCTTGGTTAAGTAGTCATCATGCCTACTGCAAAGTTGAAAATTATTCATAAGGTTTTTTTTTATTTATCGACCCGCCCTGAAGGGATGAAGGGTGAACTTTCGTTTTATCTACACTTTACACTTAGCAAGTCTATCAGTTAATCAATTACGTTTGGTCTGATGCCTTTGTAACTAAATTATCAGACAAAATAATTGTACCAACTGTAACTATTAAAGCAAAGTTATATTCTAAAATCCATTTTAGTAGTTAAGTTAACGTAACTTTAACAAATACAAATTGTTATAGTTACGTTAACTACTTCAAATAGTGAGGGATCTGTTGAATTTGTGGGTCGAAGAATTCTTGATTCTGACCTTTGGAATAGTCAATTCAGTTTAACTGTGGGGCCAGAGTAGACGAGCGTAATTTTGTTGTGGAAGCGTTTTGTCGGTCGCGTTATTTCGATTCAACTGAAATTCTCTTGGATTACCTGACGGATTGTTTGTATTGTATTTTATGTTTTTTTCAGCTTCAACACTTTCGATGGAAAGAATAGATGGATGTAGACTCAGTTGATAGCAGCTGCACTGAACTGTCTACGTTTATCTTACGCGGGTTACCAAACTAACGCTTCTCCCTCGCCCAAGTTTTACCTATTTAGCGTTCTGACCTTAACCGTGGCACCACACCTCTAAATATGATACAGTTTTTGCAATTCACGAAGGCGAGTGAGCTTTACTTGTGGTTACTTCGTGTACAAGCACATTGCACTAGTGTGCGTGCCTGTCAAAGCCTCTGTGGGAGCGGGCAGGCGCGAGTATTGCGCTGGCTCACACTTATACAGATACGACACACACACAACCATAAGTCAGTCGCCCTCGTGAATTGCAAGAACTATACCGAATGCAGACCTATAGCAGAACGTAAAATGTTCTCAGAAGGTCAATCAAAATCATTGATATTACGACGAAAATTTTAACACGTCATTTCTAAACAGTCTGATTGGTTGGCTGAAGACATCTTCTCTTCGCTTCAGTGAAAACGCGTGCCCTAAGGATCGAAACTCAAATCGCATGGGCGGTTAAATCAGTGGCTATCAAAAAAAACCTTGACGTACGGCGGCACGAAAAAAGTGCCGTATGTTTGCGCATCACCGTATAATGAATCCAGCACGCCTAGCATGCACGCGCGAGAAAATTTTGTCGACGCCTTTTCTCGTATTATCTCTATATCTCTATCGACACTAACATGGCTGCACCTTTGGTTGCACACATTGATTCGTCGAACGAGAAATTAGTCTACATCGACAATATCTCTCTCTCTCTTCGCGCGAGATATCACTTCGACGTGCATGCTAGGCGGGCTGGTGACTATTTGCTGTGGTGGTTAAATATGGTTGAGCGAAGCAATGGCTGGGTCATGCGTCATGCTTGTGAACGGGTGCCACCGGCGGGAATGGGGCTACTTTATGTCTGCCCATCTTAAAATAGAAGTTATGCATCTACATAGAAGTTCCGACATAGAAGTTATGTCGGTATGCATTTTTGGAACTTCCCTCATTGTGGAAACACTGCATATATAGCATACTTATTTACTGTATTGTAAATTTGTTTTGAAAAGAGCAACCGCCGAGTTTCTTGCTGGTTCTTCTCGGCAGGAAAGGCATTCCGAACCAGTGGTAGAGCCAGACGATTCAAAAGCACTTGTAAAAAGTTTATTTGAATAAAAAATATTTCTATTCTATTCTATAGGTCATATAACTGTCGTGTGATCCAACCTCAAGGCATGATTTATGTTACGCCGTGCACGGGCGATATTGTCAATATATTCGTGCGCGAGCTAGAATCTATTGCTTTATTCAATATCATATTAACTGTGCCCGGTATATGCTCACTGGCCTGGTATAAAACAAAGACATTGTAAGTTTCGTGTATCATCGATTTTTGGCGGAAACATAGAATAGAATAGAATAGAATAGAAATATTTTTTATTCAAATAAACTTTTACAAGTGCTTTTGAATAGTCGATGAATCTACCACTGGTTCGGAATGCCTTTCCTGCCGAGAAGAACCAGCAAGAAACTCTGCCGATACGATCATCATGTGACACATATAAATCGTAGTTACCATTTGCCATGATCAGAATATGGTGAAAAGGCAGCTTTACAGACGTTATTGGCTCTGAATGTAATTCTAGTAAGCCGATTTTTTACCCGATTAACTTCAATGTAGATTGAAAAAATATCCGGCTCATTCTAAAACGTAACAGCTACAGTTCACGAATTTTCTGAATATTTTTCATAAAAAGACTATGCTTAAATTATAGACGGTAAACGGTCTGCAAAAAAAAGTGAAACATGAATAGAGAAGCCGATTCCAAAAGAATCTCAACACTATGTGTAATGCAGTCTTAAACCTTACCTTAAACTTCACCTCATTGTGGAAATATTATATTCTATTGTAACAAAGTTGCATGGGTTAAATCGGCATGGCATCCGGCTGCCCACAAGATCGTATAAAAAACTTATTACAATGTAATAGCTGTATAATAATATTGTAAAATGATTATTTTGAAAAGAGCAACTGCTGAGTTTCTTGCCTGCTCTTCTCAGCAGAATCCGCTTTCCTAACCGGTGGTAGATTCATGACGTGTCATAAGAGCCACAGGTTGGCCTACGTTAAATAAATAATTTTGAATTTTGAATAAATTAATTTATTTTGCAAGACAAGCAATGAACAAGGGGATAATTGCACACACAAGGGCATTGTGTGTGCAATTATTCCCTTGTTCTACCAAAGGTGCAAACTACAGCTTCACTCTCAAGAGGCTTCTATAGTAAATCTCTTACTTTTTCCGCACGTTGATTCGCAAGAACTTCTTCTTCTTTTGTCTTTAGTCAATGATAAAATATTAGGCCATTTCCATCGAGTGTCCCCAATCGGAAGCGGCCGGATTCAAGTAATATTTTACGAAGCCCAGGAAATTAAAGCACTCTATTGTTTTTGCCAGGGGGAAGGATTTTTGATATTGTTCACAGAAGCCTCAGTATCTTAAAGGTTAAGGCAGGATTTATTTTACGCCGCGAAGGGGCAGGGCCGTGTTGCAGCCGAGCAATTTCTGTTTTTTAGAAAAAGAGTTTTTTTAGAAGTGAACCGCGCAAAACCATGGACATGAAAATATTATTCAATATTCATAAATAAAACTAGCTGACCCAGCGAACTTCGTACCGCCAACAAAAATATTTAGGTGTGGGTCACCATCATTTAGGGGTATGAAAAATAGATTACCGATTCTCAGACCTACCCGATGTGCAGAAAAAATTTCATAAAAATCGGTCTAGCCGTTTCGGAGGAGTTTGGTAACAAACACCGCGATATGAAAATTTTATATATTAGAAGATAAAAGCACTATCCTAGGTCAGCAATAATAATTATTGTGACTTGCAACTACGGACGTACACTGCGCTTGGTTTTTAGGGCTCCGTACCCAAAGGGTGCCAACGGGACCCTATTACTAAGCCTACGCTGTCCGTCCGTCCGTCCGTCCGTCAGCGGCCTGTATCTCGTAAACCGTAATAGATTTGACAGTTGAAATTTTCACATATTTTGTATTTCTATTGCCGCTATAACAACAAATAATAAAAATTAAATTAATTTAAAAAAATTAAATTAAAATATTTCCATAGGTACATGGTTTTTTTTAACGGAACCCTAAATGAGCGAGGCCCGACTCGCACTTGGCCGTTTTTTTTGTGTATGTTGTGATACGTCATGTCTTCGCCGCTGTTTGTGCAACGATTTTAATGACTTTAAATTGAATTGGCTAATGTCTCAAGGGATCTTGGTGAAAATATTTCACCTCTAATATAGACGTAAGACCTCTGAGGGTGGAAAATTAGGGAGTGAAACTCGTTTATTGAACTTCAACCCTTTGAACTCGGTTTTTTAATTTTTATATTGGATTGCTATTTATCGTGTGTTTGATTTCAACGCTATGCGCTAAATGACGAATTTGACTTTTGAAGCCGCTTATTAGATACTGAAAAAATTGAAATGCTATTTTTTAGTTCGAAGTTACTATAAGAGAACCTATAGTAACTACAATAAAGGTAACTTCATCGGCTTCATTTAATATTAAGTTTTATTTAATATTTTGTTACACGTGTTTTTGTACAAGATTCATAAAAATACATCAAATCAATAAATAAAAAACTATGTACAAGTTTTAAGCTATTGCATAGCTTTTATCGCGGGCTTTGAACTAGGACAAACAGTTTGAGCGCGGCGACCGAATCAAGAAATTCCGTAACGAAAATAAACCTAACACCGTCGTTCAGTAAGCGTTCAACATTTCAGAGATTCAGTACAGTGGGCGAGCGGCCGCTTTCTTTGCCGTATGGTGTATGTCGCAGGTTCGAATCTCACTCGCGAAGTAGTGACAGTGCGCTTTTCTTGTTTGTTTGTTTTTTAATTATTTTTTTGCATAATTTTTATTATGCAAAAAAAAATATTGCATAAATATTATAATTGCTTAAGTTGATAAAAAATGCTATGCAATAGCTTTACCGCGGCAATCCCCGAGTGCCAATTAATTTTTTTTATTCAGAACTTATTTCGCAACACTGCTGGTGCCTGCACTACGAGTTCGAAAGTTATAGGCAACTGTGACTAAACCTAATCAATTGAACGAACTTTTCTGAATATAAATGATTTTATTATTTTAATAATAATTTTGGACCGCATTATGCTTCACCGCTCTAATTTCTGTGTTTAATTGTCGACATTAAGCTTTGATCGTAAAACGTAATTAACATCACGTCGATAACAAAATGAGTTCTGCTCGCAAATGTGCCGATATCCAATGATACCAGTTTTATACAGGGTTATCGCGACCTGGTACGAACATTTAGGGCCAATTTCGTCGTGGAGTAACGTTTAACCAAGGAATAAAAAAGTTTTTATTTTGCTTTAGTGCCTGTTGCGCCACGCTTAGTGTAGGGTTCCATAGTTGCCCATCATAATATGCGTACTTAGGGATACTCCCTTCTACGCAAGTGTCAGGAACATGATTGAATTGTCAGATTCATGTTTAAAATTGATAAAGACTAAGAAATAATAAAAATGTCGTCATTTTTTTTTATTGAAATCAGTTTAATTGAATCGACATTTGTCAATGTTGAGAGTGTGGGCACACCATCTTGCGCGCCATCTTGGAATATTAGTATAAATGCAGCTATTTTGACGATGCGAGTTCAGTCTCTGCCAGAGACTCATCCGACTAGTAGATGCTTTCGTGTCTAGGTTGTTGTATTTGATTGAGGGATTGCGATAGCAATCGCGCCATAATCGAATAAATATTGCCAGTGCGCTTAAGATTAGTGTAATTGATTAATTAATATTTAGATGTTTTTGATAACCACCCTCACGTTCAGATGGTGTTTGTCTGTCGTGTTTGTGGTTAAATAGATTAGATGTGAGGAAAGGGGCCATTATAGGGGTGATGGAGACGGTTATAGGTAGGGTTTAAGCGTTTTAGGAGAATAAATAATTATTCTCTTACGGCATGATTAGTTTGTGAGTATAATAGACTTTTGCGTGGCTCGGTTTTAAAGAGTAAAGTATCGATATTTGTGACATACGCATATCATCAAAATGATTATTGAGGTGTAGTAAGAGTATGATGTAGTTAAGATTAGTATATAAGGTGTATCTTTTAGATTTAAGATGAGTAATAAATGGTACTCGACTCAGAACGGTTGTTTCTAATAACATCCCAACTTCCTCTCATTATTATTTGTTGCACCAACAATCGTTCAGAAGTAGGCCTTTATTTCTATAATTTTAAAATGCTATAAGCCGATTACTAATTAGTGAGAAAGTTGAAACATTTACCTCATTGACGTAAAAACATTTAACTTATTGTCGTATTGATAAGACGAGTTAAAAACTCATTCCACACACACACCACATTACGTGTAAATTTTAATTCACTATTCTGTAGACGTAGTTAATATAATATGTATAACCATTAACCATGTCAAAATAATTACAACTAAAAAATCGAGTAAATCACTGATTAAAATCGTGGACAGACGTACGAACTTTATGAAATTATAAGGGTTTCTTGTTGTTTTACTACGAAACCCTAAAAATTGGGCCTAAAAACTAGCTTGATTATATTTGACACTAAAAATCAAACTTTATGTGGTCGCGCCAAAGTTCAAATTTTTATTTGACGCTAATCACAATCTGGCGGAAAAAAATATTTTGTCGTCTAACGCGGACTAATGAAACTATACGTTATCTAAATCTAATCTAATGTAAATCTTAATATTTTAAAGGAAAATGACTGACTGACTGACTGATCTAGAAACGCATAGCTCAAATCACTGGACGGATTGGGCAATAACTTGGCATAGAGATAGTTATTATGACGTAGGCATCCGCTACGAAAGGCTTTTTGAAAATTTAACCCTTAAGGGGGTAAAATAGGTGTTTAAAAAATCGAACTTAACGTGAGCGAAGCCACGGGCAAAAGCTAGTTATTAAATAAGTATGCACATTACATCAGGAAAATGTTCACGGAGTCATGTATTTTAAAATAATTACGTTAATTTCGTACGAGAATAAGCTCGCGACGATAAAACCTTGGAAGTCTCGCAAGAGAGTGGATTTACAGAACGCGGTGGCTTAGACAAGTTGACAATGTACTCTTGAGCTATTGTGTTGTCGGATTTCAGATTTACCTTATAAACTACAATTGAAATAAATGTACAGAGCTTTTCCAAGCGGGAGTCGCTGATTTATTAGTTGCACGAGATTGCAATGCGAGAGACGATCTGCAAGTTGATAATAGATATTTCTATACTAATATTATAAAGAGGAAAGATTTTTTTGTTTGTTTGTACCGAATAGGCTCTGTAACTACTGGACCGATTTTAACCATTTTTTTCACCAATAGTAAGCCTGATAACTTATATCAGAAAATAACATAGGCTATAATTTATTTTCAAAAAATTAGAGATCCTTAAGAAAATTGCAATAATGTAACCCAAAGTAACAAATTTTTGCCTATAAGATGCATTTTTTGGCGTGTGCTGAGAAAACTATTGATGATACATAAAAATTATGTACTACATGATTAAAGCACTCATTATTTTCTACAAAAAAATTCACAAGGGAATATATATCTAACTATCATATTTTAGTCACAGTAGTAGCTTTTGTGTTCTAAAATTTAATTAGATTGCTTTTACTATCGTAGTATTAATTCTTCCTTACTATCACATAATTATAAATGCGAAAGTGTGTTTGTTTGATGGTTTGTCCGTCAATCACGCTGCAACAAAGCTACAGATTGACGTCATTTTTTGGATAGGTATAGTTTAGAACCGCAGGATTTTACAAATTAAATCAACGCAGACGAAGTGGCGGGCATCACCTAGTATGATATAAGTGAGGAAAGTCGAAACGTACAGTCGAGGTACAAATAACCCAAGGGTTTAAAAAATAGCACACAGAGATACAACTATACCTTTTGATGCAACTTCACCCGATGCGTTCTTTAAAAATCCCGTGGGAACCATTTATTTTTCAGCGGTAAAAGTAGCCTGTGTCACTTTCCAGCTTCGGGATTGTATAAAAGTGATTGCATCAGTGTAACAATTGCAACCTCTCATTGACTGGTACTCTCGCACTATTAGTTAAAATGCATTGATGCAGTAACAACGCCGTAAATTCAACCAATCAGAGGTGAATGCGATCGTTACAGAAATTTTATTAAAAAAAATCAAGCTTTTAGTAGCTGGCTACATCATCAGACCCTGGATATCATCTAGGACCAGAGTACTTGTCAAGACGAATCAAACGAGCCCAAACTCGATGGCGTTACGAAACGACAATGACAATGTAGTCAGCAACTAAAAGCTTGTTTTTTACAAAAAAAATTGAAAGTAACTATGGTAAAAAAATTTGGTTGTCTGTAAAGTCGGTTTACGGACGATAGTTTAACGTGATAACGTCATAAAGAAACACTGACGATGACTAGCGGGCGGCACAAGCCAACGCTTGGGCCGATCGTGCCTTTCTATCGCTTGTTCCGCGCTCTCGCTTGCACGTGCAGGCTCGGGCGGAACGTGACACTTTTTTGTGCGTGCAGCCGGTGTTCATCGATTTTTATGACGCGGTATTTTGCGAACTGACTGAATGATACAATATCGAAAAGTTTTTTCAATTAACGAAATGCCCAAATTCCGCTTCAAATAAAATACATTTTCAATATCGTTGCTACTTGCAATAATTTCTTGAAATGAAACGTGATTCTGCTGGAAATTCGAAGGTAATTAATTATGCTTATTTAAAGTTTAACGCTACGAAATGCAGCGGGTTTTTTCAACGTGATTTAAACTTTTATTTTTCAATTAATTTGTTCGGTGGACTGTAATAATATCTTGAGGCGTAATTATTATTATTATTATAATATATATAGCTCGATTACCACTGACTCACTGACTCACTCATTGACATAATTGTTCTCCTAGAAGGAGACGGAAATCGATATAATGATGTTCGGGAGATATGTTCGGGTGGGGGATTCGAGTGGGGAAAAATTATGACATTTCGGAAAAACAAGATGGCGGCCGACGTGAATCTTGCAACTCTTTTGTTTTCCAACCGATTTCTTTGAAATTTTGGATTATTGTAGAAATTAGTAAACGATTAACAGAAAAAGTGAAAAAAATTAAAAAAACAAGATGGCGGCCGAGCTGTGACGTCTCAAATTTCCACCCCTCTCCTGTAAAATTTTGTATGAAAAAAATTTTTTTCACCCATGGTGTCGTATAGAGCTCAAAGAATGTGACTCGGAGAAAGGTGGAGAGAGCTGATGAGTGAGGAGTTCGGAGACGGGCGAGGGGCACGGCCAGGGTATAGAAGATAGGTGGAGGGTGCTCGAACAAATGTCATTCGAAACCTCGAGCAGTTGCCAGTGAGTTGAAAAAAAAATCCAAAATGGCGGAAAAAAAATGGCGGCAAATTTTGTCCGTCTCTCGCTCGGAGACTATAAGAGATGGAGGAGCGGTTTCTCGACAAAAGATGATCAAAACCCGGAGGTCTACCTGGTGAGTAGGAAAAAAATTCAAGATGGCGGATTTTTTTTTTTCCATACAAAATGTATATGGGGAATATTGAAGGGACTAGAAGTTGGGAACTATGCAAGACATTGATTTTGATAGGTTCATAGGGCTTTTTTTCTTTTTCTTTTTTTTCATTTTACATTTTTTTTTTTTTCTTTTTTTTCATTTTTTTTTTCTTTTTCTTTTGTGAATGAGGAGCACGGCCAGGTTATTGCAGATAGGTGGGGTGTGCTCGAACAAATTTTTTGGCAAAAGATGACCAGAATCCGAAGGGCTACTTGATGAGTAAAAAAATCGCGGTCCGCTTTAGCGGGCCGCGCACCCACGCGCCCTACTTGTAGTAATAACACTTCCCGCGAGCTGCTTTAGCAGCTCGCGCACCGAGCGAAATAAATAAAGCCGAACAATCGCGGTCCGCTTTAGCGGGCCGCGCACCCACGCGCCCTACTTGGAGCAATAACACTTCCCGCGAGCTGCTTTAGCAGCTCGCGCACCGAGCAAACGCTAGTTATAATATATATAGCTCGATTACCACTGACTCACTGACTGATTGACATAATTGTTCTCCTAGAAAGAGACAAAAAACGATACAATGATGTACGGGAGATATGTTCGGGTGGGGGATTCGAGTGGGGAAAAATTATGACATTTCGGAAAAACAAGATGGCGGCCGACGTGATTCTTGCAACTCTTTTGTTTTCCAACCGATTTCTTTGAAATTTTGGATTATTGTAGAAATTAGTAAACGATTAACAGAAAAAGTGAAAAAAATTAAAAAAACAAGATGGCGGCCGAGCTGTGACGTCTCAAATTTCCGACCCCTCTCCTGTAAAATTTTGTATGAAAAAAATTTTTTTCACCCACGGTGTCGTATAGAGCTCAAAGAATGTGACTGGGAGAAAGGTGGAGAGAGCTGATGAGTGAGGAGTTCGGAGACGGGCGAGGGGCACGGCCAGGGTAAAGAAGATAGGTGGAGGGTGCTCGACCAAATGTCATTCGAAACCTGGAGCAGTTGCCAGTGAGTTGAAAAAAAAATCCAAAATGGCGGAAAAAAAATGGCGGCAAATTTTGTCCGTCTCTCTCTCGGAGACTATAAAAGATGGAGGAGCGGTTTCTCGACAAAAGATGATCACAACCCGGAGGTCTACCTGGTGAGTAGGAAAAAAATTCAAGATGGCGGATTTTTTTTCCCCCCATACAAAATGTATGGGGAATATTGAAGGGACTAGAAGTTGGGAACTATGCAAGACATTGATTTTGATAGGTTCATAGGGCTTTTTTTCTTTTTCTTTTTTTTTCATTTTACATTTGCTTTTTTTCTTTTTTTTCTTTTTTTTTTCTTTTTTTTTTCTTTTTCTTTTGTGAATGAGGAGCACGGCCAGGTTATTGCAGATAGGTGGGGTGTGCTCGAACAAATTTTTTGGCAAAAGATGACCAGAATCCGAAGGGCTACTTAATGAGTAAAAAAATCGCGGTCCGCTTTAGCGGGCCGCGCACCCACGCGCCCTACTTGTAGTAATAACACTTCCCGCGAGCTGCTTTAGCAGCTTGCGCACCGAGCGAAATAAATAAAGCCGAACAATCGCGGTCCGCTTTAGCGGGCCGCGCACCCACGCGCCCTACTTGTAGTAATAACACTTCCCGCGAGCTGCTTTAGCAGCTCGCGCACCGAGCGAAATAAATAAAGCCGAACAATCGCGGTCCGCTTTAGCGGGCCGCGCACCCACGCGCCTTACTTTTAGTAAAACACTTCCCGCGAGCTGCTTTAGCAGCTCGCGCACCGAGCGAAATACTAGTAATATATATAGCTCGATTACCACTGACTGACTGATTCACTGACTGATTGACATAATTGTTCTCCTAGAAAGAGACGGAAATCGATATAATGATGTTCGGGAGATATGTTCGGGTGGGGGATTCGAGTGGGGAAAAATTATGACATTTCGGAAAAACAAGATGGCGGCCGACGTGAATCTTGCAACTCTTTTGTTTTCCAACCGATTTCTTTGAAATTTTGGATTATTGTAGAAATTAGTAAACGATTAACAGAAAAAGTGAAAAAAATTAAAAAAACAAGATGGCGGCCGAGCTGTGACGTCTCAAATTTCCACCCCTCTCCTGTAAAATTTTGTATGAAAAAAATTTTTTTCACCCATGGTTTCGTATAGAGCTCAAAGAATGTGACTCGGAGAAAGGTGGAGAGAGCTGATGAGTGAGGAGTTCGGAGACGGGCGAGGGGCACGGCCAGGGTATAGAAGATAGGTGGAGGGTGCTCGACCAAATGTCATTTGAAACCTCGAGCAGTTGCCAGTGAGTTGAAAAAAAATTCCAAAATGGCGGAAAAAAAATGGCGGCAAATTTTGTCCGTCTCTCTCTCGGAGACTATAAAAGATGGAGGAGCGGTTTCTCGACAAAAGATGATCACAACCCGGAGGTCTACCTGGTGAGTAGGAAAAAAATTCAAGATGGCGGATTTTTTTTTCCCCCCATACAAAATGTATGGGGAATATTGAAGGGACTAGAAGTTGGGAACTATGCAAGACATTGATTTTGATAGGTTCATAGGGCTTTTTTTCTTTTTCTTTTTTTTCATTTTTCATTTTTTTTTTTTCTTTTTTTTCATTTTTTTTTCTTTTTCTTTTGTGAATGAGGAGCACGGCCAGGTTATTGCAGATAGGTGGGGTGTGCTCGAACAAATTTTTTGGCAAAAGATGACCAGAATCCGAAGGGCTACTTGATGAGTAAAAAAATCGCGGGCCGCGCACCCACGCGCCCTACTTGTAGTAATAACACTTCCCGCGAGCTGCTTTAGCAGCTCGCGCACCGAGCGAAATAAATAAAGCCGAACAATCGCGGTCCGCTTTAGCGGGCCGCGCACCCACGCGCCCTACTTGGAGCAATAACACTTCCCGCGAGCTGCTTTAGCAGCTCGCGCACCGAGCAAACGCTAGTTATAATATATATAGCTCGATTACCACTGACTGACTGACTCACTGATTGACATAATTGTTCTCCTAGAAAGAGTCAAAAAACGATACAATGATGTAGGGGAGATATGTCCGGGTGGGGGATTCGAGTGGGGAAAAATTATGACATTTCAGAAAAACAAGATGGCGGCCGAAGAGAATCTTGCAACTCTTTTGTTTTCCAACCGATTTCTTTGAAATTTTGGATTATTTTAGAAATTAGTAAACGATTAACAGAAAAAGTGAAAAAAATTAAAAAAACAAGATGGCGGCCGAGCTGTGACGTCTCAAATTTCCACCCCTCTCCTGTAAAATTTTGTATGGAAAAATTTTTTTTCACCCATGGTGTCGTATAGAGCTCAAACAATGTGACTCGGAGAAAGGTGGAGAGAGCTGATGAGTGAGGAGTTCGGAGACGGGCGAGGGGCACGGCCAGGGTATAGAAGATAGGTGGAGGGTGCTCGACCAAATGTCATTCGAAACCTCGAGCAGTTGCCAGTGAGTTGAAAAAAAAATCCAAAATGGCGGAAAAAAAATGGCGGCAAATTTTGTCCGTCTCTCTCTCGGAGACTATAAAAGATGGAGGAGCGGTTTCTCGACAAAAGATGATCACAACCCGGAGGTCTACCTGGTGAGTAGGAAAAAAATTCAAGATGGCGGATTTTTTTTCCCCCCCATACAAAATGTATGGGTAATATTGAAGGGACTAGAAGTTGGGAACTATGCAAGACATTGATTTTGATAGGTTCATAGGGCTTTTTTTCTTTTTCTTTTTTTCATTTTACATTTGTTTTTTTCTTTTTTTTTTTTTCTTTTTTTTTCTTTTTCATTTGTGAATGAGGAGCACGGCCAGGTTATTGCAGATAGGTGGGGTGTGCTCGAACAAATTTTTTGGCATAAGATGACCAGAATCCGAAGGTCTACTTGACGAGTAAAAAAATCGCGGTCCGCTTTAGCGGGCCGCGCACCCACGCGCCCTACTTGTAGTAATAACACTTCCCGCGAGCTGCTTTAGCAGCTCGCGCACCGAGCGAAATAAATAAAGCCGAACAATCGCGGTCCGCTTTAGCGGGCCGCGCACCCACGCGCCCTACTTGTAGCAATAACACTTCCCGCGAGCTGCTTTAGCAGCTCGCGCACCGAGCGAAATAAATAAAGCCGAACAATCGCGGTCCGCTTTAGCGGGCCGCGCACCCACGCGCCCTACTTGTAGCAATAACACTTCCCGCGAGCTGCTTTAGCAGCTCGCGCACCGAGCAAACGCTAGTTATAATATATATAGCTCGATTACCACTGACACACTCACTCACTCACTCACTCATTGACAGGGTTGTTCTCCTAGAAGGAGACGGAAATCGATATAATGATGTAGGGGAGATATGTCCAGGTGGGGGATTCGAGTTGGGGAAAATTATGACATTTCGGAAAAACAAGATGGCGGCCGACGTGAATCTTGCAACTCTTTTGTTTTCCAACCGATTTCTTTGAAATTTTGGATTATTGTAGAAATTAGTAAACGATTAACAGAAAAAGTGAAAAAAATTAAAAAAACAAGATGGCGGCCGAGCTGTGACGTCTCAAATTTCCACCCCTCTCCTGTAAAATTTTGTATGAAAAAAATATTTTTCACCCATGGTGTCGTATAGAGCTCAAAGAATGTGACTCGGAGAAAGATGGAGAGAGCTGATGAGTGAGGAGTTCGGAGACGGGCGAGGGGCACGGCCAGGGTATAGAAGATAGGTGGAGGGTGCTCGACCAAATGTTATTCGAAACCTCGAGCAGTTGCCAGTGAGTTGAAAAAAAATTCCAAAATGGCGGAAAAAAAATGGCGGCAAATTTTGTCCGTCTCTCTCTCGGAGACTATAAAAGATGGAGGAGCGGTTTCTCGACAAAAGATGATCACAACCCGGAGGTCTACCTGGTGAGTAGGAAAAAAATTCAAGATGGCGGATTTTTTTTCCCCCCATACAAAATGTATGGGGAATATTGAAGGGACTAGAAGTTGGGAACTATGCAAGACATTGATTTTGATAGGTTCATAGGGCTTTTTTCTTTTTCTTTTTTTTCATTTTACATTTGCTTTTTTTCTTTTTTTTCTTTTTTTTTTCTTTTTTTTTCTTTTTCTTTTGTGAATGAGGAGCACGGCCAGGTTATTGCAGATAGGTGGGGTGTGCTCGAACAAATTTTTTGCCAAAAGATGACCAGAATCCGAAGGTCTACTTGATGAGTAAATAAATCGCGGTCCGCTTTAGCGGGCCGCGCACCCACGCGCCCTACTTGTGGCAACAACACTTCCCGCGAGCTGCTTTAGCAGCTCGCGCACCGAGCGAAATAAATAAAGCCGAACAATCGCGGTCCGCTTTAGCGGGCCGCGCACCCACGCGCCCTACTTGTAGCAATAACACTTCCCGCGAGCTGCTTTAGCAGCTCGCGCACCGAGCAAACGCTAGTTATTATAATATATATAGCTCGATTACCACTGATTCACTCACTGACTGATTCACTCATTGACAGGGTTGTTCTCCTAGAAGGAGACGGATATCGATATAATGATGTAGGGGAGATATGTCCAGGTGGGGGATTCGAGTTGGGGAAAATTATGACATTTCGGAAAAACAAGATGGCGGTCGACGTGAATCTTGCAACTCTTTTGTTTTCCAACCGATTTCTTTGAAATTTTGGATTATTGTAGAAATTAGTAAACGATTAACAGAAGAAGTGAAAAAAATTAAAAAAACAAGATGGCGGCCGAGCTGTGACGTCTCAAATTTCCGACCCCTCTCCTGTAAAATTTTGTATGAAAAAATTTTTTTTCACCCATGGTGTCGTATAGAGCTCAAAGAATGTGACTCGGAGAAAGGTGGCGAGAGCTGATGAGTGAGGAGTTCGGAGACGGGCGAGGGGCACGGCCAGGGTATAGTAGATAGGTGGAGGGTGCTCGACCAAATGTCATTCGAAACCTCGAGCAGTTGCCAGTGAGTTGAAAAAAAATTCCAAAATGGCGGAAAAAAAATGGCGGCAAATTTTGTCCGTCTCTCTCTCGGAGACTATAAAAGATGGAGGAGCGGTTTCTCGACAAAAGATGATCAAAACCCGGAGGTCTACCTGGTGAGTAGGAAAAAATTCAAGATGGCGGATTTTTTTTTTTCCATACTAAATGTATGGGGAATATTGAAGGGACTAGAAGTTGGGAACTAAGCAAGACATTGATTTTGATAGGTTCATAGGGCTTTTTTTCTTTTTCTTTTTTTTTCATTTTACATTTGTTTTTTTTTGTTTTTTTTTTTGTTTTTTTTTTCTTTTTTTTTTTCTTTTTCTTTTGTGAATGAGGAGCACGGCCAGGTTATTGCAGATAGGTGGGGTGTGCTCGAACAAATTTTTTGGCAAAAGATGACCAGAATCCGAAGGTCTACTTGATGAGTAAATAAATCGCGGTCCGCTTTAGCGGGCCGCGCACCCACGCGCCCTACTTGTGGCAACAACACTTCCCGCGAGCTGCTTTAGCAGCTCGCGCACCGAGCGAAATAAATAAAGCCGAACAATCGCGGTCCGCTTTAGCGGGCCGCGCACCCACGCGCCCTACTTGTAGCAATAACACTTCCCGCGAGCTGCTTTAGCAGCTCGCGCACCGAGCAAACGCTAGTTATAATATATATAGCTCGATTACCACTGATTCACTCACTGACTGATTCACTCATTGACAGGGTTGTTCTCCTAGAAGGAGACGGATATCGATATAATGATGTAGGGGAGATATGTCCAGGTGGGGGATTCGAGTTGGGGAAAATTATGACATTTCGGAAAAACAAGATGGCGGTCGACGTGAATCTTGCAACTCTTTTGTTTTCCAACCGATTTCTTTGAAATTTTGGATTATTGTAGAAATTAGTAAACGATTAACAGAAGAAGTGAAAAAAATTAAAAAAAACAAGATGGCGGCCCGAGCTGTGACGTCTCAAATTTCCGACCCCTCCTGTAAAATTTTGTATGAAAAAATTTTTTTTCACCCATGGTGTCGTATAGAGCTTGTTAGCGACGCGAAGATAAACCTTTTTGTAGTGTCACATATTTATAAGAAAAAATACCTATTAAAAAATAAATGTAGACAGATGTCAATATGTGAGAAAATTTTTTCCGCTGCAAATTATAATCCTGAAGAAAAGCTTGACTTTTTATTGAAACTATCCGCTACAGAGTGGTCCATTCGAGCGCGGATCTGGTAATGTTTTAAAACTCCTCCACCAATGATTACGCGTAGTTTCGCAAGGAAGCAGGAGGAACAGAATCAGCTTTTCCATAATGTAGAACCTGGCACTAGTGGACAGTGTATTGGCAGCCACGTAGTGTCGCCGAGTAAGATGTCTACACATAAGAGTAAGTCTAGAAAGTCAAGCTCATCATCTATTATAGCTAGAAAGAGACAACTGGAGCTAGCGGCAGCGGAAGCAAAAGCACTTATAGATAAGCAGCTTATAGATAAGAAGCTCCAAGCAGATATAGCGGCACTCGATGAGGAACATTGTTCTCAAGCGGATGAAGGTGAGGTGCGTAGCACTAATAGTGAAGTAGAGAGATGGTTGGAGCGCAGCCACCACGAAAGTTTAGCACAGCCCGTCCAGCAAGATGGTCACGATTTAGGCGAGCTGTGCCCGCCCGCCGCTGGAGGCGGTGGCACTGTAAGCACTGTTCAAATGCTGGCTAGCGCACTGAAAGATATTGCAGCTGTCTCCAAAAGCAACGCACCAAATACCAGATTGCTTAGCCGTATCAGCACTCAGAAGGATCTACCGGTATTTGCGGGTGACCCACTAGAGTGGCTACACTTTAAACAGGCCTACACTGAGTCTACAGACGTATGTAACTTTACACCTAGAGAAAATCTGTGGAGGCTGCGTAGCTGCCTACGTGGACCGGCGAAGGAAGCTGTAACAGCTCTATTAATTAGCGCCACCACTCCCGACACGGTAATGTCTGCACTTGAGCTACAGTTTGGAAATCCGGACGTAATTATTTCCAGAATAGTGCATGATATTCAGAAGCTACCTGCTATGTCACAGGAATATCATAAAGATATAGTTAAGTTCTCAGTCAAAGTTCAGAACTTCGTAGCAGCAGTTATTTCAATCGGCGAAGATGAGTACCTAAAAAACATGAACATTATGTCGGCTATATTGTCTAAATTCCCCACGGTTTTACTTTCAAAATGGACGGACTACAGTTATCCTCTTATAATTGAAGGCTCTAAGGCTAAACTGGTTATACTTTCAGACTTTTTAAGGGAAGAAGCCGTTAAAACAACAAAAACCGCGGTGAACATTAATTGTGCTAAGCCCGAACAAAGTAATTTTAAGCGTAAGTACGATGAAAACTACGCGAATAGATCCCACAACGTATTACTACAAAGCGAATTAAGCACGGAAGATACGAAATGTCGATTTTGCCGCCGCGGGCCGAAACACGATTTACCGGATTGTAAGGTATTCAAGAAAGCGCTTCGAAAAGACCGTTGGAGTCATGCAAAGAGGTACGGTATCTGTTTTCAATGTTTGAAGGTACCACGAACGAGTCACAACCGTGAAACTTGCCCTGCGAAGAAGTGTGGAAAAAACGGGTGTGAATTAGCACATCACGAACTTTTGCACTATGAGTTTAATCGCAATAGTTCGCTACAGGAAAATAATACCCCCGCGTCTGAATCGATTGAACAACAACCGATCGCG
Organism: Oeneis ivallda; assembly: GCA_029955525.1. Lineage (NCBI taxonomy): Eukaryota > Metazoa > Arthropoda > Insecta > Lepidoptera > Nymphalidae > Oeneis > Oeneis ivallda. The sequence goes on along the minus strand of JARPMR010000003.1, from coordinate 30,063,199 downwards.
GAAACGCAACAAATAACTCATATTAAAGATGACTGTAGCCGAGTACTTCTAAAGATGATAAAGGTACAAGTACACGGGCCGCAAGGAATCGAGACAACTTCAGCGTTGCTTGATGATGGATCGACTATTACTCTGGTTAGTTCAGAACTCGCCGCTCGAGTCGGCCTACATGGTTCTAAGAAATGTATGCGAGTATGCGGCGCCTGGAGTGGACACGTGGTCGAGCGTTATTGCGAAGTTGTAGAATTAACTGTAACTAACAGAGATGGGCAGCCGTTTACGTTTGAAGCGTACAGCGTTGAAAACTTAGAGCTGCCAGCGCAGGATACTTCCAATTTATGCACGGAACGATATAGGCATATTTCTGAAATTGAAAATAAAATAACTCGTCAATACTCTAAGCCGCAGATATTGATAGGGCAGGACAACTACCATTTATTGTTACCACTACAAGTACTTGAAGGTAAACCAGGGGAACCGTTTGCTACTCTTACTCCACTTGGATGGTGTCTTCATGGTTGTACCAGAGCGCACGCTTCTCGTAGTCTATTGCGCTCCGCCCTGCTGCTCAGCACTAACCACCACGACTTGGATATCGAGAGCGAGTGCTTACTCCGAGAGATGCATGAAGAAGTCCAACGTTCTTTCGCTGTTGATTCCCTAGGTGTTACTGTTGCACCTCGAGAGAACGCCGATGACCTGCAAGCTAAGGCTCACTTGGAAAAAACAAGTAAATTAATAAACGGAAGGTGGCACGTTGGTCTAACATGGAAAAATTGCGATGCTAAGATGCCTAACTCTTTTCCTTCCGCAATGTCGAGGTTGAAAGGTGTAGAAAGAAAGATGCAGGCTGACAATGGATATGCTATGCGATATAAGGAGAGGATCGATCACTTATTTCAGAACGATTTTGCTAAAGAGATATCAGACGTATCTACGAGTCCAAGAACCTGGTACTTACCTCATTTCGGCGTCGATAACCCAAACAAAAAGAAGCTACGCTTGGTGTTTGATGCAGCCGCTAAATACCAGAATTTAAGCCTTAATGATTACCTGCTAAAGGGCCCAGATCTACTCGTTTCACTTCTAGGTATTTTGATGCGATTTCGAGAACAGAGAATTGGGATATCAGGCGATATAAAAGACATGTTCCTAAGGATAAAGATTCTACCCGAAGTTCAAGACGCTTTACGTTTTCTGTGGCGTGACAACCCTAAGGAAAAATTAAAAATCTGTGCTATGACATCCTTAATTTTCGGCGCGAACTGTTCACCTTTTATTGCTCAGTTCATTAAAAACAAAAACGCACAGAGATTTGAGTCATCAAACGCGGCCGCCGTACGAGCGATCTGTGAGCAGCACTACATGGATGATTATATCGACAGCCTTCATAGCGTAGACGAGGCGAGAGAAATAGTAAAAGATATTTCATACATTCACGGTCAAGGCGGTTTCGAGATAAGAAATTGGACTAGCAATCGTGAGGAAATATTGGCGTCCCTCCCAACAGAAGCTTTAGGACCTACAATAGTAAGTTTCAATATTGAACAGAACTCAGAACGTACTTTAGGTTTAATATGGTTCCCTAAAAAAGATGTTCTAAGTTTCGATGTATCATTCAAGCGCATTCCCGCTACTATAGTCTCGGGCGAGAAGATACCTACGAAACGAGAAATGCTACGAGTTATAATGTCGATATTTGATGTGTTAGGATTTTTGTCGCCATTTACAATTAAAGGCAAGATATTATTACAAGAGACATGGCAAACTGGTATCGACTGGGACGAATCACTTACAAGTGAACTTTATGTTATGTGGACTGAGTGGTTAAAATTGCTTATGGATATTGATCAAGTTAGCCTACCGCGTCATTATCTAGCAGCCACGCGTGTAAACGATCGTCAAGAAGATGCAGTGGATGCACCGAATCTACTAGCAGGCGTGTACGAACAATTAGAATTGCATGTTTTCTGTGACGCTTCGCCGAAAGCTATGTGCGCCGTCGCTTACTGGCGCTGTAATGACAAACATAGGAGCGTCGCGTTTGTTGCAAGCAAATGCAAAGTGGCGCCTGTAAAACGATCGCTATCGGTGCCACGGCTTGAACTTCAAGCAGCTGTATTGGGGGCTAGGTTAGCGGACACTATAATCAAGAAACATAGAATCAAACCACAGAGAAAATATTTTTGGTGCGAGTCGACTACTGTGCTGCACTGGATAAAAAATAACGCGCGAAATTATCAAACGTTCGTAGCTCATCGACTAGGGGAAATTGATGAACTTACCTGTTCGAATGAATGGCGCTACGTACCTACTAAATTGAACATCGCAGATGCCGCGACTAGAGAAGTTTGCGATATGAAGATTTTCAGCGGCGAATGGCTATACGGACCGTCGTTTCTTTCACGCGACGAGAATGAATGGCCTGAGGACATGTTAAGAGTATCTACGTCAAATCAAGTTATCACAGAATGTGTGGCTATAATAGAAAGCACTGCTGTATGCTTACCTGCCTGTCCGGACCCTGTGAGATTCTCGTCATGGCTACGTCTACTGAAATCTACTTGCGTAGTGTTATCATTTGTGGATAAGAAATGTAAGAAGCCTACCGGTGAAATTAATGGTGTTATGATGAAACGCGCGGAACAACTGTTAATGAGATACGCACAGACGCAATCATTTACTGAAGAACTCGAACGCCTGAAAAAAGAAAAACCATTAGATAAGAAGAGTAAGTTACTTACCTTAACACCGTTCCTAGACGAGCATGGAATTCTTCGGGTTGGGGGCCGCATCGACGCTGCAACTGAAATCAAGAAAGAGAGGAAGAAACCTCCGGGTAGTCCGCACTGGGGCGGGCCATGGAAAAGGTTAATTAGAAGCTACAAGAGGATTAAAATGAAAGAACGAGCACCAAGAAAAGAAATGTTGATCACTTTGATATCAAAAGTGGAACAGATGGTCAAAAGCCGTCCACTTATTCATGTATCTGTGGAACTCTCAACCACAGAAGCCATAACTCCTAATCAGTTTGTTTTAGGTACTTCCTCAAACCTCACGTTGGTCGGAGCATTTGTGGACTCCAACCTGTTCCTGAGGAAGCAGTGGCCCACTTCGCAGCTTTATGTCAGCCAGTTCCAGCGCAGCTGGGTCCTGCAACACACCTACCGTGGCGTACAGGTCGTTATTGTCGACCCCAACATGCCTCGAGGGGCGTGGCCTCGAGGCGTCATCGAAGCGGTGCTGCCAGACAAGGACGGGCGCCTACGAGTCGTGGACGAGGCGCCGAAGTCGGGACTGCTAAGAAGACTGATGGCACGCGTCGCAGTGCTGCCAGTTGGAGAAGAGTGCTGAACCCAGCACTGGGGCGGGCTATGTTAGCGACGCGAAGATAAACCTTTTTGTAGTGTCACATATTTATAAGAAAAAATACCTATTAAAAAATAAATGTAGACAGATGTCAATATGTGAGAAAATTTTTTCCGCTGCAAATTATAATCCTGAAGAAAAGCTTGACTTTTTATTGAAACTATCCGCTACAGAGCTCAAAGAATGTGACTCGGAGAAAGGTGGCGAGAGCTGATGAGTGAGGAGTTCGGAGACGGGCGAGGGGCACGGCCAGGGTATAGTAGATAGGTGGAGGGTGCTCGACCAAATGTCATTCGAAACCTCGAGCAGTTGCCAGTGAGTTGAAAAAAAATTCCAAAATGGCGGAAAAAAAATGGCGGCAAATTTTGTCCGTCTCTCTCTCGGAGACTATAAAAGATGGAGGAGCGGTTTCTCGACAAAAGATGATCAAAACCCGGAGGTCTACCTGGTGAGTAGGAAAAAATTCAAGATGGCGGATTTTTTTTTTTCCATACTAAATGTATGGGGAATATTGAAGGGACTAGAAGTTGGGAACTAAGCAAGACATTGATTTTGATAGGTTCATAGGGCTTTTTTTCTTTTTCTTTTTTTTTCATTTTACATTTGTTTTTTTTTGTTTTTTTTTTTGTTTTTTTTTTCTTTTTTTTTTCTTTTTCTTTTGTGAATGAGGAGCACGGCCAGGTTATTGCAGATAGGTGGGGTGTGCTCGAACAAATTTTTTGGCAAAAGATGACCAGAATCCGAAGGTCTACTTGATGAGTAAAAAAATCGCGGTCCGCTTTAGCGGGCCGCGCACCCACGCGCCCTACTTGTAGTAATAACACTTCCCGCGAGCTGCTTTAGCAGCTCGCGCACCGAGCGAAATAAAAAAAGCCGAACAATCGCGGTCCGCTTTAGCGGGCCGCGCACCCACGCGCCCTACTTGTAGTAATAACACTTCCCGCGAGCTGCTTTAGCAGCTCGCGCACCGAGCGAAATAAATAAAGCCGAACAATCGCGGTCCGCTTTAGCGGGCCGCGCACCAACGCGCCTTACTTTTAGTAAAACACTTCCCGCGAGCTGCTTTAGCAGCTCGCGCACCGAGCAAACGCTAGTTGGATATATATATCTCTCTGGTAATCATAACATCGCTCATTTGCTACAACAATGTTTTATCTCGAATAACTGATAGTGATTTTAACTAGTAATGTAGAAAAATAGGTTTTTATGAAACGGAACTATCGTTTCGGTCGTAATGGGAACTTTTTGTCACTTTTTATTTTGTTTTTATTTTATTTTGCAAAGAAAACTTACAGCTAATTAATAAAGTAAATAGATAAGAACAGAAGAAAATTAAAGCTAATAACAAGTTTTCACAGATTTGACAGAGAATTTACATAAGAAAAACAAAGACTCAACTGGGAAAAAATAGAGAGAAAAAGTACCTAGTAAAGAAAAAAACAATAAGGAGGAAAAAGAACGAAAAACGGAATCTGGCCAAAAATTGCTTTACTAAAAAAAAACTTGAGAGGTGTCAAGGGACACCCGGATGGAACGAAGTTCTTAATGTTCATAAACCGACATAATTTTTTAAAATATTATAGCAAATAAATTGTAGCCGTAAAAAATTTGGGAAAAATTCCACATGTAGAAATTATTTAAAATAAAATTGAAAATAGAAAATTTAGTTCGTAGAGCTGGGATTCGAACCATCCACCTTTATGCGACTGTAGAAACCACACTACGGAGATCTAATATTTTAGTGTGAAAATATTGAACACAATGCCAAATTCACATTCAAAAAAGTGTCGGTTCAATTTAGTCTTAATTTTTTCCGTCTAGCCCCCTTTCGCATCGTGCGATAAGGAACTTCGTTCCAAAAATCAATATGAATCGGATCATGAATATAAAGCATAAATTACAACTATCTGTTGATGGAAGAGTTCCGCCATGGACGAAGAATATCGAGAAGAGACGACTTTCGAACTGATATAATTCCTATTTGAGTGGATAAATTGTTTCGCGTAAAGCGGGCATTAGGCGGAATTATTCCGCGCGGCTGGTTTGATGCGTGCATTGTTCGCGTCGACGCACCATCCTTCATTGTCAAGGCCAAGCGAAAAGGTTTTCCTTTCATACAGCGATAAGCATTCCACAGTTCGTTTTAAACGCACCAATCGCAAAAACTCGCATTTCTGACATAAACTTGACGCGGGAATACCTACTCTTTATGAGAGATGTCAGTATTCGTGACTTTCTACCTTTGCTGAATAGAATAGAATAGAAATGTTTTTTATTCAAATAAACTTTTTTACAGGTGCTTTTGAATCGTCGATGAGTGTACCACTGGTTCGAAAAGCCCTTCCTGCCGAGAAGAACCAGAAACTAGGCGGTTGCTCTTTTCAAAACAAGTTAGTAAAAGTAGATTATTTGCCGTAAACCATTCAAAAACTTGAGATGATGCATTATTTACACCGTCAAAATTGTCTTTCGTCCTATCGACTTTAAAAATCAAAGACGTATCATCAGCAAATAGTACAATATCGCAAGTAGTTTGGACAAAATGTGGTAAATCATTTATGTAAATCAAAAACATGAATGGACCTACAATAGAACCCTGGGGTACACCCATTACTGAGGCTGATCCGGATGATTTAACATCATTGACACATACTCTTTGAACACGATCACTAAGATAAGACGCAATGAGGCTAAGTGCAAAATCTTTAATACCATAGTGGCTCAGTTTAAGCAAAAGGGCCTCGTGATCAACGCAGTCGAATGCTTTTGATAAATCACAGAAAATACCAATGGCATTCTGTGAGTTCTTCCATGCATGCTGATATATTTCTTAATTTCATTATCATCATCAACTCAATCACGGGCTCACTACTGTGCATGGGTCTCAACTCACAATGAGCAGGGTTGCTGCAGTTCACCACGCTGGCCAAGTACGGATTGGCAGACTTCTTTTCTTTTTTCTTGACCTTCGAGGTCATTATAAAGAACTCTCAGGAATGCGGGTTGCTTATTAAATGAGATAAGTGATATTAAATTGCTTAAATAGCACATAATCGCGACCACCTCCCTGGCTCAGTGGTGAGCGCTGTTGTCTTATAACTGGGAAGTCTCGGGTTCGATTCCCGGCGGGGTCAATTTGGGAATTTATAATTTCTGAATTTTCTCTGGTCTGGTCTGGTGGGAGGCTTTGGCCGTGGCTAGTTACCACTCTACCGTCAAAGACGTGTCGCCAAGCGATTTAGCGTTCCGGCACGATGGCGTGTAGAAACCAATTAGGGTTATGGGTTGAATGTTCACTGCCATACCCCTTCCAAATTAGCCCGCTACCATCTTAGACTGCATCGTCACTTACCATCAGGTGAGATCGCAGTCAAGGACTAGCTTGTCATCGTATAAAAAAAATACAAAAAGTTAAAGGTGTTTTGAACCCCCAAAAAGAGGCCGAACTCTGAATCACTAGGCTATCACTGCTTATTCAATTTAAACAACGAAAATTAATTTTGTTTCAATACCTCTAGGGTTTTACAATGTACTCAACTTGATATTATGAAAATACAGTCTATTTTCTTATACAAGCCTACACGTCTGGGTATTTATTTACAAAGGTAATTACTCAATGATGGTAAGAGTTATTTTTTGTTAATGAAAAACCTAAAAATAGTTTGTTTAGACTCAGTCACCTGCAATCTTTTTTTTATACAAAAACTTATTACATACCTAATAAAGTTAATTAGTTTAATATAGGTACTTAAAAATAATATAATAAGCAGGATATGCTACAACTTTATTACCTGTCTGATGCATGATAAAGGTTTTACCTTCAGCTCATTCTGAATGAATTTTAAATTGGGCAATACTTTTTTTTGTTTAGTTGATCTGTTTGTCACGACGTTTTCAAATTTGTGAGTTGAATAGTCCAGTATAAAATATCTAAACCACAAACAAACATTTAAGTATATTTCTACAATTTTCATATTAAAACTGAACAACCAGCTCTCACACTTTGAATTAAACCGATCATATATAAGTTGAGCGTGGGCTTAGACCCTTTGAAAAAAGTTAAATCAGAAACGTGATGTGGCATAAGAGATCGGGTGAAAAGGAAAAAGGCGCGGACTGACGATAGAGGGCGTGAAACTGTCCACACGAGGGCTAACGTCTCCTCGCGCGTCTGACGATCGATATCTGCTGACTGATCGCGGACGTGCGAGGGACAATCAAACTAAAGGACTATGCTTACCGGTATGCATTCGCTTTGCAATTTAGTTTGTTACACAAGAATTTCTTTATCAACCGATGTTGTTACGTTCCCTCAAATATGGTCGAGCGAAGCAATGGCTGGATCATGCGTCATGCTCGTGAACAGGTGCCGCCGGCTGGAATGGGGCTACTTTCTGTCTGCCCGTCTTTGACATAAATTGAATTCTGATACATATATATTGAGCGCAGGTCTCCTCTCAGGGAAGGGTTATAGGCCAATTGTCCACCACGCTGTCCCAATGCGAATTGGTGGACTTCACACACCTTCGAGAACATTATGAAGAAATCTCAGATGTGCAGGTTTCCTCACGATGTTTTCCTTCACCGATGAAGCAAGTGATATTTAATTGTTTAAACGCATATAATCATAATAATAATATATAGTATCATCAAATACTCATACGTACGTTTTGTGGAAATGTCATAATATTCTATTAGAATAGAATAGAATAGAAATGTTTTTTATTCAAATAAACTTTTACAAGTACTTTTGAATCGTCAATGAGTCTACCACTGGTTCGGAATGCCGTTCCTGCCGAGAAGAACCAGCAAGAAACTCGGCAGTTGCTCTTTTCAAAATACTTTTACAATATACTTAACAGATATTCTATGTATGCAGAGTTTCCACAATGAGGGAAAGGTCCACAAAAGCATACGTAATTATTTCTAATTATAATTCAACACATGTCAAGACGGGCAGACAGAAAGTAGCCCCATTGCCGCTGGTGGCACCCGTTCACGAGCATGATGCATGACCCAGCCATTGCTTCGCTCAACCATATTTTAGGGAACGCAACAACCCGCATCACACGACACCACCGCAGAAATGTTAAAGAGAGTGTGACATACTTAGGCTACCCATCCTAAGGCATCGAATTGAAACTAATATTCAAATCAAATACTCATTTTAAAATATGACTTGTTACATTCATTGTTGTATTCTAACAAAGATGCACGGGTTAAATCAGCTTGGCATCCAGCTGCCCACAAGATAGTATAAAAACTTATTACAATGTAATAGCTACTTATTAATATTGTAAAATGATTATTTTGAAAAGAGCAACTGCTGAGTTTCTTGCCGGCTCTTCTCAGCAGAATCCGCTTTCCGAACCGGTGGTAGAATCTTGACGTGTCATAAGAGCCACAGGTTGGCCTACATGAAATAAATAATTTTGAATTTTGAATTTTTTTGAATTTTGATAGACGTTCACTGCTGGACAAAAGTCTCATGAATGAACTTCCTCAGGCACGGTCTTGCGCCGCGTATCCAGCGGCTGTCTGCAACTCGTCTGATGTCAGTACAACCGTACATCTAGTAGAGATCTGAAAACACTGCGCTTTTCGGTACGGGGTCGCCATTTCACCTTGGGACGCCAACGACCATCATCATTATTATTTAGGTTAAGGACTGCGGCTTCATCTGAAAATATTCTCCGCGTAATCTTCTCACGAAGCAGTGATAGCCTAGTGGTTAGGACTGTGGTCTCCTATTCGGGGGGTCGCAGGTTCGATCCCGGGTACGCACCTCTGACTTTTCGGAGTCAAGTGTGTTTAAACAATTAAATATAACTTCCTTCAACGGTGAAGGAAAACATCGTGAGAAAACCTGCACATCTGAGATTTCTTCATAATGTTCTCGAAGGTGGTGTGAAGTCCGGCAATTCGCATTGGGCCAGCGTGGTGGACTATGGCCTATAACCCTTCTCTGAGAGGAGACCTGCGCTCAGTAGTGAGCCGTTGATGGGTTGCTAATGATGATGATGAATCTTCTCACTACACATAAAATCATCACATAAATGTCATCATCATAAAACATCATGACATCATAACATTTTCTTTTGTCTTCTCCATTAAAGACATAACATATTACACGCTAAAATCCTTCGTTTGGAAATTCATTGAAAATTGAGATACGATTAATCAAAAACCTAATAATATACTCGTAGCTAAAGCGAGTGTACCCACGTCGTTAAGTTATCTGAGCCACTGAACTCCGCGACGCAAACCCGCCCCAAAGGCTCCGTGCCCGCCCACTCCTCAACCAGAAATTACCGTAATCTTAATACTTGAACAAATCCCCATTAAATCTTTAATCGGAAAGGAAAATTTAGCAAACAATATAATATTTATACAGTGATAAAGGCCTCCTAATGAAATTGTATTTCTGAACCTTTTGTGACAAAATTATTGGTAAAACAGTTTTCTGCGAACTACACATTTCTAAATGTCGAACCAGTTTCGGTGTTCTGTTTTAATGCCTTTACAGTGCTTCTGAAAAAGTGGGCCGTGGCGTAGTTAACTACAAAGTGGTCCGTGGCATAGTACTGGACAAAAAAGGTTTTAGAAATTCACACTTTATTTACATAGGTCAGACACATCAATCACATATAAAAGTGTAAGTTCCTGTTTTTTTATTAAATACTATGTATGTTCACCAATTACTCGAAGACGCCTGAACCGATTTGGAAAATTCTTTTTTTGTTTAAAAGGGTACTTTTAAGGTGGTCTCATTTAAATTTTATCGAAATCGCTTGAGCGGTTTTTAAAAAATCAACAATAAATTACATACTTTGTAGTGGCGCTGGAGTTGGAAGTCGGTTTTTTAAAAAGATTTTTTTATATTAAATTATTGTGGCTACTCTTATATTGCTATACTCTCTTAGGGGTCTATAATTGATTTCATTACTCATATGATGAAAAGATTTCTGCATGAATCATTAATAAACTTATTAAGGTTTTTTAGTTCAAAAATTCTCAGTAACAGCATCAGAGTTGGGAAGTTCACGGTGTTACCCCCTCGTACCGCGGAGACGTTGGACCCGTTGGACACGCAAACCTTTTAGCATTGAATTAACCAACTGTTTGAAAATAATTATGATAAAGCTCGTAGGTATTATAATACAAAAAGTCAAAGTCTGAATTTTACTATTTCTACTTTTCTTTCGTATGTTATTTATATAATGACGCCAACTGACCACTTTATGTATATCTGAATGGGTCTGATCCCTTTACAGTATATGATACTATAATCGAACAAATCTCGAAGGCCAGGGTTCGGCGGCGGCTGGCTGCGTCAACAAAGGTATCAAACTGAGCCCTTCCTCATCCCACTATACTTATGAGCGCGCGGAGATATGATAAAGCGGTAGAGCGGAAATTGAATAGAATTAATTGATAACTAACCTAATCCTTTCTCATACCCTTACAGTACCCGGCGATATATAATGCACATCTGCCTTTGGAATAAAACGCTATTTCTATTCTATTGCAAGGAAAGATAGCCAGAAATTCACGTAGTAATTACTGAAATCTCTTCACAATCGGCGAGCACATCACGTAACATATATAAAAAAATGCAGTCGAACTGTGAATAGAATAGAATAGCGTTTTATTCCAAAGGCCGATGTGCAATATATATCGCCGGGTACTGTACTTCTTTAGCCATACTAATATTCTTATTTCCTAATCCTTATTAATATTATGAATGCATCTCAGCAGAACGGTTTTCTCGGTTTTCGAACCGGCGCGGTGGTAGTCATGACGTGTCATAAAACTCATAAAAGCCACATGTTGGCCTTCTTGAAATAGATAATTTTGAATTTGAATGCGAAAGTCTATTTGTTTGTCGGTTTGTCCTTCAATGACGTGGCAACGTAGCAACGTTTCAACATAATTTTTTGCATAGATATAGTTGAGAACCTCTAATCCCGCAAAAATAAAGTCCCTGCGGGATTTTAAAAAACTTAATTTGCTTTTTAAAAACTGGAGAGTGGAGTGGACATCGAAATCCATTTGATCATAATAATATCAAAACCGGGTTGGCTCTGATAAAATCCTAGGATTGCAATCTTGGATCATTGTCCGACGCGGTTAAAGTCACTGGCATTTTCAGAACTGTATCAGCAATTCTTGCGGCTCTGTGCGATGTAAGCTGCAACTAACTCCGGTGTCAGATGTTAATTAAAAAATAACACTAAATGATACTACGGAAAAGTTGCTAGTTGTGTAATGTGTTGTCCTTTCGTCCAAACGCTTAAATCTCCAACTTGAGGGTACACAAACCTTATTCAATCTTCATTTATCGGGGCCTTTGAAACTAGCCCAAATACTGTTACCAAAGAAAGTGTACTATCAGGAATATTGACTGCTATAGTAAATAAATATGTACAAGAGTAGGCTCAATATAATGATGACGAACACAATATTATTTGTAATTTTAGCTCTCATGTAACGAGTAGGTATTTAAATACAATGGAATAAAAATAGAAATTGAATATAATATAAAAACATTATTTTTAAACAACCGACTTCAAACTCTCATTTTACTACATTACCACACACACTATACAAAGTATTTAATTTATTGTTGATATTTTAAAAACCGCACGACGATTTCGATAAAATATGGGACCACCTTGGGAGTAAGCCCTGTCAAACAAAAAAAGAATTGTCCAAATCGGTTCAGGCGTCTTTCGAGTAATCGATGAACATACATAAAAAAAACAGATTCCCACGAATTGATAACCTCCTCCTTTTTTGAAGTCGGATATGGTGACCGAACCAGTGATTTATGGTATTTTTTATCCGAGATTCTGAGTTTCACTCTCTTCTTGTGTCGTATTCCTCATTGATGAGGGTCGTGGCCCTTCTAACTTCCAATCCATTTAACGAATAAAACACACCGCAACGGAGAAGGTGCAAGGTGTTGATATTATTATATTTAACTAATAAACAAACAGTTTCTAGATCAAAACTAATACCTACCTACACTGCAATTACGGAAAAGTTTTAAATACTTACTGAAAGTTGAAAATGGCTGTAAACAAATCTGAAAATCTTTACTACTTAGGTATTTACTTTATAAAAAATTCTTTTCAAAAAACCGACTTCTAACGCCACTACAAAGTATAAAAATAATTTTAGTTTGTCCACGTTTGTTGAAGTCGGGCGGGCCTATATACAAACTATGAAACCGATGCGCGACGCTACAGAATATGATAGACTCATTTGTAGAAGTCGAGCGAGCATCGCGAGTCGGTTTCATAGTTTGTATTTTAGGCCCGCCCGACTTCAACAAACGTGGACAAACTAAAATTATTTTTATACTTTGTAGTGGCGTTAGAAGTCGGTTTTTTGAAAATAATTTTTATTTTAAGCTTTTAAGTGTAGTATCCTATGATTGAGGAGCTAGGACCTGGAGCTCCATGATGTAGTCCATACTTGTTACCTACAATAACAATTTGTAATCGAAATTTCCTAAATCGCCATTGTTTTAGCCTGCAGCATCAGGCTTGAGGAGTTGAAGGTTAAAATTTTTATGGGACCATTTCGCAAACATACTCTGTCGATTTAAAAAAAATCACGCGAATCGGTCCAGTAATCCCGGAGAAATCGGTGGACATACATAGAAAAAAAAAAAAAAAGATACCGGCGGAATTGAGAACCTCCTCCTTTTTGGAAGTCGGTTAAAAATACTAGCTGACGCCTGCGACGTCGTCCGCGTTGATTTAGTTTTTTAATATCCCTCGGGAACTCTTTGATTTTCCGGGGTAAAAAGTAGCCTATGTCACTCTGCAGGTCCTCAACTATACCCATGCAGAAAATCACGTCGATCCATAGCCCTGTTGCGGCGTGATTGAAGGACAAACCAACAAACCAACAAACAAACACACTTTCGCATTTATAATATTAGTAAGGATGTGAAAGTGTTTGTTTATAAAGTCCTTCAGTCTCGCAGCGACGGATTGACGTAATTCTTTTTATGGGTAGTTTCATGGTATCTTCTCCTCAACTATAGAGTGTCATGACATGGACATTTTCAAAACGGTAAAACAAAGGTGGGATTATTATAAAATCTAACTCCACGCAGACGGATTCGCGGTCAAGAGCTAGTAAGACAAAGTATAAAGTTGGACGCGCCAATAATGACTCTGCAAACATGCCGCCCTAAGTCGGTTATCGGTCGGGAAACAGTCCCCGAAAGAAGAAAGGGAATAAAACCCAAGCGCAAACTGTTTGTTTTACCCCGTGAGCCTTCTCCGCCATTTAATGTGAAGGACTGATCCACAAAACTGGACTTAATAATCCAGTTTATTTGTACATGTGAACCACACACGAACCATATCGAGCTTTATGCTAAAGGATGACTGTAAACAAAACTTGATTCTGGTAATAAGCAACTAAATAAATCACTGCCCGAAAAACTAATCTTGTAAGACATACCTAGTAGATACATGATTCATTTGATTTGTATTGAGCGCCGAGTAAGTAATTTTTTTTAATAAAAGATCGAAAAATGGCAAATATTTGAGAAACATGCTAAGTATGAAGATTTTTTCATAATAAATAGTTTTTTTTTCATTTTTTCTGACAAATTATGAGTAAATATAAAGATATATTACTTAATCTTCATTTAAATATAATTAAATGTCTGATCAAAATTTTTCATTAGTATTATGGGCAAAAATTATTTAAAAAAAATTTGAGAGGTGTCAAGGGACACCCGGATGGAACGTAGTTGCTTTTGATTAATTAATTTGGCATTGTGTTCGGTATTTTCGCGGTACAATAATGGGTCTCCGTAGCCTTGTGGCTTCTGCAGTCGCCTAACAGCCAAAGGTCGATGGTTCGAATCCCAGCTCGACAGACTGAATTTTCTATTTTCTATTTTATTTTAAATAATTTCTACATGTGGAATTTTTCCACATGTAGAAATTGTTTAAAATAAAATTGAAAATGGATAATTTCTACATGTGGAATTTTACCCTAATTTTTTATAACTTAGGTATAAGTTATAAAAAATTAGGGAAAGGTTCCACATGTAGAAATTGTTTAAAATAAAATTGAAAATGGAAATTTCGGTCTGTCGAGCTGGGATTCGAACCATCGACCTTTGGCTGTTAGGCGACTGCAGAAGCCACAAGGCTACGGAGACCCAATATTGTACCGCGAAAATACCGAACACAATGCCTTCAAAAAAGTGTCGGTTTCAAAAAAGTGTCGATCCGTCTAGCCCCCTTCCGAGTTCCGCACCGCGCGATAAGGAACGTATCCAATAATGAATGTCAATCAAGTGACTCGGATCTCTGCACTGGCTGAAGAAAGAGCTCATACAACTTAAACAGATGCGGATTTAAACATAGCTAAGAACCATTACCATTTAAACTCGTTTTCTAATAAAAAAAACCGCATTCCAATCGATTCGTCCGTTTGAGTCTTGTGATGTCACATAATTCAAATTCAAATTCAAAATTATTTATTTCACGTAGGCCAACCTGTGGCTCTTATGACAAGTCATGACTCTACCGCCGGTTCGGAAAGCGTATTCTGCTGAGAAGAGCCGGCAAGAAACTCAGCAGTTGCTCTTTTCACAATAATCATTTTACCATATTATTATGAAGCCATTAATACAGACAGACAGACAGACAAAATACCCTTGAATTCCACAACCAAATTAAAATGGTAACGATTCCATTGTATTCGGTCAGTATCTTAAGTGTCCGTTTTCCCAGCAGCAAAACTGGAAAAGGAAATGCTCGAGCAAATATTTTCCATTTTCATTGGACGTGTGAAACGTGGGGAGCTCTTATTGCGACTTCTTATCAGTTACGATGTTACCAGCACCGAGATGTTAGTTCACAAGATGTTAGTTCACAAGATGTTAGTTCACCAAGATGTTAGTTCACAAGCCCACAAAATCAGCTCTTCTCACATTCGCGCTCGCGTCACGCTCTCGTGTGTCGTGTGGTGCGGGTTGTTACGTTCCCTCAAATATGGTTGAGCGAAGCAATGGCTGGGTCATGCGTCATGCTCGTGAACGGGTCCCACCGGCGGGAATGGGGCTTCTTTCTGTCTGCCCGTCTTAACATGTGTTGAATTATAGTTAGATATAATTACGTATGCTTTTGTGGAACTTCCCCTCATCGTGGAAACACTGCATACATAACATAATATCTATTATATTGTAAACTTGTTTTGAAAAGAGCAACTGCCGAGATTCTTGCTGGTTCTTCTCGGCAGGAACGGCATTCCGAATCAGTGGTAGACTCATCGACGGTTCAAAAGCACTTGTATAAAAGTTTATTTGAATAAAAAACATTTCTATTCTATTCTATTCATGCTGGTGTGTTGTTGTTGATTGGAAAATATTTTCACTTTAAGTCGGTGTAGGTACAGTCACGTAGTGTCAGTTGATCGAATTCTGAAAAGATGCATCAATCATTGTTTCGTTGGTACCTAGTAGCAATCGTGCGGATTGGTTTAATTTTATGGCGTGGCGTAAATTTATGGCGTTCTAGTTGCAACATGGCGTGGCGTAAAGGGTCTAGCCGGATAGGTATGGCGAGTCGGCCCCCAAATGGGAACCTATATCGAAACTTATGTCATATCATCGACTTGATGTACCAACACGATATATGTAGGTTTCGCGCCCGGCTTCCGCTTTGACCTTGAGATATGGGGCAAAATAGGCCACACGCATAACTATCATTCAAAAAAATACATCTCAAAAACTAATTCAGCTAGAGAAGTAAAACCAACGCGAGGCTTTAGGTTACTTTACAGAGTATATTATATAATTTTTTGGATTTTTTAGAATAATTATAAATATATATAAATAAATAAATAAATAATAATTTTTGTTTCAGTCTTCTCAGTGATTCACAATTACGGAAATAATATAATATTATGCTCCTTTACGTGCACTATTACTCATAAAAATTTCGTGAGAAAAAAGTTGGGGATACACTTCGAAAAAAAAAAATATATGATGTGGTCCTCGTAGTGTTTAGGTATAAACAGGACTTTACCTATATCTTCCTCTTCTTTATCAACCTATAGACGTCCACTGCTGGACAATGGTCTCCTGCATGGACTTCCACACGTCTCGGTCTTGCACCGCTTAGATCCAGCGGCTCCCTGCGACTCGTTTGATGTCGTCGGCCCACCTAGTGGGGGGGTCTGCCAACACTGCGTTTCCCGGTGCGGGGTCGCCACTCCAGCACCTTGGAACCCCAACGACCATCAGCTCTTCGAACTATGTGTCCCGCCCATTTCCACTTCAGTTTCGCAACTCTGACTCTGACTTGCTGAGCTATGTCGGTGACTTTGGTTCTCCTACGGATCTCCTCATTTCTGATTTGATCTCGCAGGGATACTCCGAGCACAGCTCTCTCCATCGCTCGCTGAGTGACGCTGAGTGAGCCCATTGTTAGCGACCATGTCTAGAATCCGTAAGTCATCACTGGCAACACGCACTGTTCGAAGACTTTAGTCTTCAGGCACTGAGGGATTTTGGATGAGAAACAGTCTGGCTTACGGATCCGAGACATGATCGCTAACTATGGGCCTGATAAGAAGGCTCAGGGTCACTCAGCGAGCGATGGAGAGAGCTATGCTTGGAATTTCCCTGCGAGATCAAATCAGAAATGAGGAGATCCGTAGGAAAACCAAAGTCACCGACATAGCTCAGCGAGTCCCGAAACTGAAGTGGAAATGGGCGGGGCACATAGTTCGAAGAGCTGATGGTCGTTGGGGTCCCAAGGTGCTGGAGTGGTGACCCCGGACCGGAAAACGCAGTGTTGGCAGACCCCACCACTAGGTGGACCAACGACATCAAACGAGTCGCAGGGAGCCGCTGGATGCAAACGGCGCAAGACCGAGACCTGTGGGAGTCCATGCAGGAGACCATTGTCCAGCAGTGGACGTCTATAGGTTGATAAAGAAGAAGAAGATATAGGTAAAGTCCTGTTTATACCTAAACACTACGAGGACCACATCATATATTTTTTTTTTCGAAGTGAATCCCCAACTTTTTTCTCACGAAATTTTTATGAGTAATAGTGCACGTAAAGGAGCATAATATTATATTATTTCCGCTATTGTGAATCACTGAGAAGACTGAAAAAAAATTATTATTTATTTATTTATTTATCTATATATATAAAAGAAAGTGGTGTTAGTTACACTATTTATAACTCAAGAACGGATGAACCGATTTGGCTGAAAATTGGTGGAGAGGTAGCTTAGAACCAGGAGACGGACATAGGATACTTTTTATCCCGTTCGACCGCGTTTCCGTCAAGTCACTATAAAACGTGGTATAACAAAAACGCACGACATGGAATAACAAAACGCAAATGACAGTGGAATAACAAAACGTAAATGACAGCTAAACGTAATTTTGTCTTTGGTTAAGTATGGTAAAAAATTTGACAATTATAAAAAGTGTTATAATAAAGCATTACTGATATTATAAATGCGAAAGTGTGTTTGTTTGTTGGTTTGTCCTTAAATCACGTCGCAACAGAACAGCGGATTGATGCGATTTTTTGCATGGGTATAGTAATGGATGTAGTAGTGGTTCCTCAGACCGGGAGAGCTACTTTTTATCTCGGATAATGAAAGAGTTCCCGCGGAATTTTTAAAAACTAAATCCATGCGGACGAAGTCGCGGGCATCAGCTAGTTTATATATATTTATAATTATTCTAAAAAATCCAAAAAATTATAAAATATACTCTGTAAAGTAACCTAAAGCCTCGCGTTGGTTTTACTTCTCTAGCTGAATTAGTTTTTGAGATGTATTTTTTTGAATGATAGTTATGCGTGTGGCCTATTTTGCCCCATATCTCAAGGTCAAAGCGGAAGCCGGGCGCGAAACCTACATATATCGTGTTGGTACATCAAGTCGATGATATGACATAAGTTTCGATATAGGTTCCCATTTGGGGGCCGACTCGCCATACCTATCCGGCTAGACCCTTTATGGCGTTCTAGTTGCAACATGGCGTGGCGTAAATTTATGGCGTTCTAGTTGCAACATGGCGTGGCGTAAATTTATGGCGTTCTAGTTGCAACATGGCGTGGCGTAAATTTATGGCGTTCTAGTTGCAACAATACAAACTATAGTCAATAGCGAGAGAGTGTCGGCCAATCAGATGTGATAACGATCATGATACAGCCTTTAGCAATATATTTTTATTTTTTATCTACTCCCATGCTTTAAATCCTCTATAAAAGATTCTGAAATAGTTAGCTTATTGCCAACATTAAAACACCAACCAACCCAATGTCTTAATAACCATAATGTCATCCAAACGTGAAACATGATATAATGTACTGAATTTCATAATAACACTCCTTTGTTTTTTTTCCGATCCCTTCTGAGCAAAGGTTTACTCCACAGACAGCCACATTTTTACTGTTCGATGCGTGGTATCTATGAATTTCAAAAAAAAAAACATTTGTATGAATTTCAAAAAAAGAACATTGTCATTCACGCGCGTTTCAGTACCGAACGCCGCGCGCCGTAAAAAAAATAGGTTATTCGAATCCCTGCCATTTTTCTTAATTTACAAAAATTGAGCGATTCAAGTTTCGACAGCACACCGCCAGATATTTTAAACGCTGCAAAAGAAATTTCCAACAAATTACTACCGGAAAAATCAAGAAAGCATTATGAAAAAGCGTATCAAGATTTTATCAATTGAAAAACATCAAAGGGTAGTGAATCATTTTCTGAAGAAGTGCATGGGAGTAGATAAAGTCTTATATGCAACTGTTGATAATTAGGTATTAAAACACTCATGTGATACTATTACCACAGAGTAAGGCTATTACGTCGTCAAAAAGCAATCGTAAAGTCGTTGCAATCATTAGATGAAGGGACAGGCGTTTTCTTTTATTTGAAACTAGCTGATGCCCGCGACTTCGTCCGCGTGAATTTAGTTTTTTGTTTTTTTTTTTGTATTAAAACCTTCCGTGGAACTTAAGGAACACACAAAAAAAAATTAACCGAATTGGTCCATCCATTCTTGAGTTATGCGCTTACCAACATTCATTTTTATTTATATAGAAGAAGAAGATCAACACAAGTGCGTAAAATTAAAGAAATAAACATTAACTGATAAGTATGTGTAAACATCCTTTTAGAATATTATTTACTTTTAATTTTAAACAGTTTTATTATTGAATTATGAAGTGAAGGTATATAGGAACATTGAGACGAATTTCCCGAATATAATTTTATACACTCAAACTATATTTCGCTTTTCTATCAAGTTTAATTTGTGTCGTTCCGTCGGTCAATATAAAGTCTGAAATTATCCATATTATATCGTATACCGCATGCATTATTAACTAGGTATCGATTTAATATCGGTATGGGTAAATAAGACTTGGATTACAATGGATTAAGATCCATCACGAAAAATAAATTAAAGTTTTCATAAATATCAATTAAGGTATTCTGATTCGTTGAAGTAGGTCCATCCAAAAAAATATTCGCGAACCCAGTCACGATCTAGATTCTAGATTTAAAAAAAAACTATAAATCCTTATCCTACCTTAACCGCTTCAACTTATGAATAAACCGCTACAACTGAACACATTAACACATAAATATACCAATATATTGCACAGAGGACACTCACATGACAAAATCACGTAACACAGGCACTGGTTATCATAGCACAGTACACGGGTAACGCGACGGACGTGCGAACAGTCCCAACGGCAAACTGGTACTGCCGGATTCGGCGCCCTAACTCTCCCCGCACCCTTCTGCCCCCCCTCAGCTTTCAACAGTGAAATCACCCCTGATTTTTTCAGCACTGTACGACGTACGTAGGTATAGTTTTCATAAATAACTTACGCGTACTACTGTAGTACTGTAAAGTAAAATTGAATTTACGTGACACGTAGCATAGTGTAACTTAATTAATGAAGGGGAGAAACTTAACTAAGTGCCGATTTCACCGTCGCGTGACGTTTATCCTCGATATAAATTGGGCTTTCTGACAGTTTTTGTATTGAAAATACTGCCAAAATATCAAATTTACGCTCGGATGAGACTTATTCTGCCTTGGTGAAATCGACCCTTAAACTTTTTAGATTTATATTAGTTTTCATTTTAGAAGTAATTTAAAATTAATAGTTCATTATTTTATTGAAGGGATAGGTAGTAATTTAATAAACGTAAATCGGAAACACAGAAGCATTTTCCAATTTTAGTCTTATTTTCTTTTCAGCTCATATAAAAATAGGTTTAAAATTATTTCTCCACAAAATAGAGTAGACACTAGAAATTACTGTAACTATTATCAAAATTAGAGAAGATAATTGCAAAATACACAATCTTCATTGCAATTTTAAAAGTTCCTAATTCAAATTAGAACTTAAAATAACATGGAAGTAGGAATTACGACTACGTCATTTTATAACCTTAAAATACAAATTAAGTTTTTAATATCTTTTTTTTGTGAGTTCTTCCAACGAAAAATCTCAGTGACTATGTTTTAGTAATGGAACCTCTACGGTTTTAACAATTTTTCATGTATAGACGCTTCAAATAGATTTCAGGTAGTGATATATGAACCAGGGGTTCATATATCACTACCTGAAATCTATTTGAAGTTCAAATGTTCAGAGGTAAATAAGGAACACCTTTTACGTTTCTAGGCCATTGCAACTTGCAATCTTTAACAATAGTGACGAGCAGGAGTGTTTATATTACTTTCCATCAAACAACGATGATTGTTTTACGAAAAAAGCGTGTCGAAACCTGTCGCGACATGAATCACATACTATGGGAAAGGGTCATACATTGGTGGGAACGTTATAATTAGACCGAATTCGTTAATTAGAGTTATTTAAATATTGGATAGAAGCAGGCGTTACTTTGCGAAAGTTCATGATTAGCAAGAAAAGGTTAGAATTATTTTGCTATAATCCGCCAACAGAAAAAAATCTGTATGGTCAAACATGCAATTAAAAGCTAAGCACCACTCACCTACCCAGCCAAGCAAAAAAGCCAAGTTCCCAACCAAGCAAGCAATGCCACCACCACTCACATGCACCACCACACAAGACTTTTACACTACTCTCGACGAACGTTTCGCCCCGACACCGGAGCATCCTCAGGAGATGTTGACTTTACAATGCTGTATTGTCTAGACTAAACTTTGTTTAGAGATTTCATTACTTTTTAGAGATAAACAAGCAGCTCCATCGAGACTTGGCTATTTTTTTACAAATTGTTTTTGGTGGGATAATTATGTCAGGAAACCTAAAAACAGAACCGAAAAATGTTAGAAATTGTTTATGAAGTTCAGTTAAGCTATATGATACAATGTATTACTTTGTGTTATGACTGAGAGGTGCAAATACAAACAGAAAATTAACAACTGTATTATAGTAAATGCACAGCGTCATAACGTCAACTGTCAAGGTGCTCAAACTTAGCGGCCAAGTGCCAATACTCGGCATGAAATTCTGTAGTACTCGTAGCTATAAACTTGTTTGGGTGATGATCGTAAACCGGAATATATTCCCGCGTGCTCTCGCGCCCTGCGCCATTTGTCGCCGAATCGCTAATAAATAGCCGAATAAATTTTATAGACGACTTACTTGAATCAACATCACGAAATGGCTACTTGACTGTGTCAGTTTTAGTGGCGTCATAAAACATTATATTATAATAACGTAGCCTTAATAAAACATGGCTACGTTGGCAAACTTTTACATTTAGGATTGGGGTATTTGCGCAACGCAGTCGCATTTAAAATTTAAAATGACTGAATTTGCGCACTATTTCATTGTTCTTGTTATTTCAAATCAAAATATTAGTTTTACCCAAATATTCATGATAGGTAGTTGCTACTCGTAGGAGAGTAGCGTCGTAGCGACTACCTACATGATAGGTAGTTGCTACTCGTAGGAGCGTAGCGTCGTAGAAACTATCTACATGATAGGTAGTTGCTACTCGTAGGAGCGTAGCGTCGTAGCGACTACCTACATGATAGGTAGTCGCTACCCGTAGGAGCGTAGCGTCGTAGCGACTTCCTACATGATAGGTAGTCGCTACCCGTAGGAGCGTAGCGTCGTAGCGACTTCCTACATGATAGGTAGTCGCTACCCGTAGGAGCGTAGTGTCGTAGCGACTACCTACATGATAGGTAGTTGCTACTCGTAGGAGCGTAGAGTCGTAGCGACTACCTGTCATAAATCTATGGTTTTACGGTAAATTATTTGTAACTTAATACTCATTTTTATAACTATTAAATACAATAAATAATTGTTTGTATATTTTTATTTTGAAAATACTTTTTTTTATTAATTAATAAAACATTTAATTAAGAAATAAAATTATTGTTACGGTGTAACTATGCCAATTATGGCAATCACCTCTGAATGGCCAACACTCTCTCGCTATTGGCTGTAATGCAGTGGTGTAGTAAGAAGGTCATACATCAGCCAATCATCACAATTGAGGCTGTAGCCATCATTAATGCAGAATTTCAGTAATCGAACAGCGGAATTTCTAAAAAATTAAACCCATTCAGTTGTAGTCATAGATCATCACATCAACGGCTCACTACTGAGCGCAGGTTTTCTTTCAGAGAAGGGTTATAGGCCATAGTCCACCGCGCTGGCCCAACGTGAATTGGCGGACTTCACACATCTTCGAGAACATTATGAAGAACTCTCAGATGTGCAGCTTTCCTCACGATGTTTTCCTTCACCGTTGAAGCAAGTGATATTTAATTGCTTAAACGCACTTGGTCAGAGGTGCATACCGGGGATCGAACCTGCGACCCCCCGAATAGGAGACCACAGTCCTAACCAATGGGCTATCACTGCTTCAAGTAGTCATAGATACGAGTAAGAAATTCGATGTGTTAATATCGTGATATCGATCCAGTCACCAGTGCATCAATGTGTAAAATTAATTGCATGGCATCGACGACGTCTGCGGTCCGTTCCATTTAACTGTCTTGCATTAGAGGGAACGCTTTGTATTCATTTTTTGTTTTTAAAAGGAAGACTTATATAATATTATATTCTATTCTATTCTATTCTAACAAAGTAGCATGGGTTAAATCGGCATTTCATCCGGCTGCCCACAAGATAGTATAAAAAACTTATTACTATTTATTTGTTATTATTTCCCCTCTACCCTCCAAGAATAGAATAGAATAGAAATGTTTTTTATTCAAATAAACTTTTTTACAAGTGCTTTTGAATCGTCGATGAGTCTACCACTGGTTCGGAATGCCCTTCCTGCCGAGAAGAACCAGCAAGAAACTCGGCAGTTGCTCTTTTCAAAACAAGTTTACAATACAATAGATACTATGCTATAGCAGTGTTTCTACAATGAGTTCCACAAAAGCATACCTAATTATATCTAATATAATTTAACACATGTTAAGACGGGCAAACAGAAAGTAGCCCCATTCCGTGGCATCCGTTCGTCAGCATGACGCATGATCCAGCGATTGCTTCGCTCAACCATATTTGAGGGAACGTAACAAGCTTGTGTTAGGCATGGGTACGACAATAATAACGGGTGGAGATCAAACCTACGACCTTTCAATTTTCAGTCCGCATCTACCTTTAGGCTATTGAGGCTTAAAAATTATATTACAACTTAACAAATCCCAATAATTTCATTTAAAGCCTGAATAGCTCGACGGATATGGGGATGGATTTAATATCCGCTCGGTCACAAGTCAACCTGACCCGTTTTACTTTAAGATTTAAGTACCGGCCACTATTGTATACATACAAGTTTCAAGCATTTGAATGGCGCTATTTTTTGCGAAGAATTTAATAATTTTTCCATTTTGTACTTAAATATAATTTTTTCGGCGCAAGACCGAGACTTGTGGAAGACCATGCAAGAGATCTTTGTCCAGCTGTGGATGTCTATCGGTTGATGAAGAAGAAGAAGAAGATTTTTTTTCAATTTAATTACGAGCATAAAGCGAACCTTCGTAGGTACGTTTCCTCGAGTTTATTTATGCAGTTGCATCGACTGTGTATTTATATAATTTACTCGTTGAGGGATGAAATCCAATAAAGGTGCAGTTTCCAGGCGGCACTCGCCGGCAGAAACTAAATAAATACAGCCCGCGACCATTGATCTATTTCAGAAACAAAGACACTATACGAGGTAGCGAAGCAAAGCTTCTTTGAAGATCTTTGACATGGGGATGTAAATGGCAAATTATAAAACAAACGCGGCAATGAAACGTGCATATGAGTAAGCGAGATAGAGTACAGCTTCTCATTAGTAGGGTTTCCCTCACATTTTTTGTTTAATATCCCATTTTCTCTATATATTCTGTAATAAATAAAAAATCAAGTCTTTATCCATGTTTGCCTGTGATCCTATTTCATCAAAGACGAAGTCGCCAGCAAATTCTAGTAATATACTGCAAAGAAGCAGCATACTTGGAATACCTCAGTGTTCCTAAAACGTGATTCCAAAATAATGTTCCTTTTTGCTAAAAAAATATTGACATAAGAAGGAACATTTAAAAAATGCAAGCTTGATAAAAATAATTAATTTATCAAATAAATAAATATTTTAATAAGGTCAGTCGGTTCAGGTAGGTTTAATAAATCATTCTAGTTATTAAGTGCAAGTTTAATAATAATAAATATTGGATTGAAGCAGGCGTTACTTTGCGGAAGTCCATGATTAGCAAGAAAAGGTTAGAATTATTGCAAAATAATTCTAACCTTTTCTTGCTAATAATAAATAGTCTAATGCTATGTATATCTAGTTTTTTAGTATATCAACGGCTGCAACTGCTACGAAAGTCGAAAGAGGCTTCGGTGGAAGTCTTGCCGTGAAATAATATTAGTGTACCGCCCACTTCCTTTATATACGGCTGAAAGAAACCCGATGCACCGGAATTTCTGTCTTTTATTCCTTTGAAATACCTATTGCTAACTTATTATTATTTAAAAGTTCAACGTTGCTATCTCGTTGAGATAGTTGTGTCACAAACATCGATACTTTACTCTTTAAAACCGAGCCACTCAAAAGTCTATTACTCACAAACTAATCATGCCTTAAGACAATACTTATTTATTCTCTTAAAACGCTTAAACCCTACCTATAGCCGTCTCCTCAACCCCTATAACGGCCCCTTTCCTCACAAAACAGCTGTTTTATACTAATATTTCAAGATGGCGCGCAAGATGGTGTGCCCGCGCTGTCAAAGTCAAATGTCAATTTGATTAAACTAATGTCAATAAAAGGATACGGAAATCAAAACATAATTAATTAAACGGAAATCAATTTTAAACACGAATCTGACAGTTGTTCCGAAAAATAATAAATATTCTTATAACACAATTCTGTCGTGTCAGAGTTTGTTAATCTTTGGAACGGTGTTTTTTTAATATTTGTACTAAGTAGCTATATTTTTATTAGTTCATTTACTAATTTGTGAATATGGTACAGTCAAGAGGGTACATACAAAATTTAAATATCCTACCACAGTGTGGTGTACAAATAATGTAAATCTAATGTAATAATAATGTAATTCTACTCACAGCTTACATAAATTAACTTATTTCCAAAATTTTTTGAAATTTTGAAATTTGTAAGTAAAACAGCGATATAATCCTTTACAAACATTTGTTACGTTCCCAAACAAAAGGGATTTCTAATTTATGTACCTACTACCTAATCGTTTCGGAAGTTTAAAAATTCTTTTCAAAAAACCGACTTCTAACGCCACTACAAAGTATAAAAATAATTTTAGTTTGTCCACGTTTGTTGAAGTCGGGCGGGCCTAAATACAAACTATGAAAACGATGCGCGACGCTACACAATATGAGAGACTCGTTTGTAGAAGTCGAGCGAGCATCGCGAGTCGGTTTCATAGTTTGTATTTTAGGCCCGCCCGACTTCAACAAACGTGGACAAACTAAAATTATTTTTATACTTTGTAGTGGCGTTAGAAGTCGGTTTTTTGAAAAGAATTTTTATTTTAAGCTTTTAAGTGTAGTATCCTATGATTGAGGAGCTAGGACCTGGAGATCCATTATGTGGTCCATACTTGTTACCTACAATAATAATAATTCGTAATCGACATTTCCTAAATCGCTTTATTTTAGCTTTAATATCCCTGCAGCATCAGGCTTGAGGAGTTGAAGGTGAACATTTTTATGGGACCATTTCGCAAACATCCTCTGTTGATTAAAAAAAAATCACGCGAATCGGTCCAGTAATCCCGGAGAAATCGATGGACATACATAGAAAAAAAAAAAGATACCGGCCGAATTGAGAACCTCCTCCTTTTTGGAAGTCGGTTAAAAACAGACGTAGTCGTAATTCCATGTCAAAAACAAAATAAAATATGTCAAATTGTTAATGTCAAATTTATAGCCTTAATTTCTTTTTAAAATAAATATTTTCGCTGGTTCTACGCTTCAACGTTAACGTGACATATCAAGTATCATTCAGAAGGCGATAAAAGCTGCGTTATACTTTATGATTACATATTTTGAAAAGAAAATCTGCCTTTTATTTTATTATAAGTTAAGATAAAGGAAGAAAGCAACGATGACGTTCAGAGCGCGCTTCCTAGAACATTCCCTTTTGTCTTGAAGGACGAAGGTACTCACTTTATGCGTGACTAGCTGATGGCCGCGACTTCGTCTGCGTGGATTTAGTTTTTAACATCCCGCGGGAACTCTTTGTCACCCTCCAGGTTCTCAACTATACCTATCTAAAAAATCGTCAATCCGTAGCTTTGTTACAGCGTGATTGACGGACAAACCAACAATCAAACACACTTTCGCATTTATAATATGTAGTAGTAAGGAAGAATTAATACTACGATAATAAAGGCAATTTAATTTTATAGAACACAAAAGCTACTATTGTGACTTAAATAGGATAGTTAGATGTATGCCGTTGGGGACTTTTTTGTAGAAAATAATGAGTACTTTAATTATGTAGTACATAATTTTTACGTATCATCAATAGTTTTCTCAGCATACGCCAAATAATACATTTTATAGGTAAAATTTTGCTACTTTGGGTACATTATTGCAATTTTCTTAAGAATCTCTAATTTTTTTGTAAATAAATTATAGCCGTCTTCCTGATAAATGATACTTGGCTTTCTATTGGTGAAAAAATTGTTAAAATCGGTCTAATAGTTACAGAGCCTATTCGGTACAAACAAACAAACAAACATGGACTGGATGAAACTGAATATAAGATTTCCTGGTTTAACTGCGCAGAACCCCAAGAACTATCTTCCTTTTGTTCAAATAAATAGTGCAATCCAATTATACAGACGTCACTGACCCTGCATATTGATCTGACTATCAAAACATTGTCTCGGGTCAAATGTCTACACGATGAATGTTGATGCAGTTTTTATTCACATTTTACGACTAATATGTCTGGACTAATATCCCTGCGAGATCAAATCAGAAATGAGGAGATTCGTAGGAGAACCAAAGTCACCGACATAGCTCAGCGTGTCGCGAAACTGAAATGGAAATGGGCGGGACACATAGTTCGAAGAGCTGATGGTCGTTGGGGTCCCAAGGTGTTGGAGTGGCGACCCCGCACCGGAAAACGCAGTGTTGGCAGGCCCCCCAGGTGGACCGACGACATCAAACGAGTCGCAGGGAGCCGCTAGATTCAAGCGGCGCAAGACCGAAGCCTGTGGAAGTCCATGCAGGAGACCTTTGTCCAGCAGTGGACGTCTATAGGTTGACAAAGAAGAAGAAGAAGAAGAAGAAGATGTCTGGAATGATCGTGTAATACCTACCGATATGTTATTCTGTTTTTATTGCCCATTCAGATGTATCATTAGGATTTCATTTGATGTGTATATTGGATAAAACAACGACAGCGGTTGTAAGCAATTACACCTCGTTGAAATGTTAAATAGGAAGCATTGACTCACAGGATACTGTCCTGAAATTCGTATCAGAAGGAACGAGCTTCTATACTCGTACTACGTCAGTATTATAAGGTCTGTGCTCGTACCAAGAAATTAAATGCCTACGTCATAATAGCTTTTTGTATGCCTTTCAGCCCGATCCGTCCAGTGATTTGAGCTGTGCATAGATAGGTCAGTCAGTCAGTCACTTTTCCTTTTATATATTTAGATTATTTGAATGTTTAAACATACGTTACATCAAGCATTGTCGCGGGATTCTCTATTCTAGCTTGCTTGTCGAGCATGTATCTGTGTATGGGTAAGCTTAAAATAAAGCACTCTTGATTTAGAATATACCTCTAGATAGAGGTATCCTCTAGGTAGAGGATAGAATTTTATAGCGAAAAGTGCCTAAAAACAATATGAAAAGCGTTGAAAATCTTTTCCCAACAATGTACTCTAAAAATAACATAATCCAATAAAAGGTTTCCATTAAAAGCATGTTTCAAACACACAGCGATAGATTAAAATAAAACCTATTACCGTATTATGAATTCAATAATTTATTTCCAAGCAGTTTCAACCAAAGACAGAATAATGTAGATGGAACGTTCGCGAACAAAACTTTTCGTATAAATGAAGCCATTATATACACGCAGTGTGGCACGGAAGTAGTCAACGTGGCTATCCTTAAATCCGGAAATCAAGTGCGTATATTCAACAAGAGAAATGCTCTGGCTGCGATTTTTACATTACAATTACTATAATCCTGGTGCAATCCATCTAAAAGTTGTATCTTCATTTGCCAATGCTATCAAATACTGAACGCAGTCATGCGCTAATCTAATAAAGCACTAGTTTTTAAATCATTTGTGCATCTGTCTGTACGTAAAAGCCTTTACGGAGTAGTTACAAAACATCATATTGTTTACAAATAAACAAAATCGGCCAAGTGCGAGTCGGGCCTCGCTCTTTTAGGGTTCCGTACATATGACCAAATCATTTTTTTTAAAACTAGATACGTAATTGACCGAGCGAAGCGAGGTCTCTGAGTTAACTAGAGCGATTTGCACTTGTCCGTCCGTCCGTCCGTCCGTCCGTCCGTCCGTCCGTCTGTCAGAGCCTTATAACTTTTGAATTACTGAACGTAATTACTTCAAATTTAGATATAATATGTAAACCGATGGCCTCCAGCCGAAAATGGCTTAAAAAGTTATAAAAATCTTTATTTCAGGGGGGCTCTCATAGAAGCGAATGCGAAGTAAAAAAAAAATATCGCGTTACATAAAATTGTTACGTATCATTTTAAAGATAATTTTGAACTGAGTACAAAAATATTTTTTTTTTAATTTTTCCCTTAAAATTGACGAAATGGGGGGCTTTCAAAGTGGCGATTTTATACGCTCGCTTGAAGACGCTCTCTAGGAAAATCCGCTATGGATTTTCAAACTGATTTTATTTTTTTAGGTCACTTATATCCTGTACTTGAACAACAAATACTAAAATTATATGAATATTATAAAGAAACGAGATTATTTAATTTTTAATGGGCATCAGTAATTCATATAGCATCAACATAGCTTCACAATAATGCTAATAGATGGCGCAGTCAGTAACTATTCCCATGGAACTACGAGTTACGACTACGGTGAGGATCTATGGGTGTTCTTTACGCTCCGCAATCGACCTATTTATTGTTGTGTAGTTTATATGAAACCAAGCTCATGTGATTCTGATTACCTAAGTTGGTTTTGTAAGGTTGAATCATTAATTCATAAGTTAAATGGCTGTGTTTTCATACTAGGTGACCTAAATCTTAATAGTGCTTCTCAAAATATCAAAAACTATTTCTGCTACTTTATGTCTTTTTGTAATCTCATTGAAAAAAACCATATTGTAAACTCACATGGTTCAATATTAGATGTTGTATTAATTAAAGAGCTTGCAAATATTGTCACAGTGTCAGTCGTCTCTTCGGAAGGCATGGTCAACCCTGATGCATATCACCCCCCCTTAGAGATCTCTTTTAGTTTTGAAACTCGGCCTCACTATGACCGCATAGAACCTAGTAATATAAGTAGGTCCAAGGATTGGAATTTTAAAAAATGCAATTTTGAACTGCTATCGCAGCTACTTTCTGTAACTTCCTGGAATGACGTCATAAATTCTAGTGACGTTGACACCGCTGTGTTTTACTTTTATAAAACCCTGTATAGTTTGTTCGATAGTTGCATTCCCAAGAAATGTAGGCCCATGGCGGTTTCCCGGTATCCGGTTTGGTTCACAAAAGACATAATTAAAGATTGCAAACTTAAAATAAAATTACATAGGAAGTGGAAAAAGTCAAAGTCTGAAGCTGACTACAAAAGTTTCTCCAATATCAGATCTAGATTAAAGCTACAAATACCAACTGCATACGATACCTATATTAAAAACATTGAGGTTGAAATTAGGAAAAACCCGGAAAAATTCTGGTATCACATCTCAAGTCTACGATCTAAGGGTGGATTTGAACCCGCTGTTAATTTAAGTGGTGAGCGCTTAGTAGGAACCAAAGCAGCACAAGCCTTTGCGAATTTTTTCGCCAGCGTATTTCTCCCAGAAGCGCCGGAACTAAATGCTGAAAAGGCGAGCGGTTCCGATGACTGTTATGGCAATGTTATAAGTATACAGAACTTTTCCACATACCAAGTAAAGCGTGGTATCAGTACGCTGAAACTTAATACTTCTATAGGACCAGACCAAATTCCACCCTCAATACTCAAAAGGTTTAATAATGAATTTGTTTATCCTCTTTTCCATATATTCAATATATCTTTGAAAACAGGTATTTATCCCTCAGAATGGAAACTGTCTAGGGTCACACCCATTCCTAAAACTGGAAAACCCGCAAATATTGAGGATTTTCGCCCTATAGCAATCTTGTCTTCTCCGGCAAAGGTTTTTGAGACCATTTTAAAAGATTTGTTGTATAAACAGGTTAATCTATATCTTATTGACGAGCAGCATGGCTTTAGAAGTAAACGTTCCGTTAATAGTAACTTATTAATACTGGTTGACTATATTTCAGATTGTTTGGATCATGGTGGTCAAGTAGATGTGCTTTACTTTGATTTCCGGAAAGCCTTTGATACAGTCAATAACGACATATTGTTAGCGAAGTTGAGTAAAATTGGGTTCGCCCCTAACCTTTTACAGCTTTTATCAAGCTACCTACGTGATCGTATGCAATTTGTTCGCCTTGGCCTGTACGAGTCTGAAAAGTATCACACCCGTTCAGGCGTCAGCCAAGGCTCGATTTTGGGACCACTTCTGTTTCTAATAATGATTAATGATCTACCTTCTGTACTTAGCAAGGCCAGGTGTCTGTTATATGCAGATGACCTGAAGTTATACTTAGAAATAAAATCAGAGGCTGACTGTATCGCTCTCCAAAGGGATATTGATGCGGTGATTGGTTGGAGTGAGGCTAATAAAATGGAATTTAATACAAGCAAATGTTCTGTAATGACTTTTGGACGCAAGAAAAATCCAGTTCATTTCAATTACAATATGGGTAGTGAACTTTTGTCTAGAGCAACTATCATTAAGGACTTAGGTGTAACATTTGACCCCAAACTAACTTTCCATAATCACATTTCTGCGCTTGCTTCAGAATCTTTTAGGCGATTGGGTTTTGTATTGCGCAATTCTTTCGATTTCCACGACCGCCGCACTATAAAGCTGCTATTTGATTCGCTAGTGCGCAGTAAATTGGAAGCCAGCTCTTGTGTTTGGAATCCCTACGAAAGTACCTATTCTTTGTTACTTGAAAAGGTGCAGAAAGCCTTTCTAAGATACTTATATAAGCGCCTGCAAGGATATTATCCTTACCTTTATCCCACAAGATTTTTACTAGGGCACTTAGGCTTCAATTCTCTGGAAACACGACGAGCTTTTGACCAACTCGTAACTATTTGTAAAATTCTTACAGGACAAATAGATTGTCTTGAGCTCCATAACAAGGTGTGCTCTATTTTTGCCCCTAATAACTATGTTCAACTGCGTCAGTGCCGCCGGCGCAAATTATTTGCAGTCCCGCCTTGCCGCACAGTGTCCCGCGCTAGATCGCCCATACCGCGCACATTGTCAGCGCTGAATACAATGTTGACGGACTCGCCTCACTGTGACATATTTGCAGGTCAATGGAACACAGTCATAAGTGAGTGCTTGCAGTTTTGTGAAAATTATAATTGTACTATGTTTCTATGTTAGGTTATTTTTTCTTTATGTTATATATATATATATATATATATATATATTTTAATTTGATACCGATAATTTTTGTAGCTAAAAAATAAAAAATATATTACTATACTAGCTGATGCCCGCGACTTCGTCTGCGTGGATTTAGTTCATAATATCTCGCGGGAAATCTTTGTCACCCTCCAGGTTCTCAACTATACCTATCCAATAAATCACGTCAATCCGTAGCTTTGTAGCAGGAAACATTTGATCGTCTTGCTCGCGGCATTGTTAATGATGATTCAAAGAGAAACCATAATTATTACTGATGATATTATCAATTACGTTTAGCTATCATTTTTATAATTGTCAAATTTTTTACCATAATTAACCAAAGACAAAATTACGTTTAGTCATTTACGTTTTGTTATTCCACTGTCATTTGCGTTTTATTATTCCATGTCAGATGCGTTTTTGTTATTACCACGTTTTATAGCTCTCGGTAGAGAGTAGTATGTTCCTTGTTTTATAGTGACTTGACGGAAACGCGGTCGAACGGGATAAAAAGTATCCTATGTCCGTCTCCTGGTTCTAAGCTACCTCTCCACCAATTTTCAGCCAAATCGGTTCATCCGTTCTTGAGTTATAAATAGTGTAACTAACACCACTTTCTTTTATATATATAGACTAGCTGATGCCCGCGACTTCGTCTGCGTGGATTTAGTTCATAACATCCCGCGGGAAATCTTTGTCACCCTCCAGGTTCTCAACTATACCTATCCAATAAATCACGTCAATCCGTAGCTTTGTAGCAGGAAACATTTGATCGTCTTGCTCGCGGCATTGTTAATGATGATTCAAAGAGAAAACATATTACTGATGATATTATCAATTACGTTAAACTTTAATTTTTATAATTGTTTTTACCATAATTAACCAAATACAAAATTACGTTTAGCTGTCATTTAAGTTTTGTTCTTCCACTGTCATTTTCGTTTTTTTATTCCATGTCAGATGCATTTTTGTTATACCAGGTTTTATATTGACTTGACGGAAACGCGGTCGAACGGGATAAAAAGTATCCTATGTCCGTCTCCTGGTTCTAAGCTACCTCTCCACCAATTTTCAGCCAAATCGGTTCATCCGTTCTTGAGTTATAAATAGTGTAACTAACACCACTTTCTTTTATATATATAGACTAGCTGATGCCCGCGACTTCGTCTGCGTGGATTTAGTTCATAACATCCCGCGGGAAATCTTTGTCACCCTCCAGGTTCTCAACTATACCTATCCAATAAATCACGTAGCTTTGTAGCAGGAAACATTTGATCGTCTTGCTCGCGGCATTGTTAATGATGATTCAAAGAGAAAACATATTACTGATGATATTATCAATTACGTTAAACTTTAATTTTTATAATTGTTTTTACCATAATTAACCAAATACAAAATTACGTTTAGCTGTCATTTAAGTTTTGTTCTTCCACTGTCATTTTCGTTTTTTTATTCCATGTCAGATGCATTTTTGTTATACCAGGTTTTATATTGACTTGACGGAAACGCGGTCGAACGGGATAAAAAGTATCCTATGTCCGTCTCCTGGTTCTAAGCTACCTCTCCACCAATTTTGAGCTAAATCGGTTCATCCGTTCTTGAGTTATAAACAGTGTAACTAACACCACTTTCTTTTATATATATATAGATATAGATTATAGCCCAGTCGACAGGTAGGAAAAAGTGGAGTTTGGTGGAAAAAGGTCGGAAGTTAAAGAAACTTTGGGATGTTATTCAGGGATGGTTAATTAATATTTTCTCAAGTTTTGGACCTCAAGGACCCTGTGCTGAAGGAGGAGGAGGGGGGAAACTGCAAAATTTTTGACCTTCCGCCGGTTTTTCCTCAATAACTTTTTTTCCTTACGTCCTACGGCAAAAGCATTTCCATAGTCGCTACCCGTAGGAGCGTAGCGTCGTAGCGACTTCCTACATGATAGGTAGTCGCTACCCGTAGGAGCGTAGCGTCGTAGCGACTTCCTACATGATAGGTAGTCGCTACCCGTAGGAGCGTAGTGTCGTAGCGACTACCTACATGATAGGTAGTTGCTACTCGTAGGAGCGTAGAGTCGTAGCGACTACCTGTCATAAATCTATGGTTTTACGGTAAATTATTTGTAACTTAATACTCATTTTTATAACTATTAAATACAATAAATAATTGTTTGTATATTTTTATTTTGAAAATACTTTTTTTTATTAATTAATAAAACATTTAATTAAGAAATAAAATTATTGTTACGGTGTAACTATGCCAATTATGGCAATCACCTCTGAATGGCCAACACTCTCTCGCTATTGGCTGTAATGCAGTGGTGTAGTAAGAAGGTCATACATCAGCCAATCATCACAATTGAGGCTGTAGCCATCATTAATGCAGAATTTCAGTAATCGAACAGCGGAATTTCCCCTCTACCCTCCAAGAATAGAATAGAATAGAAATGTTTTTTATTCAAATAAACTTTTTTACAAGTGCTTTTGAATCGTCGATGAGTCTACCACTGGTTCGGAATGCCCTTCCTGCCGAGAAGAACCAGCAAGAAACTCGGCAGTTGCTCTTTTCAAAACAAGTTTACAATACAATAGATACTATGCTATAGCAGTGTTTCTACAATGAGTTCCACAAAAGCATACCTAATTATATCTAATATAATTTAACACATGTTAAGACGGGCAAACAGAAAGTAGCCCCATTCCGTGGCATCCGTTCGTCAGCATGACGCATGATCCAGCGATTGCTTCGCTCAACCATATTTGAGGGAACGTAACAAGCTTGTGTTAGGCATGGGTACGACAATAATAACGGGTGGAGATCAAACCTACGACCTTTCAATTTTCAGTCCGCATCTACCTTTAGGCTATTGAGGCTTAAAAATTATATTACAACTTAACAAATCCCAATAATTTCATTTAAAGCCTGAATAGCTCGACGGATATGGGGATGGATTTAATATCCGCTCGGTCACAAGTCAACCTGACCCGTTTTACTTTAAGATTTAAGTACCGGCCACTATTGTATACATACAAGTTTCAAGCATTTGAATGGCGCTATTTTTTGCGAAGAATTTAATAATTTTTCCATTTTGTACTTAAATATAATTTTTTCGGCGCAAGACCGAGACGTGTGGAAGACCATGCAAGAGATCTTTGTCCAGCTGTGGATGTCTATCGGTTGATGAAGAAGAAGAAGAAGATTTTTTTTCAATTTAATTACGAGCATAAAGCGAACCTTCGTAGGTACGTTTCCTCGAGTTTATTTATGCAGTTGCATCGACTGTGTATTTATATAATTTACTCGTTGAGGGATGAAATCCAATAAAGGTGCAGTTTCCAGGCGGCACTCGCCGGCAGAAACTAAATAAATACAGCCCGCGACCATTGATCTATTTCAGAAACAAAGACACTATACGAGGTAGCGAAGCAAAGCTTCTTTGAAGATCTTTGACATGGGGATGTAAATGGCAAATTATAAAACAAACGCGGCAATGAAACGTGCATATGAGTAAGCGAGATAGAGTACAGCTTCTCATTAGTAGGGTTTCCCTCACATTTTTTGTTTAATATCCCATTTTCTCTATATATTCTGTAATAAATAAAAAATCAAGTCTTTATCCATGTTTGCCTGTGATCCTATTTCATCAAAGACGAAGTCGCCAGCAAATTCTAGTAATATACTGCAAAGAAGCAGCATACTTGGAATACCTCAGTGTTCCTAAAACGTGATTCCAAAATAATGTTCCTTTTTGCTAAAAAAATATTGACATAAGAAGGAACATTTAAAAAATGCAAGCTTGATAAAAATAATTAATTTATCAAATAAATAAATATTTTAATAAGGTCAGTCGGTTCAGGTAGGTTTAATAAATCATTCTAGTTATTAAGTGCAAGTTTAATAATAATAAATATTGGATTGAAGCAGGCGTTACTTTGCGGAAGTCCATGATTAGCAAGAAAAGGTTAGAATTATTGCAAAATAATTCTAACCTTTTCTTGCTAATAATAAATAGTCTAATGCTATGTATATCTAGTTTTTTAGTATATCAACGGCTGCAACTGCTACGAAAGTCGAAAGAGGCTTCGGTGGAAGTCTTGCCGTGAAATAATATTAGTGTACCGCCCACTTCCTTTATATACGGCTGAAAGAAACCCGATGCACCGGAATTTCTGTCTTTTATTCCTTTGAAATACCTATTGCTAACTTATTATTATTTAAAAGTTCAACGTTGCTATCTCGTTGAGATAGTTGTGTCACAAACATCGATACTTTACTCTTTAAAACCGAGCCACTCAAAAGTCTATTACTCACAAACTAATCATGCCTTAAGACAATACTTATTTATTCTCTTAAAACGCTTAAACCCTACCTATAGCCGTCTCCTCAACCCCTATAACGGCCCCTTTCCTCACAAAACAGCTGTTTTATACTAATATTTCAAGATGGCGCGCAAGATGGTGTGCCCGCGCTGTCAAAGTCAAATGTCAATTTGATTAAACTAATGTCAATAAAAGGATACGGAAATCAAAACATAATTAATTAAACGGAAATCAATTTTAAACACGAATCTGACAGTTGTTCCGAAAAATAATAAATATTCTTATAACACAATTCTGTCGTGTCAGAGTTTGTTAATCTTTGGAACGGTGTTTTTTTAATATTTGTACTAAGTAGCTATATTTTTATTAGTTCATTTACTAATTTGTGAATATGGTACAGTCAAGAGGGTACATACAAAATTTAAATATCCTACCACAGTGTGGTGTACAAATAATGTAAATCTAATGTAATAATAATGTAATTCTACTCACAGCTTACATAAATTAACTTATTTCCAAAATTTTTTGAAATTTTGAAATTTGTAAGTAAAACAGCGATATAATCCTTTACAAACATTTGTTACGTTCCCAAACAAAAGGGATTTCTAATTTATGTACCTACTACCTAATCGTTTCGGAAGTTTAAAAATTCTTTTCAAAAAACCGACTTCTAACGCCACTACAAAGTATAAAAATAATTTTAGTTTGTCCACGTTTGTTGAAGTCGGGCGGGCCTAAATACAAACTATGAAAACGATGCGCGACGCTACACAATATGAGAGACTCGTTTGTAGAAGTCGAGCGAGCATCGCGAGTCGGTTTCATAGTTTGTATTTTAGGCCCGCCCGACTTCAACAAACGTGGACAAACTAAAATTATTTTTATACTTTGTAGTGGCGTTAGAAGTCGGTTTTTTGAAAAGAATTTTTATTTTAAGCTTTTAAGTGTAGTATCCTATGATTGAGGAGCTAGGACCTGGAGATCCATTATGTGGTCCATACTTGTTACCTACAATAATAATAATTCGTAATCGACATTTCCTAAATCGCTTTATTTTAGCTTTAATATCCCTGCAGCATCAGGCTTGAGGAGTTGAAGGTGAACATTTTTATGGGACCATTTCGCAAACATCCTCTGTTGATAAAAAAAAAATCACGCGAATCGGTCCAGTAATCCCGGAGAAATCGGTGGACATACATAGAAAAAAAAAAAGATACCGGCCGAATTGAGAACCTCCTCCTTTTTGGAAGTCGGTTAAAAACAGACGTAGTCGTAATTCCATGTCAAAAACAAAATAAAATATGTCAAATTGTTAATGTCAAATTTATAGCCTTAATTTCTTTTTAAAATAAATATTTTCGCTGGTTCTACGCTTCAACGTTAACGTGACATATCAAGTATCATTCAGAAGGCGATAAAAGCTGCGTTATACTTTATGATTACATATTTTGAAAAGAAAATCTGCCTTTTATTTTATTATAAGTTAAGATAAAGGAAGAAAGCAACGATGACGTTCAGAGCGCGCTTCCTAGAACATTCCCTTTTGTCTTGAAGGACGAAGGTACTCACTTTATGCGTGACTAGCTGATGGCCGCGACTTCGTCTGCGTGGATTTAGTTTTTAACATCCCGCGGGAACTCTTTGTCACCCTCCAGGTTCTCAACTATACCTATCTAAAAAATCGTCAATCCGTAGCTTTGTTACAGCGTGATTGACGGACAAACCAACAATCAAACACACTTTCGCATTTATAATATGTAGTAGTAAGGAAGAATTAATACTACGATAATAAAGGCAATTTAATTTTATAGAACACAAAAGCTACTATTGTGACTTAAATAGGATAGTTAGATGTATGCCGTTGGGGACTTTTTTGTAGAAAATAATGAGTACTTTAATTATGTAGTACATAATTTTTACGTATCATCAATAGTTTTCTCAGCATACGCCAAATAATACATTTTATAGGTAAAATTTTGCTACTTTGGGTACATTATTGCAATTTTCTTAAGAATCTCTAATTTTTTTGTAAATAAATTATAGCCGTC
Organism: Oeneis ivallda; assembly: GCA_029955525.1. Taxonomy (NCBI): domain Eukaryota; kingdom Metazoa; phylum Arthropoda; class Insecta; order Lepidoptera; family Nymphalidae; genus Oeneis; species Oeneis ivallda. The sequence continues at coordinate 30,024,235 of JARPMR010000003.1, read as the reverse complement.
TTCCTGATAAATGATACTTGGCTTTCTATTGGTGAAAAAATTGTTAAAATCGGTCTAATAGTTACAGAGCCTATTCGGTACAAACAAACAAACAAACATGGACTGGATGAAACTGAATATAAGATTTCCTGGTTTAACTGCGCAGAACCCCAAGAACTATCTTCCTTTTGTTCAAATAAATAGTGCAATCCAATTATACAGACGTCACTGACCCTGCATATTGATCTGACTATCAAAACATTGTCTCGGGTCAAATGTCTACACGATGAATGTTGATGCAGTTTTTATTCACATTTTACGACTAATATGTCTGGACTAATATCCCTGCGAGATCAAATCAGAAATGAGGAGATTCGTAGGAGAACCAAAGTCACCGACATAGCTCAGCGTGTCGCGAAACTGAAGTGGAAATGGGCGGGGCACATAGTTCGAAGAGCTGATGGTCGTTGGGGTCCCAAGGTGTTGGAGTGGCGACCCCGCACCGGAAAACGCAGTGTTGGCAGACCCCCCACCAGGTGGACCGACGACATCAAACGAGTCGCAGGGAGCCGCTAGATTCAAGCGGCGCAAGACCGAAGCCTGTGGAAGTCCATGCAGGAGACCTTTGTCCAGCAGTGGACGTCTATAGGTTGACAAAGAAGAAGAAGAAGAAGAAGAAGATGTCTGGAATGATCGTGTAATACCTACCGATATGTTATTCTGTTTTTATTGCCCATTCAGATGTATCATTAGGATTTCATTTGATGTGTATATTGGATAAAACAACGACAGCGGTTGTAAGCAATTACACCTCGTTGAAATGTTAAATAGGAAGCATTGACTCACAGGATACTGTCCTGAAATTCGTATCAGAAGGAACGAGCTTCTATACTCGTACCAAGAAATTAAATGCCTACGTCATAATAGCTTTTTTTATGCCTTTCAGCCCGATCCGTCCAGTGATTTGAGCTGTGCATAGATAGGTCAGTCAGTCAGTCACTTTTCCTTTTATATATTTAGATTATTTGAATGTTTAAACATACGTTACATCAAGCATTGTCGCGGGATTCTCTATTCTAGCTTGCTTGTCGAGCATGTATCTGTGTATGGGTAAGCTTAAAATAAAGCACTCTTGATTTAGAATATATCTCTAGATAGAGGTATCCTCTAGGTAGAGGATAGAATTTTATAGCGAAAAGTGCCTAAAAACAATATGAAAAGCGTTGAAAATCTTTTCCCAACAATGTACTCTAAAAATAACATAATCCAATAAAAGGTTTCCATTAAAAGCATGTTTCAAACACACAGCGATAGATTAAAATAAAACCTATTACCGTATTATGAATTCAATAATTTATTTCCAAGCAGTTTCAACCAAAGACAGAATAATGTAGATGGAACGTTCGCGAACAAAACTTTTCGTATAAATGAAGCCATAATTATATACACGCAGTGTGGCACGGAAGTAGTCAACGTGGCTATCCTTAAATCCGGAAATCAAGTGCGTATATTCAACAAGAGAAATGCTCTGGCTTCGATTTTTACATTACAATTACTATAATCCTGGTGCAATCCATCTAAAAGTTGTATCTTCATTTGCCAATGCTATCAAATACTGAACGCAGTCATGCGCTAATCTAATAAAGCACTAGTTTTTAAATCATTTGTGCATCTGTCTGTACGTAAAAGCCTTTACGGAGTAGTTACAAAACATCATATTCTTTACAAATAGACAAAATCGGCCAAGTGCGAGTCGGGCCTCGCTCTTTTAGGGTTCCGTACATATGACCAAATCATTTTTTTTAAAACTAGATACGTAATTGACCGAGCGAAGCGAGGTCTCTGAGTTAACTAGAGCGATTTGCACTTGTCCGTCCGTCCGTCCGTCCGTCCGTCCGTCCGTCCGTCCGTCCGTCTGTCAGAGCCTTATAACTTTTGAATTACTGAACGTAATTACTTCAAATTTAGATATAATATGTAAACCGATGGCCTCCAGCCGAAAATGGCTTAAAAAGTTATAAAAATCTTTATTTCAGGGGGGCTCTCATAGAAGCGAATGCGAAGTAAAAAAAAAATATCGCGTTACATAAAATTGTTACGTATCATTTTAAAAATAATTTTGAACTGAGTACAAAAATATTTTTTTTTTAATTTTTCCCTTAAAATTGACGAAATGGGGGGCTTTCAGCGTGGCGATTTTATACGCTCGCTTGAAGACGCTCTCTAGGAAAATCCGCTATGGATTTTCAAACTGATTTTATTTTTTTAGGTCACTTATATCCTGTACTTGAACAACAAATACTAAAATTATATGAATATTATAAAGAAACGAGATTATTTAATTTTTAATGGGCATCAGTAATTCATATAGCATCAACATAGCTTCACAATAATGCTAATAGATGGCGCAGTCAGTAACTATTCCCATGGAACTACGAGTTACGACTACGGTGAGGATCTATGGGTGTTCTTTACGCTCCGCAATCGACCTATTTATTGTTGTGTAGTTTATATGAAACCAAGCTCATGTGATTCTGATTACCTAAGTTGGTTTTGTAAGGTTGAATCATTAATTCATAAGTTAAATGGCTGTGTTTTCATACTAGGTGACCTAAATCTTAATAGTGCTTCTCAAAATATCAAAAACTATTTCTGCTACTTTATGTCTTTTTGTAATCTCATTGAAAAAAACCATATTGTAAACTCACATGGTTCAATATTAGATGTTGTATTAATTAAAGAGCTTGCAAATATTGTCACAGTGTCAGTCGTCTCTTCGGAAGGCATGGTCAACCCTGATGCATATCACCCCCCCTTAGAGATCTCTTTTAGTTTTGAAACTCGGCCTCACTATGACCGCATAGAACCTAGTAATATAAGTAGGTCCAAGGATTGGAATTTTAAAAAATGCAATTTTGAACTGCTATCGCAGCTACTTTCTGTAACTTCCTGGAATGACGTCATAAATTCTAGTGACGTTGACACCGCTGTGTTTTACTTTTATAAAACCCTGTATAGTTTGTTCGATAGTTGCATTCCCAAGAAATGTAGGCCCATGGCGGTTTCCCGGTATCCGGTTTGGTTCACAAAAGACATAATTAAAGATTGCAAACTTAAAATAAAATTACATAGGAAGTGGAAAAAGTCAAAGTCTGAAGCTGACTACAAAAGTTTCTCCAATATCAGATCTAGATTAAAGCTACAAATACCAACTGCATACGATACCTATATTAAAAACATTGAGGTTGAAATTAGGAAAAACCCGGAAAAATTCTGGTATCACATCTCAAGTCTACGATCTAAGGGTGGATTTGAACCCGCTGTTAATTTAAGTGGTGAGCGCTTAGTAGGAACCAAAGCAGCACAAGCCTTTGCGAATTTTTTCGCCAGCGTATTTCTCCCAGAAGCGCCGGAACTAAATGCTGAAAAGGCGAGCGGTTCCGATGACTGTTATGGCAATGTTATAAGTATACAGAACTTTTCCACATACCAAGTAAAGCGTGGTATCAGTACGCTGAAACTTAATACTTCTATAGGACCAGACCAAATTCCACCCTCAATACTCAAAAGGTTTAATAATGAATTTGTTTATCCTCTTTTCCATATATTCAATATATCTTTGAAAACAGGTATTTATCCCTCAGAATGGAAACTGTCTAGGGTCACACCCATTCCTAAAACTGGAAAACCCGCAAATATTGAGGATTTTCGCCCTATAGCAATCTTGTCTTCTCCGGCAAAGGTTTTTGAGACCATTTTAAAAGATTTGTTGTATAAACAGGTTAATCTATATCTTATTGACGAGCAGCATGGCTTTAGAAGTAAACGTTCCGTTAATAGTAACTTATTAATACTGGTTGACTATATTTCAGATTGTTTGGATCATGGTGGTCAAGTAGATGTGCTTTACTTTGATTTCCGGAAAGCCTTTGATACAGTCAATAACGACATATTGTTAGCGAAGTTGAGTAAAATTGGGTTCGCCCCTAACCTTTTACAGCTTTTATCAAGCTACCTACGTGATCGTATGCAATTTGTTCGCCTTGGCCTGTACGAGTCTGAAAAGTATCACACCCGTTCAGGCGTCAGCCAAGGCTCGATTTTGGGACCACTTCTGTTTCTAATAATGATTAATGATCTACCTTCTGTACTTAGCAAGGCCAGGTGTCTGTTATATGCAGATGACCTGAAGTTATACTTAGAAATAAAATCAGAGGCTGACTGTATCGCTCTCCAAAGGGATATTGATGCGGTGATTGGTTGGAGTGAGGCTAATAAAATGGAATTTAATACAAGCAAATGTTCTGTAATGACTTTTGGACGCAAGAAAAATCCAGTTCATTTCAATTACAATATGGGTAGTGAACTTTTGTCTAGAGCAACTATCATTAAGGACTTAGGTGTAACATTTGACCCCAAACTAACTTTCCATAATCACATTTCTGCGCTTGCTTCAGAATCTTTTAGGCGATTGGGTTTTGTATTGCGCAATTCTTTCGATTTCCACGACCGCCGCACTATAAAGCTGCTATTTGATTCGCTAGTGCGCAGTAAATTGGAAGCCAGCTCTTGTGTTTGGAATCCCTACGAAAGTACCTATTCTTTGTTACTTGAAAAGGTGCAGAAAGCCTTTCTAAGATACTTATATAAGCGCCTGCAAGGATATTATCCTTACCTTTATCCCACAAGATTTTTACTAGGGCACTTAGGCTTCAATTCTCTGGAAACACGACGAGCTTTTGACCAACTCGTAACTATTTGTAAAATTCTTACAGGACAAATAGATTGTCTTGAGCTCCATAACAAGGTGTGCTCTATTTTTGCCCCTAATAACTATGTTCAACTGCGTCAGTGCCGCCGGCGCAAATTATTTGCAGTCCCGCCTTGCCGCACAGTGTCCCGCGCTAGATCGCCCATACCGCGCACATTGTCAGCGCTGAATACAATGTTGACGGACTCGCCTCACTGTGACATATTTGCAGGTCAATGGAACACAGTCATAAGTGAGTGCTTGCAGTTTTGTGAAAATTATAATTGTACTATGTTTCTATGTTAGGTTATTTTTTCTTTATGTTATATATATATATATATATATATATATTTTAATTTGATACCGATAATTTTTGTAGCTAAAAAATAAAAAATATATTACTATACTAGCTGATGCCCGCGACTTCGTCTGCGTGGATTTAGTTCATAATATCTCGCGGGAAATCTTTGTCACCCTCCAGGTTCTCAACTATACCTATCCAATAAATCACGTCAATCCGTAGCTTTGTAGCAGGAAACATTTGATCGTCTTGCTCGCGGCATTGTTAATGATGATTCAAAGAGAAACCATAATTATTACTGATGATATTATCAATTACGTTTAGCTATCATTTTTATAATTGTCAAATTTTTTACCATAATTAACCAAAGACAAAATTACGTTTAGTCATTTACGTTTTGTTATTCCACTGTCATTTGCGTTTTATTATTCCATGTCAGATGCGTTTTTGTTATTACCACGTTTTATAGCTCTCGGTAGAGAGTAGTATGTTCCTTGTTTTATAGTGACTTGACGGAAACGCGGTCGAACGGGATAAAAAGTATCCTATGTCCGTCTCCTGGTTCTAAGCTACCTCTCCACCAATTTTCAGCCAAATCGGTTCATCCGTTCTTGAGTTATAAATAGTGTAACTAACACCACTTTCTTTTATATATATAGACTAGCTGATGCCCGCGACTTCGTCTGCGTGGATTTAGTTCATAACATCCCGCGGGAAATCTTTGTCACCCTCCAGGTTCTCAACTATACCTATCCAATAAATCACGTCAATCCGTAGCTTTGTAGCAGGAAACATTTGATCGTCTTGCTCGCGGCATTGTTAATGATGATTCAAAGAGAAAACATATTACTGATGATATTATCAATTACGTTAAACTTTAATTTTTATAATTGTTTTTACCATAATTAACCAAATACAAAATTACGTTTAGCTGTCATTTAAGTTTTGTTCTTCCACTGTCATTTTCGTTTTTTTATTCCATGTCAGATGCATTTTTGTTATACCAGGTTTTATATTGACTTGACGGAAACGCGGTCGAACGGGATAAAAAGTATCCTATGTCCGTCTCCTGGTTCTAAGCTACCTCTCCACCAATTTTCAGCCAAATCGGTTCATCCGTTCTTGAGTTATAAATAGTGTAACTAACACCACTTTCTTTTATATATATAGACTAGCTGATGCCCGCGACTTCGTCTGCGTGGATTTAGTTCATAACATCCCGCGGGAAATCTTTGTCACCCTCCAGGTTCTCAACTATACCTATCCAATAAATCACGTCAATCCGTAGCTTTGTAGCAGGAAACATTTGATCGTCTTGCTCGCGGCATTGTTAATGATGATTCAAAGAGAAAACATATTACTGATGATATTATCAATTACGTTAAACTTTAATTTTTATAATTGTTTTTACCATAATTAACCAAATACAAAATTACGTTTAGCTGTCATTTAAGTTTTGTTCTTCCACTGTCATTTTCGTTTTTTTATTCCATGTCAGATGCATTTTTGTTATACCAGGTTTTATATTGACTTGACGGAAACGCGGTCGAACGGGATAAAAAGTATCCTATGTCCGTCTCCTGGTTCTAAGCTACCTCTCCACCAATTTTGAGCTAAATCGGTTCATCCGTTCTTGAGTTATAAACAGTGTAACTAACACCACTTTCTTTTATATATATATAGATATAGATTATAGCCCAGTCGACAGGTAGGAAAAAGTGGAGTTTGGTGGAAAAAGGTCGGAAGTTAAAGAAACTTTGGGATGTTATTCAGGGATGGTTAATTAATATTTTCTCAAGTTTTGGACCTCAAGGACCCTGTGCTGAAGGAGGAGGAGGGGGGAAACTGCAAAATTTTTGACCTTCCGCCGGTTTTTCCTCAATAACTTTTTTTCCTTACGTCCTACGGCAAAAGCATTTCCATATTTTTTTGTAGAACGTTAAATTTCCTACAATTCTGATGATACAAACATGTTTATATGTTAATTCGTTACCGAGATATGGCGCTTCGAAAAAAAAAAATTGTCAAAATTCGCTAAAAATCTAGTACCCACGCTGACGAAGTTGCGGGCATCAGCTAGTATAGCTATATTGGTGATCATCTGTAGTTTTCTTTAGTCTGCGGTCTCAATACGGTTTCAATAGCCGTAGCGGGTGGCGGCCAAACGTCGCAATCAATAACGGGTATATTTTTACGACATTTTATTTGATCATCTCTTTGCATACGTGGAAGTAAATCTTCGTGCACTTTTCACGTTCCGCGCATTTTCATCTTCCGTTTTGGATTAGAGATAACATCTTTTACTAAATGAATTGGAATGAAGTTCCTTATCGCGCGATGCGAAAGACGCTAGGCTAGACGGAAAAAATTGAGACTAAATTGAACCGACACTTTTTTGAATGTGAATTTGGCATTTTGTTCAATATTTTCACACTACAATATTAGATCTCCGTAGCCTTGTGGTTTCTACAGTCGCATAAAGGTCGATGGTTCGAATCCCAGGTCGACAGACTGAATTTTCTATTTTCAATTTTATTTTAAATAATTTCTACATGTGGAATTTTTCCCTAATTTTTTACTGCTACAATTTATTTGCTATAAAATTTTAAAAATTATGTCGGTTTATGCACATTAAGAACTTCGTTCCATCCGGGTGTCCCTTGACACTTCTCAAGTTTTTTTTTTACTCTCTTTTCATCGTAGCCTACTACTTGTACAAGAGCGCCATTCTGTAGGGATCTCCTCTTCATATTATTACTGGTGGTGCTTAGGGAGTAACACCATCGAACCAAGATTTATAACCTGAAGTAGAAGAAAGCTACAGACCAAGGCATCTTCGAAAATAAACTCACTATGTGTTGTACCTTAATTGCCAAAGTGGCACAAATGGCGAAATCTTAATATATATATTTCTTGTGTGCGTGTGTATGTCACTGAACTCCTCCTAGACGGGTGGATAGATTTTGATGAAATTTTTTGTGCGAGTTGAAGGGGATTCGAGGATGGTTTAGATTGACAATTTGGCCCACTGGAAAATGTTTATTTAACTAATTTTTCATTTATAAGTAGTGGCGGTACGAAGTTCGCTGGGTCAGGTAGTAGCCTTATAAATAAGCAACTTTCAACTTATGATATTTAAGATAGACCCTGGGTTATTTAAGGAAAAATTAAACAAAAATAGTATTTGCTCTGTTCAAAAAGTCACTTCCCATCGATTCGACAAGCCTTGCGTTAGCCAAATTATTTTTATAACCCTCTCCAATAAAGTTTTTTTTAACTTTATAAAATACTTTCTACTTTTTAAATTCAAAGATAATGTTCATTAATTCAGGAGTTATAATGCTCAGAGCATTACCCAACACCCAGACAGGCTGAAGGACAGACGGACAAGTGCTCATGGTCAGTATTAAAATGGCAAATTCACACTCTACATTACGAAGTTCCAAGATTTTTATTAAAAAATATAGAAGTCGTCGGTTGGACGCACATTTTCAGTTTATTCCGGCGCCGCGTCGCGCGAGATCAAACGGAATTACGTTTTTAAAGGGCCGACTACCGCTTTCTAATTGCATTCGTTTCGTGTCGTAAGAAGTATAACTTTTTGAAACGTAGTTCCTTATCGCGCGGTGCGGAAGGGGGCTAGACGGAAAAAAATAAGACAAAATTGAACCGACACTCAACACTGATCGACACTTTTTTGAAACCGACACTTTTTTGAATGTGAATTTGGTATTGTGTTCAGTATTTTCGCGGTACAATATTTGGTCTCCGTAGCCTTGTGGTTTCTGCTGTCGCCTAACAGCCAAAGGTCGATGGTTCGAGTCCCAGCTCGACAGACCGAATTTTCCATTTTCAATTTTACTTTAAACAATTTATACATGTGGAATCTTTCCCTAATTTTTTTATAAATTATAAGTTATAAAAAATTAGGGAAAAATTACACATGTGGAAATTATTTAAAATAAAATTGTAAATAGAAAATTCGGTCTGTCGAGCTGGGATTCGAACCATCGACCTTTGGCTGTTAGGCAACTGCAGAAGCCACAAGGCTACGGAGACCCATTATTGTACCGCGAAAATACCGAACACAATGCCAAATTAATTAATCGAAAGGAACTACGTTCCATCCGGGTGTCCCTTGACACCTCTCAAGTTTTTATGTTTACCTACACTAGCGGCACGCTATGATGGCCGGTTTGACACATTACAATAGTGATGTGGAATGTCAATTTATTCTCGAACAAAAAACAATTAAGTTTTGTTTTTGTACCTGATTAAATAGGTTTAATAAAACAAAAATGTATATGTTTATTTAGTTTATTTGAACGAACTGAATATTTGAATGAAAATGAATATACATACTTTATATGCACACAAGAAACATATGAATACAAAAGATACCAAAAAAGGTGCCACAAAAGGCCATAATTAATCAGATTCGTCCATACTACTATTTTCACTGTCGTCACTGCTATCACGAGCAAGGGTCAACAGTAATGCAGTATCAATATTTGAAATCCAAAGCCAGGTCAAAACTATATCACAATCGCATTGCACTGACAGTTTATACTTTTCGAAGCAACGTCAATTCGAAACTGCTTTGTTTTGCATTGAGCATTGACGCGAGTTTGCCGGAGGTAGTAGTTGTGCTAGCCAGCGATCCTATGTGACGATCGTATTAGATTCCATTTTTAAAAATTTTCAATTTAGAAAACCAAATGCCGAGTTGTGGTATATATCATATAAAAATAAAAATTTTACCTTTTGTATGAAACAGCTGATATTTTTTTGCGATTTCAGAGGTTTGTCCACATAGTGAAAATTGTTCATATTCACAAGTACATTCACCCCTTAAATGGTGCAATAGTACATTACACATCTAGGGCAGTAAAATAAGAAATGTCTCAGATCACATGTAATTGTTGTCCGAGGCGAAGCCGAGGTCAATAAACATGTGATCTGAGGCTTTCTTATTTACTGCCCGTGGTGTGTATACTATTTTTCTCCTCGACGGAGGCGGAAAGCAACATTTTCGTTTAGCGCAGCGGGAGGAAAATTGACGCTTTCCGCCCGGAGGTGAGAAAACTGATTTTTCTACACTTGTATACATTTTAGAAATCAATTTAATAAATAAATTTTGAGTCCTAAACCTAAAACTACATTCGATAAAATTTATGAATCTCTGCACATCACTATCGTCAATAAAGTAATACAATTATTTCCTTCAAAGTCGTTATCAATTAATACGGAACTTCATGAGCGGACAAACGTCAAACCGGCCATCATAGCGTGCCGCTAGTGTAGACGCCTACAGACTAAGACTCAAAAGAAGCCGAAAGGACAGGTTACGATGTTAGCAGACTATATATTTTTGTACTATGTACGTATGTGTCACTGTAGCGCCTAAACTACTGAGCCGATTTCGATTAAGGAGGCGTCAGTCGAATTGTTTTAATGATCCGGGTGATATAGGCTACATTTTATATGAAAATATCAATATAAAGTTTGTTCGGTACATAAAAGGAGGTTGGCGAATTTTAACACTGCATTTTTAAAAACCGTTCAGATTTAGAAAACATTTAATTTTAATTAATATTAATAATAATATTATAAATATATATATATATATTTTAATATTAATAATAATATTATAAATATTAATTAATATTTTTCATTGTATTTTTCTGTGTACTTTTTTCTCCCAACTTTATTTGATAAGACTGACTAATTTTTTGGTTAGTCTGGTTTTCTAGAACAAGTAGGTATGAGAAGTTTGTTTCGTGAACGTGAATAGTTCAGTGTATGGAATTCGCCAATCTCCTTTTCCGTTGTTTCAGTTTTTTAATTTTTTTTTTCTTGTTTATAGTGAGAAAATTACATAATATTATGAGTAGACTTCGAACTATTGTAATAGCATTACATTGTTCAGAATATTTTTTGAATCTTCAATATGGTGATAGGTCATCATCATCATCATCATTAGCAACCCATCACCGGCTCACTACTGAACGCAGGTCTCCTCTCAGAGAAAGGTTATAGGCCATAGTCCACCACGCTGGCCCAATGCGAATTGGCGGACTTCACACACCTTCAAGAACATTATGAAGGACTCTCAGATGTGCAGGTTTCCTCACGATGTTTTCCTTCACCGTTGAAGCAAGTGATATTTAATTGCTTAAACGCACTTGACTCCGAAAAGTCAAGAGGTCCGTACCCGGGATCGAACCTGCAATCCCCCGAATAGGACACCACAGTCCTAACCACTAGGCTATCACTGCTAATGCACGGTGATAGGTGCGGACTGCAAACTGTAAGTGTGTTCTATCCCCACCCATTGCACTATTGTCGTACCCACTCCTAACGCAAGCTTTATGTTTATTTGGAGGAGAGAGGGGAACATTAGTCAAGTTTAGCATGGCTAATATTCTTTACATTTAAAGCTGTCAATTTACTTAAGTTCATGTTCGATGTCTACGTTATGCTCAACCGAATTGGCATCAACTAACTAACAAGCTACTCACACTTCAGCTATTGAGCTATTGAGTTCACGCTTGACTGCAATCTTGATTGATCTTGTGCAATAACTGACGATGCAATTGAACATAATAACACAGGCTGTTTATGTTTTACTCGGATAAAGAAATAGCCTAGATTAGAACTGTGAAAGTTCAATCAAAATAGGCTAAGACGTTCCGAGGATTAGTATGGAAGACCAGACAGAAAACATATAAAAACTAATAAAATGTGAGTATGCTAAATTGTATTGTTGAAATATTGTCTATTAAGAGGCAATTATTTGGGAATTAAAGACAAACACTTCATTCATTAATTGTAAATAATATATGTATAGATGTACCTTACTAAAGATTATTATGTAATATGTAATAAATATAATAAAACAGAAACGAAACCAATTCTGTACATGAAATAGATTCAAAAAAGGGTTTTTGCTTCTAATTGTGTTCAAGATACAGATATCAAAACAGAGTCTAAATTTTTTTTTGTCTGTTTGTTTGTCCTTCTTTCACGTAAAAACTACCGCTCAGATTTCTACAAAATTTAATACCGTGGTAGCTTATTACTCGGGTCAACATCTAGGCTACTTTTTATCCCGCAAAATCAACGAGTTCCCGAGGGACTTTAAAAACTAAATCCACGCGGACAAAGTCGCGGGCATCAGCTAGTTATGTAATAAATGGCTTTAACGTATCACTGGGGAACATATTTTAATAACTTAGTGTTTCCGTATTTACGAGCCACGTCTTTTAGAGAAAAGATTTGAAATAATTATTTCAAATCTTTTCTCTAAAGCGACTTAAGTCGCTTTATAAACTTTTTTTTTGTAATCGGCTTTCTTGCGTTAGCTTCTTATTCCAATGTTGAATCATCGTCTATGTTTACCTTTAATCTAAATCGTCGCCGTGACTCCTGTTTCGATAGCACGCAATTAGGGCTGTCAAAGAAAAACGAAAATTGGAAAGCAAACCTACCTACTAAATGAGCCAATATTGTGCTGATCGCTTTTTAGGGAAGGATTTGCGAGGGTGAACGTTCGGTTAACGACTCGTGGTGCGAAACAGAAGTAAATATCTAGCAACACACGACACGAAAAAAGATTCAGGTAAGCCAATTTTAAAAGAATCATTCCCTTATCTGATGAAAGCAACTTTGAATTCATGAATATTTTTAAGGGATATTTATTTATTTTACGTGATAACTTCTATAAATCGATGAACACCGACTACACGCACTAAAAAGTGTCACGTTCTGCCTGAGACTGAGGGTGCAAGCAAGAGCGCGGAACAAGCGATAGAGAGGCACGATCGGCCCAAGAGTTGGCTTGTGACTGCGCCGCCGCACCGCCCGCCAGTCATCGTCAATGTTTCTTTATGACGTCATCACATAAAACTATCGTCCATAAACCGACTTGACAGACAACCAATTGTTTTTTACCAAACAATTAAAACAAAGAAATATACAACGAAACGGACGCAAAAAGACAACTTCACCTTCTTCGACCCGTTCTAGTTCAACCCGTCACTTAGGTTGTTTCTACTCCAAGCACAAGAGAGGAAAGCAGTTCTGGAAAGGCAAGTAGTATTCCAATCACTATCTGGTGCACCCGATTTGTCATGGATTAAGGTTCAACTTAAAATGTTCACAATGCGAACGGATATAACTTGAAAAATGATGGACCTTCATCCCCTATTTAACCCCGATGGGGTTGAATTTCCAATAATCGTGAAACACTATTATATAATTAAACTATGGGGTCATGCCTGAAAACCAGCGCTATAGTCTATCCCGACTCTAGCATCAAGCTGAGGCAGTACCCTGTTCAGCAGCATTAAGCAATATAGGTACTTAGGATATTGATTGGCGCCGTTTTCCAGAGAACCGATGATTGTAATATTTGTTCCTTGGTTCTTTGGAGATCTTTAGGGGTCCTATTTTGTTTAATCCTTACTAATATTATAAATGTGAAAGTGTGTTTGTTTGTCGGTTTGTTAGTTTGTTGGTTTGTCCTACAATCACGCCGCAACAGGGCTACGGATCGACGTAATTTTTTGCATCTGGAGAGTGACATAGACTACTTTTTTATCCCGGAAAATAAAAGAGTTCCCGAGGTATTTTAAAAACCAAATCTACGCGGACGAAGTCGCGGGCATCAGCTAGTTACATATAAGTTTTTGTTTTGTATTGTGTAACTTTGCTGGCTGAATAAATGTTACTATTAAAAGCTGAAATACTTATTTTAACGAATATTACTTACTTGAAACATTACGGACTTCCATGCAAACTGTCACCCCTTTTTAACCGACTTCTTCATGTTTTTAGCTTCAGTAGCTTTGGTGCGGCGTAGAGCCCGACCCTATCCATGTTCTTTTTATGTAGTATATAATATAGATAATAGATGATAAAAAAGGCTATAATCATAATACAAAAAAAATTCATTCCCACTTTACATGTACTTACCCAACGGTAGTAGGTAAATATCATTCGTCTATGACTTACCCTAAAAAAATATTTTTCACAATGTTATTTCACCACTTTGTTGGCGTGATTAATATTAATTATACCCCTATCAAATTACAGATTTCTCTCTCTCTACAGAGTCTCTGAGCTAAGCCGGGGACGGATGGACAGACGGATGGACGAAACGAAAAAGAGTTTTGAGTTGACATGTACTACACAATAAAAAGTTTTTGTCAACAATCTAGCTTAGTCAAAATAAAAGTCACGCTGATCGCTCGGGAAATATTGCTTGTGCTGGAGTTATTGTTATAGCTGACGGCCCTGTTTCACGCCAGTGTTTGGCGACGCGCGACGCGGCGGGACAATCCATCATGGCGCAGAATTGGAAACTAATTAAGCAACTAACTTTCGACGAATCCAGAACGCGGACGTCCTAATTGTACTGTGTACTTAACGGTATCTTTAGCAATTTATCTAGAATCGTTTGAGATATCATCAACATCATCATCATCATGACGACCTCCCTGGCGCAGTGGTGAGCGCTGTGGTCTTATTACTGGGAGGTCTCGGGTTTGATTCCCGGCGGGGGCAACTTGGGAATTTATAATTTCTGAATTGTCTGGTCTGGTCTGGTGGGAGGCCTTTGTTGGCCGTGGCTAGTTACCACCCTACCGTCAAAGACGTGCCGCCAAGCGATTTAGCGTTCCGGCACGATGGCGTGTAGAAACCGATTAGGGGGATGGATTAAATTTTCACTGCCATACCCCTTCCAAGTTAGTCCGCTACCATCTTAGACTGCATCGTCACTTACCATCAGGTGAGATCGCAGTCAAGGACTATCTTGTCATTGAATAAAAAAAAATCATCTCAACCCAGTGCCGGTCCACTAAGTTGGACACGGGTTTCTTTTCCTATGATAAGTGTTTAATCCGTAGTCCACAGCATATGCCAGGTTCAGATATCAGTCCACAACATTGGCAAACTTCACACACCTTAGAGAACATCATGGAGAACTCTCAGGTATGCAGGTTTCCTCAATGTTTTCTTTCACCGTTGAAGCTCCAAAGAGTGAGATGCGTGCCTGCGACCGAGCCCTGGAACCACTGAAAAGAACTAACCATCAGGTTATCACCGCTCTTGAGCCAATGTTATGCTTAATGGCTTCATAGCTTGAACTAAGTTTTCATGGGTAAAGGGGCAAGTTATATTTTACTAGATGATGCCCGTGTGGATTAAGGTTTTATAAGTCCCGAGGGAACTCATTAATTTTCCGAGGTAAAAACTAGGAAGCCTATGTGTTAATCAAATAATTTCAGCCAAATCGGTTCATTCGTTGTGACGTGAAAGAGTAACACACATTCATCCATCCTTACGCATTTATAATATTAGTAGCAAGTAGGATAACTTAAAACGTAGATTATTATTCCAAAAATAATAGTTTAAAAAAACTAAAAACACGCTTTTTATAGAAAACCAAACTAAAAAATAGAAAATAAATTTTAATAAATTTAAATTAAGAATAGGGTCCAAAAATTTCAATAAATATAAATTAATAATAGTGTAAATAAAAAAATGTATTTTATTTTAAAAAAAAGCGTGGGGTGCATGGTGTCAATAGTAATAAATATTTTATTGACAGATATGAGTAGAGTGATTATCATTTTGATAATATCTTAAAAAGCACCCCACGCTTTTTTTAAAATAAAATACATTTTTCATCATACCTATTCGAAAAACGAATATTGGCTTCAGAGGATAGCGGGAGCAAAATTTAATTTTAACCCCATGGGACTTTTCATTTCTCTCTTCTGATTGGTCCGCGTTAGTGCTTTAGCATACTAAAGCACTAACGCGGACCAATCAGAAGAGAGAATTCAAAAATGTTTGAGAAGCTGTTCTTCAATAAGTCACGTGATCTTTGTCGATTAGATATATACGCCCATAATTCCAACATAAATATTAATGTTTAATTATTTTGTAAAAATTTATTTGTGTTTTATTTAAACTTTCAATATACGTATTGGTAATGTCTATACTCTATACATAGTAGGTTGATACTCCTAGCTTTTTCTCATAGGTAATGATGAAAAATAATGTGTGTCATTCGGGGCCAAAATTTTTTGTTCTCGGGCGGCGTATATTGAATACCTCGCTTCGCTCAGGATTCTACTTTAGAATCCCTCGCTGCGCTCGGGAGTCTACTATAAAATCCTTCCCTTCGCTCTGAATTCAAAATAACGCCCTCCGGGAACAAAAAAATCCTTTGGCCCCATATAACACAAATAACTATTTTTTATTTACACTATTATTAATTTATATTTATTGAAATTTTTGGACCCTATTCTTAATTTAAATTAATTAAAATTTATTTTCTATTTTTTAGTTTGGTTTTCTATAAAAAGCGTGTTTTTAGTTTTTTTAAACTATTATTTACTAGCTGATGCCCGCGACTTCGTCTGCGTGAACTTAGCCTTTAAAATGCCTTGGGAACTCTGAAAATGTAGCCTGTCACTCTCCAGGTCCTCAAGTATAGGTACCCCTGCAAAAAATCACGTCGATCTGTAGCTCTGTTAGGGCGTGATTGAAGGACAAACCAACGCACTTTCGCAGTTATAATATTTCACCATATCAAGTGTAAGTGCATATATAGTCAACGTGGTTTTTAGGGTTCCGTACCCAAAGGGTGCCAACGCAACGGGACCCTATTACTAAGCCTCCGCTGCCCGTCCGTCCGTCTGTCAGCGGCCTGTATCTCGTAAACCGTAATAGATTGACAGTTGAAATTTTCACATATTTTGTATTTCTATTGCTGCTATAACAACAAATAATCGACCGAGCGAAGCGAAGGTCTTTGAGTTAACTAGGGCGATTTGCACTTGTCCGTCCGTCCGTCCGTCCGTCCGTCCGTCTGTCAGAGCCTTATAACTTTTGAATTACTGAACGTAATTACTTCAAATTTAGATATAATATGTAAACCGATGGCCTCCAGCCGAAAATGGCTTAAAAAGTTATAAAAATCTTTATTTCAGGGGGGCTCTCATAGAAGCGAATGCGAAGTAAAAAAAAAAATATCGCGTTACATAAAATTGTTACGTATCATTTTAAAGATAATTTTGAACTGAGTACAAAAATAATTTTTTTTTAATTTTTCCCTTAAAATTGACGAAATGGGGGGCTTTCAAAGTGGCGATTTTATACGCTCGCTTGAAGACGCTCTCTAGAAAAATCCGCTATGGATTTTCAAACTGATTTTATGTTTTTAGGTCACTTATATCCTGTACTTGAACAACAAATACTAAAATTATATGAATATTATAAAGAAACGAGATTATTTAATTTTTAATGGGCGTCAGTAATTCATATAGCATCAACATAGCTTCACAATAATGCTAATAGATGGCGCAGTCAGTAACTATTCCCATGGAACTACGAGTTAAATTCAATGTTTGATAAATAATTCAATGTTTTCACTAACGTTCCCTAACCTTTACGGGCTACCTATAAGTTAGGTGATTGATGTTTTCTGTCAACTTATTTATCACGATCCTGTACGGGACACCTAAAAGGATATTGGGACGGATGTTAGGACTTAGGATTGTATTTAGGAGCTACCTACGTTAAGAGACTCCTACTTAGGGGATGATTTAGGTATGTTTGGTGAAAACGGGCATAATAATAATGTCAGTTTTGGTTATCATGTATCGATTGAATGAATAATCATGGGATACCGTTACCGCGAGGTCTCAGTTCGGGGCGAACCACTAGTAAAAATTAATTTAATTTTTTTGTAACGAAACCCTAAAAGAGTGAGGACCGACTCGCACTTGGCCGATTTTTTACACAGGTGAAGTTAAGGACCTGGAAAATAACACAGGCTACTTTTTGTCCCGGGAGCATACATTTAAACGCCCGCACCACTACAAAGTATATAATCTATTGTAGATTTTTTTAAAAACGCTCGACTGATTTCTTTTAAATTTAAATGGGGCCACCTGGGAAGTATACCCTTTGAAACAAAAAAAGAATTTTCCAAATCGGTTCAGGCGTCTTCGAGTAATCGGTGAACATACATAAAAAAGATTCGTTGAATTGAGATCCTCCTCCTTTTTTTTTGTTAAAGTAATAATAAAAAGTAGTTCAAATTTAACGAAGTTATGGAGTATAACAGTCAAAATAGTTCAACCCCTATCTCAGAGAACATACATCCATCCATCCGTATACGACATCTATACAAACATACATCCGTATACATCCATCCTCACAAACTTTCACATTAATTAGTGGGATAATATGAGTAATAATAAGTAGGATAGGATATAGTTAATGTATTTGTTGTTAGTAGGAGGAGATACATATATATATATACAGACATGCATGCATGCAAGCATACTTACATACATACATATATACATACATACATACATACATACATACATACATACATACATACATACATACATACATACATACATACATACATACATACATACATACATACATACACGTATACATACATGCATGCATACATACATACATGCATGCATATTGGCGCATGATTGAAGGATAAATATGTGAAAAGAAGCATACTAATATCCCGTAGGAACCGTTTGTTTTCCAGGGATAAAAAGTAGCCTTTGTCACTCTTCAAGCCCTTAACTTTACCTGTGCTAAAAATAATCTAAAACTTCAATCTAAAACTCCGTTGGCGCATAATTGATGGATAAGTATGTGAAAAGTAACATACGAATATCCCCCGGGAACTGTTTGTTTTCCCGGGATAAAATGTAGCCTTTTCACTTTTCAGGTCCTCAACTATGCCTATTAAAAAAACCACTTCAATCTGTAACTTCGTTGGCGCATAATTGAAGGATTAATATGTGAAAAGTAGCATATGAATATCCCGCGGGAACTGTTTGTTTTCCTGGGTTTTTTAAGTCCTCAACTATGCCTATCCAATAAACCACGTCAATCTGTAACTCCGTTGACGCCTTATTTAAGGATAAATATGTGAAAAGTAGAACACTAATATCCCGCGGGAACTGTTTGCTTTCCCAGGACAAAAAGTAGCCTTTGTCACTTTTCAAGTCATCAACTATGCCTCTCCAAAAAACCACGTCAATCTGTAACTCCGTTGGCGCATAATTGAAAGATAAATGTGTGAAAAGTAGTATACTAATATCCCGCAGGAACCGTTTGTTTTCCTGAGATAAAAAGTAGCCTTTGTCATTTTTCAGGCTCTTAACTTTACCTGTGCAAAAAATCACGTTAATCTAAATCTCCATTGCGCGTATTTTGAAGGACAAATGCGTAAAAAATAGCGATGCTATCCCGCAGGAACTGTTTGCTTTTCCGGGATAAAAAGTAGCCTGCTGCTATTCCAGACTATAATCTATGTCTGTGCCAAATTTCAGCAAAATCGGTTCATTCGTTGTCGCTTTAAAGAGTAACAAACATCCATCCATCCATCCATCCAAACATCCTCACAAACTTTCGCATTTATAATATTAATAGGATTTTTTGTTTTTTTATCAAATTAGTGTATTGTCATCGGTCCTCGATAAATCTACAGTTTGAACGAAATCTGGCCGTTTAAAGTGGGTCAAAATCGCGCCCAAAGAAGTCGGTTACAAACATTGTTACAAACATTGTTACAAACATACAAGTGAAGCTAATAAAAAGCGTATAAAAAGTAGCTCCGTTGAGGCTTTGAGTTGATTTAATTGATAATAATATGAACGTAATGTTATGGTAGGTTAAAAAAATAAAAATATACGATGAACTGGAACCTCCTCCTGTTATTCCGTCGATAGTTATAAGTAAATTCTTCGATGGGTGTAAATTATATTCCGGCAACATAGTTGCAAGTTGAAGTTGAAACATGTGTGCTGTAGTTAACTAATGTAAAAGGCAATTACATCCACTAATGGCAGAAGTCGCTGTGCATCGGAATGCAATTTCGTTGAACAATTCCACTCGTCTGTAGTTGGGTTTACTATGTATTATACGAGTACTTGTACTATACTTTCGTTTATTTACGTAACAATGTCTCGTGTAATGAAGCGAAGTCGAGTTTATAGTTTGACCCGCTTGGTACACCTAACCCTACCAAAGTATCCCTACTGGTAGGGATAAGTGGAAAAAAATCCACTTAGGGTGGGTTGCTTCAACTGACGGGCACGTAATCTATAAACATGGCGCTAACAAACGTTAGTCGAAGAAAGCGTTGATTCACAATCTGTTAGCGCTTAAGTTTGCACTAAATTAACAGACTTTAATAACGAACGTAAGTTACGATGGCCAATGGTTTGAATCTACCGGCCCTTAGTTAGCTACCGGTCGCGATAGGTGGAAACTCTGAGTGCAATTATCCCTACTATAAAACCGAATTCAAAATCTACATTCACATCATAACCAAATAAGCGCCTTAAAAGTCAACGCCAGTTGCAGTTCAATTACTTGAACGGAGCTATTAAAAATGATCGCTTAAGTAAAGTTTAGTGTACACAATATGAGTCTTCAAACACTTTTCTTGCTTGGAACAATATTTTCTTGAGTCTGACGTTGCTTTGAAGTTTGAAAAATATGTGCTTACCTTTAATGTAGACGTCTACAGACGAAAAGGGATTTTTAAGTACCTATGCAAGTAAAAAGACAACAATTAAATCTTGTTTCAACAAAGAAAACCTCAAAAGAACCTTTATGTGTATAAATGTTAAATATACATTTAATATGTTCTCACAAGTTCTAAGAACTTGAGTTCGTCGACACCTTTTGTGAAGAATACGCGTTTCTAAAAAACAAGGCTCGTGCATGACTAAGGCGATCGGAAGAACTTAATAAATGTCTGTATTCCTACATATTTTCTACACCTGGAAATTACATGCCGCGCGTTGCTACAAGTAAATGTATTAGAACGTTACATTTAAGTATATTAAGTACAGTAGAGTCAATAATATTAATTAATAATTTAATATAGAAAATATTTTCAAAAAAGCGACTTCAAACGCCTGCACCACTACAGAGTATATAATTTACTGTAGATTTTTTTTTAAACCTCTCAACCGATTTCGATAAAATTTAAACGGGACCACTTGGAAAGTATACGCTTTCAAACAAAAGAAGAATTTTCCAAATCGGTTCAGGCGTCTTCGAGTAATCGGTGAACATACATAAAAAACTAGATTCCGGCGAATTGAAAACTTGATCCTTTTTTGAAGTCGGTTAAAAAAATTCATACTTACATTCATCTTAAACAAATTCAACTCTGAAAAGTCTGAGATACTTGCCTGGGATCGAATTCCTGACCCCCGGAAAGGAAGCCGATGAGTTTTGAGCCTGTGAGAGTCTGTGTTGAGTTATTATGCTTAATGGAAAGCTACAAAGGAAGTCTCCAAGGTAGAAGATATCTTTGTACAGTACCCGGCGATATATATTGCATATATCGGCCTTTGGAATAAAACGCTATTCTATTCTATTCACAGTTCGACTGCATTTTTTTTATATATGTTACGTGATGTGCTCGCCGATTGTGAAGAGGTTTCAGTAATTACTACGTGAATTTCTGGCTAGCTTTCCTTGCAATAGAATAGAAATAGCGTTTTATTCCAAAGGCCGATTTGCAATATACATATCGCCGGGTACTGTAGGTACTGAATTTCAAGATAGGTTCAGCGGTTGAGCCGTTAAAAGGTAACATATAAACAGAGAGACACACTTTTTGCATTCGTAATATTCAGTATGGTTAAGGTTATTATTCGGTTCAGTCGTAAACAAGCAATGTCGGTAAATTTTATAATGAATTCCATATTTTATTATTAATACCCAATGATTTGAGCATTTCTCGCAATAGGGTGCCGCTAACGAGCTATAGCTTTGCGCAACGCCGGGCCAGACGACTAATTTACTTCATCACCCATAATTCCTAATGATTCATTTATAAAATTTATCTTTAGGTTTGGTATTTAAATCAAATACGAGGTACAAGAATTTTAACTTTTCTCATACAGAAGTATCAAAGTACAGAAGTAGTACAGAAGACTATTTCTTTTGGAGTTACAAAAGTTACAATTACAAATACACTTTTTTCCAAGTACAAAGAAAACCTAGAATACGAGTTGGACCCAAGAAGCTTAAATACCTAGTAGGTATTTAAGCTTAAATACCTAGTAGGTATTTAAGCTTCTTGGTTGGACCCGTCCAACGCAATGCTCGATTGTCACGAAAAAACCATAAAATAAATATTTGAGTGGTAAGTACAACAGATAAACTAAAAATTTTAAATAGGTACCAACCCGTGATGAATTGCAACCTTTGAGTATTAAGTTTGTTTAATACTCAAAGATTGCAACGCATGTAATGCAAACATTTTTTATTATCCTGGATAAAAAGTATATCTGTGCTTTTCGTCAAGATCAGTAAAAAGGTAATAGATATACTTACGCTTTTTTATTATGGTTATAAAATCTCAGGTATTACGTTATGTTTCCGAGAAGAAAAATCTTGAATATTGCATCCTTAGGTATTAGGTACATCTTATTACCTAGATCGGTTTCTTAGTATGAACTAATTCCCGAGCTCACAGCGAAGAGGCTTCAGGCTTATTTTAATACTTAGGTCATGGGGTTAACTTGTAATCCTTTTATTATCATTCTTAACTTATATTAAATACCAGCAAAATTGAGTCTTTGTTGTACCTAATTATTAAGTTGAGATTCTTATCAACTGCAAATGGTTTTTTATATTTTTAACCGACTTCAAAAAAGGAGGAAGTTATCAATTCTTCGGGTTTTTTAACTTAATACAATACTTTAACGGCCTACAAATAATGGCCCGTGGGTTATTTAAGGATTGGACAGTTTAAGTCGGATATTTTCTAAATCCCAATGACTCCACTTAGACCGTGTGACCCTTTACTTCGATCAATCCCATAAAGTATGACATTTCCGCTTGCGTCTTAGCTGAGATCTATAATCGTTCTTTAGCTCTGCTCAAGACTCAAGACAAGATAGAGTTAAAATGAGACACAAATATGTCCTGACATAAATCTGTCTCGTTTTAATTCAGTGTTGAGTCTGAGCTGAGTGAGAGTGGTATCTATAAATCTCACCCTTTTACAGGCAGCAGACGCTGGGGTAGTGTTAACTCTGGGGACCTCAACACGTTCATTAATTTAGTGCCGATTTCACCAACGTCGAGTGACGTTTATACTCGGAATAAATTGGGTTTCCTGACAGTTTTGACATTGAAATAATTTAATATAAAAAAATCTTTTTAAACAACCGACTTCAAACTCTTACTACATCACACACACTTATACAAAGTATAGGTACTTATACAAAGTATAGGTATACCGCGGTTAATTGCCTCATCTGGTGACAGAAGGGCTGGCTCATTTTTTGCGCAAAGGATCAGCCTGGCTGTCCAGCGCGGAAATGCAGCCAGTATTCTTGGCACCATTCCACGCGGGCATGATTTGTATAATAATTAGATTAGTTTAGCTATAAGTTTTTTTGTAACATTTAAAAAAAAGTGTGTGTGTCAGCTCCGACGCACGACTGGAGTTTACTCCTTAAAACGTCGTAATGCATTCGCGGCGCTCGCTGCGTCTCGGCGCCGCTCGGACCCGATCGGTACGCGCTCGGCTTCCCGAAGCGAAAGCTCTTTCGCATTCGACAACTCAAGCGAAAACCAACCTTATTTACTCTTCGTTAGGGTAGAAATTTGCATCGTCGCGTTGTGAAAAACGTAACGCGGGCATTCGGTAACTCAAGCGAAAACCAACCTTATTTACTCAACGTTAGGGTAGAAATTTGCATCGTTGTGAAAAACGTAACGAGGTCATTCATAAGTAGATTTTACTGCTCGAATTTTTCTCATACCGGGCGCCTAAAATCGATTCTTAAGAAGTAAACTCCAAAAAGTATTTAATATATTGCTGATATTTAAAAAACAGCAAACAGGAAGTATGCCCTTTGAAACAAAAGAATTTTTCAAATCGGTCCACACGTCTTAGAGTAATCGGTGAACATACATAAAAAGTTTCAACGAATTGAGAACCTTCTCCTTTTTTGAAGTCGGTTAATTACTGTAAAAATATCTTTACGCTCGGATAAGACTTATTTTACAAATTGGTGAAACCGGCCCTAAGTCTATAATAAATGTTAGTAACAATATTTTGAGTTTAAAGCAGTTAAAGTTAACTCGGTAAGTACAAAACCACCCACTAATCAGTGCGGATGGGCTATCACCACAGCACTTATTCAGGCCGGTGATAGGTCGCTTATTTACGACTACTTCCAAAGGCGTTCCCACAAGAGAACGCAGCGAGGGCTCACGAACGTTTTTCCTTATTTTTTCCTGACAAGGTACATATTATTTACCCACGTACTTGAAAGAATAGATACTTCAATAGTTGAAGAGACTTGGGTATATACCGTAAAGTATCGTGAGTTCAAATCCCACCGGTAAATGTAGTCGTATCGTAGATCCTAGCAGAAACTTAAGAAGTGATTATGTGTAGAAGAGTTAAATACACCGTCTAGTGTTACTATGCAAGTAATCAGTTTAACAAGGATATACCTAAGTTTAAAAACTGTAATCCGACTACGTAAAAGTGTATGTAAAATACGTCATGATGATTTTGTTCGTATGAAATGTAGTTTAGGAAAATCAAAGAGTCCCCGAGGGATTTTAAAAACTAAATCCACGCGGACGAAGTCGCAGGCATTAGCTAGTAAGTTACTTATTGAAAATTGAATGAAATAGCTGAGCTTTTCAACCGGTGTGAAATTAAAAAAAATCGGCCAAGTGCGAGACTTCGGGCCTCGCTCTTTTAGGGTTCCGTTAAAAAAAATTAAATAAAAATATTTCCATGTACCCATGAAAATGTTTAATTTAATTTAATTTTTATTATTTGTTGTTATAGCGGCAATTGAAATACATAATATGTGAAAATTTCATCTGTCTATCTATTATGGTTTACGAGATACAGCCCGCTGACAGACGGACGGACGGACGGACGGACGGACGGACAGCGTAGGCTTAGTAATAGGGTCCCGTTGGTACCCTTTGGGTACGGAACCCTAAAAAAAACAAAATATGGGTCCTAATAATAGTCGGTCGGTCGGTCGGTAATATAAAGTAGTTGGATGAAACTGCTGGTAATACCAGCAGTTTCATCCAACTACTTTGCCCCATTTCATATTAAAATTCACTCGTATTTTGAAGAATTCGCCCCGGAGGCTGTAGGTTCAATTTCGGAACATGTTTTCACTGAACAGAAATTGTGATTGAATACAAACATACTTACAATTCAGCTTTACGTAGTTGCAGCTAGGCTGACGGAAAGTAATATTAATAATATTACATTACCAAAACCTTATCGTATTATTTCTTACATCATTTCCACCATATTATCCTTTTATTAAAGTTATAATATGAGAAGGCACACTTTAGGGGGATGGTCTTTGAATACTTGTGGGTTGTGGCTTAGTTTTAACAGTGCATATTAATCAAATCTCTCAGTCAAGCAACATTGACCCAAGCCTGTTATTATACTTAGGTTTGGGTGACTTTGGAAGAAAAATTTCTTAAACTGCAAATTTCCTACGTCCTTTAGAGAGCACTGTAAGCTTTCGGTCTTTATTACTATCACCAACATCTAATAGTATTTTTTAATAGTGAAACCTAAGCGTTCAATTTGTACTCTGTCGAGATTTATGATTATTTTGGAAGCCCACCGCACTAAACATCTATATCTATATTATCTATCTATACTTATACTTATAATAAAACTGTAACTGGACGATTTCTGTACATCTATATCTATATATCTATATATATATATAAAAGAAAGTGGTGTTAGTTACACTATTTATAACTCAAGAACGGATGAACCGATTTGGCTGAAAATTGGTGGAGAGGTAGCTTAGAACCAGGAGACGGACATAGGATACTTTTTATCCCGTTCGACCGCGTTTCCGTAAAGTGACTTTACTAAAGTCACTATAAAACGTGGTATAACAAAAACGCATCTGACATGGAATAACAAAACGCAAATGACAGTGGAATAACAAAACGTAAATGACAGCTAAACGTAATTTTGTCTTTGGTTAAGTATGGTAAAAAATTTGACAATTATTATAAAAAGTTATAATAAAGCATTAGGTACTGATATTATAAATGCGAAAGTGTGTTTGTTTGTTGGTTTGTCTTTCAATCACGTCGCAACAGAACAGCGGATTGATGCGATTTTTTGCATGGGTATAGTAATGGATGTAGTAGTGGTTCCTCAGACCGGGAGAGCTACTTTTTAAAGAGTTCCCGCGGGATTTTTAAAAACTAAATCCATGCGGACTAAGTCGCGGGCATCAGCTAGTTTAATCTATTTTGAAAATTTTAACCGGGGGATGCTTTATTATCAATACTGATCCCAAAACAGATTTTTATTTAATTCTTGTCTGTCTGTCTGTCTGTCCGTCTGTCTGTCTGTCTGTCTGTCTGTCTGTCTGTCTGTCTGTCTGTCTGTCTGTCCGGGCATCACGCTAAAACTACTGAACGGAATTGTATGAAATTTAGTATAGTAGTAGGTGATACTCCGGGTCAACATAAAGAATAGTTTTTATCCTGATAAACAATGAGGTTCATCCAGGATAGGGGATGAAAGTTTTTATCGGTTTGACTTCATAATTCCGTCAAATTTCAACCGATTTTAATCATTCTTTTTTTATTTAAAAGTGTATAATATCAGGCATAGTTTGTCTAATTTTGATGTAGATCTGATAAATATTATAGGAGATAGAGGACCGGTTAGCAGCAAAAGTCACTCACATAAAGGACAACGATCGAATACAGGCATTCCAAATTTATATGAGGGTTTTAGCCATAGACATAGACTTAATCATTAACCTCCAGGCCCTAGATGATTATACCATTGTGTTTGTTTTGTAGCCTACCCATGCGAAGCCGGGGCGGGTCCACTAGTCACTTACTATAAGCAAAACGAAGCAGAGGTAAGTACTTGGCCCTCGTGCATGAATCCTAAGGGAACTCCCCTGCGCTTAGAAACAACCGATATCTCCCCATCAGGCAGCTGATAGTGGCAACAGTTTATTGCCTTGAACTACGCCCATATTCTACAATGTAAACTCATTATTCAATGCAGCTCTGCGAGGTACTTCTGCAGCCTTATAAAGTCGGTGCATGTCTGAAAACGTAACTTATATGACACGCCCGAAAATATCGTTGAACACCGAGCTTTTTCTAATAAGCATAAATTTTTCTGAAAATTATCCTTTTGTGAATCGTTTCGAGAGTTTGTTACTTCTATTCCTTTTTATGAGGGCTTGATTTTGCCGTTGTTTTTTCGGTTGTTTATTTTGTACAGTTTTATAAAAATGTTTGTGTAGCCAATTAGGTATTTTCTTTCAGATATTTTGAACATTAATGTTTTCTAAAGGCTGAATAAGTTAGTAAAATACCTTTTCTTGGAAATGCGAATCGTTATCATCAACTTAGGAGAAAAATAAGATTGATTCTATAAGTTCACGTGACTACGAACATATTTTAAAATTACGTTACAAAAGTAGTTAATATTTCAGTCATTTGATTAATAGTGTGGTGATTAGATTAATAAAGAATCTAGTTTAAGTATTAAACCTTCATTACGGCGTGTGAGGGAACTCCACAAATGTGCTGTTTGCGTGATCAACTCCGGTACTCGCCATCCAACGCGAGCAAAATGTGCGGTTAATCATAGTTTTTAATATCATTATATAACAGCATGTGCTACTGTTTTCATTTATAAAGTTTGAAATATTAATCAAACACAAGAAAGCGTGGCTTAAATGGCGCAAGGGACTGTGAAGTGTTCTTTTAAGCTATTGTATAGCTTTTATCGGCATTTAATGGCGTGAAGCTTCTAGTGTCTGTACTCGGTGGGCAAGATCGTTTTTGGGTTTCTTAGCCAGCGAACTGAGATTTTTTAAGCTATTGCATAGCTTTTATCGCGGGCTTTGAACTAGGACAAACAGTTTGAGCGCGGCGACCGAATCAAGAAATTCCGTAACGAAAATAAACCTAACACCGTCGTTCAGTAAGTGTTCAACATTTTAGAGGTTCACAAGTAGCTCTGTTTGGCGCAGTGGGCGAGCGGCCGCTTTCTTTACCGTATGGTGTATGATGTCGCAGGTTCGAATCTCACTCGCGAAGTAGTGACAGTGCGCTTTTCTTGTTTGTTTGTTTTATGCAAAAAAAATATTGCATAAATATTATAATTGCATAAGTTGATAAAAATGCTATGCAATAGCTTATACCGCGGCAGTCCCTGAGTGCCACTTAATTTTTTTCAAATTCAAATTAAAAATTATTTATTTCCTGTAGGCCAGCCTGTGGCTTTTATGACATCAAGGCTCTATCTCCGGTTCGGGAAACAGATTCTGCTGAGAAGAGCCGGCAAGAGACTCAGCAGTTGCCCTATAAACAGGAGGTTCCAGATGAAAAGGTTCCCTGCCCTCAAGACTATCTCTATCAAGACCTATATCACCATCGCCAAGTCATTATTCATCATCAGCAACCCATCAACAGCTCACTACTGAACGCAGGTCTCCTCTCAGAGAAGGGTTACAGGCTATAGTACACCACGATCGTCTAATGTGAATTGGCGGATATCACACACCTATTAACATTATAGAGAACTCTCAGGTGTGCAGTTTTCCTCACGATTTTTTCCTTCACCGTTGAAGCTTAAGATATTTAATTGATTAAACGCACAGAACTCCGAAGTCAGAAGTACCATAGATCGACCCTACAAAACATAAAATTTGTTGTTGTTGTTAAATTGTTTGTTGGTTTGTCCTTCAAAAGCTACGGATCGGCGTGATTTTTTTGCATTGGTATAGTTAGGGGCCTGGAGAGTAACATAAGCTACTTTTATCCCGGAAAATCTTAAAAATCTAACTCCACTACAACACTAGTGTAAAACAAAAAAAAAAAAAGAAACACCTTAGTAAAATACAAGTGGAGATGGCGAGTCTATTGTTTTGTTATCAGCGTTCCCTTCATAGAAATGGCGGACAGTGTTAAGACTTCTTTAATTAAAACTTTCCTACGGTTCTATTTCGTTGTTTATTTGTTGTGTTGAGGTTTTTCTTTATATGTACCCACTCTGGCTCGTAACTCAGCTAACGAATGGACTCTTACACGAACGAACTCCGCATTCCTTGCACCTTGCTTAAATTGCTTAGCGAAAAACGGTGTTTAAAAGAATTTGCAACAAAACAAGTGTAAATTAATTTTTTTTAAACAAGCTTTTACAAGCTGGATACATCGTCAGACCTGGATATCATCTACGACCAGACTACGTCGTTTCTTTACTGAGTTCCTATGACCACCTTCCAGCTCCATCATCAGATTAGACCCTGGTAACCATCTAAAAACCAAGTACTCGTCAAGATGAATCAAACGAGCCGGAACTCGATGGGGTTGCGTCGTATCATTACAGAGTTCCTATGACTACCTTCCAGCTCCATCATCAGACCCTGGTTACCATTGAAAAAGAAACTACTCGTCAAGACGATTAAAACGAGCCCAAACTTGATGAGGTTGTGTCGTTTCATTGCGAAGTTCCTATGGCCACCTTCCAGCTCCATCATCAGATCAGCACCATGTCAACATAATATTGCATTGTCATGCGATTTACACATGTATGCAAAATTTCAGCTCAATCGGTAACCGGGAAGTGGATCAAATTTAATTTTCAAGATTTGATGACAAACATCGTTGATGATAAACATCGGGACAGGTGAAACTAAATAAAAGCTTGTAAAAAGAAACATTATTTGTTACTTAAGTTATTTAGAAGTCGAGAACTATGTTATAAGTGTGGCCTAACTAAATGCGAAAGAAAGCCAGTCTTACATTATACTGTCTGAGGTCCGGGACTTTCTCCCGTTAGCAGATCATCCCATGAATCTCTTTGGTTTTCCGGAATAAAAACTAGCCTTTGGTTCGGTTCTTGTTCGGTAGGGCTACCTAGTGAGTATAAGATTTAATTCGACTGATCGTATTCGTATTTGATGCGCCAAAGTAAAATGAACCCTAATCGTATTGGTTTAAAGTCACCAAAGTCTCTGGTGACCAAAGAGCTGGCGCTTATTTAGCCCAAAAGCTTAGCTTCGCTATTCAAAGAGGTAATAGCGCCAGTGTTTTGTGCACCATGCCCATTAGCGATCACTTGGACGGCGTGTATTTTTGTAAATATAATTAGTAGCAATTTTTAATTTATTTTTTCCATAATTTTCATTTTAATTATGAAAACTGTTAATAATAAAAATTAAGTATGTTTGTTATTGACGTCCATAAAACGCCACTTCAAAGATTATATGTCACAGGCAGTAAAATCGAAATCACAGACAACCACAGCAATTTTATTTATTTGTATATATAGGTAAAGATGTTCTGTCGTGATGCTGTAGCGCGTTGATACTCAAGGCGCTCCTATTGGTAGATTAACTATCATGCCAGAGTGCGTCACGACACACCATAACTAGCATGTCAAACCCCTACACCTGTGACGAAAATTAGATTGTTCGCACATTCAAGCAGATCGCACGTATCTAGATGTGTTCGGTTACAAATTAGGGGTTACTATTGTCCTTTGTAGTCCAGTCAAAATGCAAATTACTGCATCAGAATGCTGCGAAACATCGAACAATGCAGCGCATTCGGTGAGTGGATGGACGGACTCGAACTCTATTTATTACCTTCTGCTTAAAGTGATAAAGCATCTTTGCTCCACTAAATTGCGCACAGGTAAGTAAAGTACCTATCTAAAAGTTTCTCTTCAAAATATTGTAGTAAGTATGGTTTTGAACGACCATTATTATCTATTTCAAAATTGCCTGTGGAACTAAGTTTAAGTTTTAAATCAAATAAATAACTTAAATTTAATTCCACAGTAATAATTTATTTGTTTAAATTTTTTTATTATTTACTAGGTCGAATTTAAATTTAATGCTTGTTTTAAATTTTATTTTTTGTAACTTGTTGATTAAAATAAAAGTCAAAATTGTGGTTATTAGAAGCAAGAGAATAATTTGGCTGTTCCTATCAAGTGAAACAGTGATTATGAGCAATCGTGGAATAATTTTCTCTGAAATATCCTTGAAATATCCATTGAAGTAAATTTTGGGTACACAATGCTTATACTCGTAATACGATCCAATTCTTTCTTTCCCTTTTCGCATTTTTTTGCAGAATCGCGAGCTTTATTTCTAGTCCCGGAGCTGGTTAATGTTTTTAATTTTTTTAGTCTTTCTTCTTCTTCTTTATCAACCGATAGACGTCCACTGCTGGACAAAGGTCTCTTGCATGGACTTCCACAGGCCTCGGTCTTGCGCCGCCTGAATCCAGCGGCTCCCTGAGACTCGTTTGGTGTCGTCGGTCCACCTGGTGGGGGGTCTGCCAACACTGCGCTTCCCGGTGCGGGGTCGCCACTCCAGCAGCTTGGGACCAGCTTATAGGAGTATATTAGTCAACTTCAACTTGACTAATATTCTTTTTAAAAAAAAACTCAGATTTACCCACTTTTGAGAACATTATGGAGACTCTCAGTTACGCAGGTTTTCTCACGATGTTTTCCTTCACCGTTGAAGTATTAATATCCTTAATTTCTTAAGCGTACATAACTCGAAAACTCAGAGGCCTCAGGAATTGAACTCGCGATCCCCCGAAAAGGAGACCGCAGTCCAATCCACGAGGCTATCATCACTGCTCATAATTTATTATATTTCTGCCTCAGAAAATCAAAGACTGGTATGAAAGTCAGGATAAAATCCTTGACCAGCTCTTGAACTATTTTTAATGTATCCTGAAATTATTTCAATTAAGCAAGATAATAACTAAGCCTGTCTGAAGGAACAAAACTAAGCGCTATTTAAGTGTCGTCCGCGCCGTGAGCAATTAGTACAAGTGGAAACAAATTAAAACTGAATTAACAACTTTTGGATCCAAACAAAGTTATTTTTCGAGGGCCAATAGACTAATTAATTTGCAACTCATCTCATCTGAGCACATATACCTATATATAAGCCTCAATAGCCCAGCGGTTAAAGGTGCGGACTGAAATCTGAAAGGTCGCAGGTTCGAATCCCACCCGTTGCACTATTGTCGTACCCACTTCTGACACAAGCTTTCCGCTTATTTGGAGGGGAGAGGAGAATATTAGTCAAGTTCAATACTACTTTCTTGGCTACTATTCTTTTGAAAAAAAAATCATACAGGCCCATGCCACATACTTATGCCAAGTTATGTTAATATTTATTCATCAAATTTGGATCTTTATTGACTTACGAGTCTCTGCATCGAATGCCTCATTGGTGAGGGTCGTGACCCCTTTTCCAAGAAAAACAATGGCAGAGGACTTTTGGGTTATTAATACGGAGAGCTCACAATACCTTCCGCGTACAGCTTGACTCGTACATTTAAATTATTATTAACAGAATGCAAATATCCTACAGTTAAACTTGAAAGCACCTAGTTCTATTTTCTTCGCGCTGGAAGAAAATAGGTAGCTTCTTTTACAAAATCCCAAGGCAACAAAAGTTAATAAAATATTTATTTTACAACTTCGTTAAACAAGTACACGCAGGCGACTGGCGACAGCGACGCAATCAGAGCACCGAATAAATCCCTTCCGAGACTTGTTATTCCTTTATAAGTTTATCTGGACGTTTTGGTACTAACGGGTTGATTTAGCTCGCTTTTTCGCTTGCTGCATAGCTTTTAAGCGGAGTCAGCGATGACGTCCGCTTAAATTACGAGCGCTTATTTTTTGTAATCAGTTTTTTTGCAGTGCTCGTTAGACTTTAATAAAGAAATTGAGCATTTTTTACCATCTGAAAATCGTAACAGTAACTCCAATTATCCATTGCAATGTTTGTTGTGAAACAAAACTTATTTTTCTAATATCTTCTTCTTATCTTGTCTACGCAACGCTACCAGAGAAGCCGGTACAGCAAGTCTCCTTTCTTCTTTCACTTACTCATATCAGCCATCAACACACTGTCTAGTGTTTACTCCTTACACTTCTTTCACAACTCCACAATCCATCCATCTCTTCTCTGGTCTCCCTCCACTCCTTTTACTTTTGACATGCAAATCATAACTTTTATAATGTAATTTAAAAAACGCATCTCATTTAGGTTTTCCCGTAAAAAATAAAAAACTATTTATATTGGGGACAATTCGGAAGAACGGAAATCAAAGAGCCCCAAAATTATCTGCTCGAATTGAGTCACGGACATAATTATTTAGTACCTAGTGACATTATAACAAAAGAGGAGTCCTGAAGGAGACAACTTGATTAAATAATCTTTCATCATCATCATCATTAGCAACCCATCAACGGCTCACTACTGAGCGCAGGTCTCCTTTCAGAGAAGGCCATAGTCCACCACGCTGGCCCAATGCGAATTGGCAGACTTCACACACCTTCGAGAACATTATGAAGAACTCTCAGATGTGCAGGTTTCCTCACGATGTTTTCCTTCACCGTTGAAGAAAGTGATATTTAATTCTTTAAACGCACTTGACTCCGAAAAGTCAGAGGTCCCTGCGACCCCCGAATAGGAGACCACAGACCTAACCACTAGGCTATCACTGCTTGTGAAAAATCTTTACTTAATTTAAATCTGGTGTATAGGTTTCAGTGGAGCCGACATATCGGCAACAGCAATAAGCCACGTTACCATCACAGTTTCCTCTCGTCGCGCGCCGGCCGCCGCGGTGCGCACTTGTAATTAATTTATTTGTAAGACGGGGCTTTGTGTCCGCGGGGCTCGGAGATTTATTGCTGTGCGAAAATTAACAACATAATAAAGGTTTTTTTTTGCAAACGATATAAATAGGTGATAATATTATAGTCTGTTCAATAAGTCATGAGTCTTGAGAGTCAATAGTTCCTTCATATATTCTACTCGTATGTTTCCACAATATTAATGTGTGCATAGTTTATTTTTTAGGGTTCCGTACCCAAAGGGTACCAACGGGACCCTATTACTAAGCCTACGCTGTCCGTCCGTCCGTCCGTCCGTCCGTCCGTCCGTCCGTCCGTCTGTCAGCGGGCTGTATCTCGTAAACCGTAATAGATAGACAGATGAAATTTTCACATATTATGTATTTATATTGCCGCTATAACAACAAATAATAAAAATTAAATTAAATTAAAAAAATTAAATTAAAATATTTCCATGGGTACATGGAAATATTTTTATTTTATTTTTTTTAACGGAACCCTAAAAGAGCGAGGCCCGACTCGCACTTGGCCGATTTTTAAATAAAATCAGATTTATATTTATTTAAATTATTTATCAAACTGTTCGCTTGATTCATCGCTTACTATTTCACAATGCTGCTACAAGCT
This sequence comes from Oeneis ivallda, assembly GCA_029955525.1. Lineage (NCBI taxonomy): Eukaryota > Metazoa > Arthropoda > Insecta > Lepidoptera > Nymphalidae > Oeneis > Oeneis ivallda. The sequence continues at coordinate 29,989,810 of JARPMR010000003.1, read as the reverse complement.
ATTTTTCGCGTTATAAAACGCGACCCGCGACCCGCGCCCGCAGCGGTTGCGGGCCCGCGGCCTCCTTAGAATGCAGATTTGTATGGAAAATGAAGTTTCAATTTCTACGGCGCGGTTTGCGCCCGCGGCGGACGCATTACTAGCGGTACCGCAACCGCTGCGGGCGCGGGTGCGAACCGCGCCGTGGAAACCCAGTCTAAGGGTACGTTTATGCACACGGGGAGCGTTGCACAGCGCGTGGTGCGTCGTGTCGCGCGGTAAACTAAACATATGGCCAAGTATGAGAGTATTCATACAGAAGCGTTTGCGTTGAACGCGGCGGTGCCGCGTGTGCATAAACGTACCCTAACTATTCGTATCCTCTGCAAAAAAATCTTTCAAAATAAAGTTGTTTCTGCAGACTATAGAACTATGGGATACTTATTTCTATGGAAGCGAATATGCGTCGTCTATACGAAGCAATGGCTGGGTCATGCGTCATGCTCGTGAACGGGTGCCACTGGCGGGAATGGGGCTACTTTATGTCTGCCCATCTTGAGATAGAAGTTAGTCGGTATGCATTTTTGGAACTTCCCTCATTGTGGAAACACTGCATATATAGCATAGTATTTACTGTATTGTAAATTTGTTTTGAAAAGAGCAACCGCCGAGTTTCTTGCTGGTTCTTCTCGGCAGGAAGGGCATTCCGAACCAGTGGTAGAGCCAGACGATTCAAAAGCACTTGTAAAAAGTTTATTTGAATAAAAAATATTTCTATTCTATTCTATTCTATCTTTTGCAAAAAAAAAACTTCGCTTTGATACAAATAAGATTTATACGCCTCATTAGCCCAACAGTGCGGACTGAAAACTGAAAGGTCCAAGTTTTAATCCCCACCCGTTGACCCCACTATTGTTGTAGCCACTCCAAACACTAGCTTTCCGCTTATTTGGGGCCGAGGCAGCAAGGAATTGGGAAGTTAGGATGAGATCTATAGATCGTACTCTGGCTCTGCTCAAGACTCAAGATAGAGTTAAAATGAGACACAAATATGTCCTGACATAAATCTGTCTCGTTTTAACTCAGTCTTGAGTCTGAGCTGAGTAAGAGAGCCATCTATAAATCTCACCCTTAGTGGTGTTATACCTCCGGGTACTGCGGGTTGTTACCTTCCCTCAAATATGGTTGAGCGAAGCTATAGCTGGGTCATGCGTCATGCTCGTGAACGGGTTCCACCGGCGGGAATGGGGCTACTTTATGTGTGCCCATCTTAAGATAGAAGTTAGTCGGTATGCATTTTTGGAACTTCCCTCATTGTGGAAACACTGCATATATGTATAGCATAGTATTTACTGTATTGTAAATTTGTTTTGAAAAGAGCAACCGCCGAGTTTCTTGCTGGTTCTTCTCGGCAGGAAGGGCATTCCGAACCAGTGGTAGATTCATCGACTATTCAAAAGCACTTGTAAAAGTTTATTTGTATTAAAAATATTTCTATTCTATTTCTATTCTATTCTATTCTCCGTGCATCAGCTGTACCACCCAAATCCGCTAACCCTGCACCTGATCTCTTCGGTCTTGTCAAATTCCCATCGGACTATTAGTGTAATGGAATCGAGACTGAGAACATTATTAGTACAGCGAGGAAACTTGCAGCTTACTGGCTCACAACTAGTAATAGCTATTACAGTAGCCAGCTAACAGCGAGTGATCAAAGTTGCGAAGTACAATGTCGGTGTTGTAGCCACCGATAGATAATCCGGGTTTATAACGACTCGACGCTTACGAGTTTTGATGAAGGTTAATTACTTTTGCTGTTCGCGACCTCAAATACCTTCTTGTAGGTGATTGTCTTATTTTAATGACCTTTTTATAGAGGCTTGATGCCGCGACGCAAGAGTCCTATGTCCAGTTGTTCACGTCTATCAGTTTAAAACGTACACAACACAAAACACAGATATTGTTTATGTTACCACGTGTAACGAGTGAATAGGCAAGCGCGCTCCAATCTAGACTCCAAAATCTTTTGTACAAATATTATATCTACTCGCTAGTACCTAAAAAAGCTTGGCACTATAAAAAGCGATTATGGGTGCTTTTTCGAGATGAGGCAAATTTTTTATCCAAAGTAAAAAGCAGAAGAAAAGCATTGAATATATTTATATTGATGTAATTTGATGGATTAGACTCTGTAGATAGTTGCGCCCGTAGAATTAAAGGTTATCAGTAATCAGATACTAACGTAGGGGCAAATAGTCAGTCTACAACACCGACGCAATGTTGCCTGTCTGTTGGTCTTTTATCAGATATACTTTGGAGAGTGCGCTCTGGAACTTCAAACCTGGTTCCTCCTCCACCCTTCTGCCACAGAACTGCATGAAGTCGTAAGCGTTAGTATCCTTACGTGGTTAAACACAAACTCCTCCCACGAAATGAGTTTTCTGAGGTTTCTGCAACGAACCACTAAAATCTGAAACGCTCTGCCGGCGTCTGGTTCCTTCCTTGACATAGCTTTTAGACGTGATTGTCATAAAATGCAAGCCTATCTTGTTATAAAAAAAATTATCCACTCTAGCATGATAGCATACATCATCATCATCATCATTATCAACCCATCATCGGCTCACTACTGAGCAAGGTCTCCTCTCAGAGAAGGGTTATAGGCCATAGTCCACCACGCTGGCCCAATGCGAATTGGCGGACTTCACACACCTTCGAGAACATTATGGAGAACTCTCAGGTGTGCACAGGTTTCCTCACGATGGTGTCCTTCACCGTTAAAGCATGTGATATTTAATTTCTTAAGCGCACTTAACTTCGAAAAGTCAGAGGTGCGTACCCGGGATCGGACCTGCGACTCCCCGAATAGGAGACCACAGTCGTAACCACTAGGCTATCACTTCTTGCATTACCTATTAATTTTGTGTAAACACTTATGACATATAATCGCCTCGCTTCATTCGCAGCATGGCAGGTTTGTTGACTTGCTTAGATAATTACTTCGACGCCGAAACGTTCAAAAATGGCATAAAATATTTACGTGCGCTTTAACTGATACTATAACTTTTTTATTATCATTGGCAGCCATTGACTCGTAGCGTTCCGCTCAAACGGCGGCGAATATTGCCGACCTTTCGCCGACAGATATTAAAATCAGCTACGAACGAAACTTGCCAATAAAAATGTTTGTAAATAAATAATATTATGGCGTGTTGTCCTGACGTGGAATGATACGCAGGCTTTGAAGTACGCAGGATAGTTTACATAAAAACTTGCTCTACAAAAACCATTTTACAAACAAACTTCATATTAATTATACATAGGTAAACACAGTAAGGTAAGGTTTATTTGTGTTTATATTTTTTATTTATTTTCTGCTGTAAGTAACTTAAAGGTAAGTATGCTTGTTAATTGCTCATTTAATTGTTCATTATGTAAGGTAAAATTAAGTAAATAGTATAGGATATAGTTAAAAGTGCGTTAGCGTTAAGTATTATAAATGATAAGGTTAAAAGTAACTATTTTATTAGTATTGAGCGCCACCTCGCCAACAAACTGGTCCACCAGTTTGGCGAGATAGTATCATAAGATCCATTTTGTAAATTATTAGCATGATTAAATAAATAAATAAAAAGTAATCCTTGAACAATTTCTAAAACATTTATAAAAAAGTAACAGCTGCTGCCCGCGAGATCGAGGCTTTTCCAGGCGGATTTAGTTTTTTACACATCTCGTGAGAGACTTTAATACTATGGGAAAAAGTATCTATCCTATATCCGTCTCCATAATATGCTACATCTTATCAAAATTATCTCAGCGGTTGAGACGTGAAATAGGGAATAGACACACACATTTTGAAAACCGTTAATTATCTAATAATCAAATCTTAAGGAAGTTACGTCTAGCTGATAAAAAACCTGTGCTGCCGGGGTGACAGGTGACAACCCTAGTAAACAAACCCCAAACTTCCAAAGTTCGATTACCACCCCGAGTGTCATACTAACTATTCTATTCATAGTTTTAAGCTTTAAGTACCTTAGCACCGCCGCGGCCGCTTTGAAATTAAATTCGGGTATAACGTTTTGGGTCTTATAATACTTCTGTGTGATAATTAATGTAGAGCTAAATAAAGTTATATCACGACATAAGTGGTTTACCGTGTAGGATCTTAGACATGGTTATTAGAATATTTTAAATAAAATAAATAATCATTTAAGTACTTCGGATTATTTTTCCGATTATATTACAATAGATAGTATTTTATCTGTATACGTCTACATAATAATTGTAATTTGCTAGATAAAATTAGAAATTAGGACCAAACCAAGTGTTGGCAGACCCCCATTAGTTGGACCGACGACAACAATCGAGGCGCAGGGAGCCGCTGGATACAGGCGCAAGACCGAGCCCTGAAAGATCCACCTGTTAAATGCTGTCCACGATCCACGCTGTTTCGTGAATGTCCGGGTTACATAATTATAACACGGCAAGCTTGCAGAGACGCCGAGTTAGTTAACCCAGGATTAAATTTGTAATTTTGACAGAAGCTGTATACGCAATCTGTCAAATCTGTCCTTTTAATCCAGAGTTAGCTGCTAACTCTGGGTTAAGACATTTCTGCAAGCGCGCCTAAAGTTGCTTATTTGAGTTGATGTGTCGAGAAAGATTGCGTTGCGGCCATGTCACAGGATATATAAGGCCATGTCATCAACGACAAGGCACGGCGATAAAACACGTCGCTAACTCACGGCAACTGTTGTAATTACTTTACGTCGTACCCCTCCCCTGGCCCGGGGAGCCAGATTTATAGGTGAGCGCAGACTTGCGAGATAATACAGTTATTTTAATACAATTACGAAATCTCAAGCGCCATCACGCTGGAACTGAAAGGAGAACGTTTTAAACCAAGTTTCCGAATGAGGCGGATTTATATCCCACGTAATTTTCTTCTACGAGGTGCAACATTGTTTTTCAAAAAATCATGACATAATAATTATATCTACTGCCTAAGTTAAAAGATAATATAGATAGAGTCGTGATTTCTTACGTTAATCAACGAATAGAATAGAATAGAAATGTTTTTAGTCAAATAAACTTTTTTACAAATGCTTTTGAATCGTCGATGAGTCTACCACAATGCCCTTCCTGCCGAGAAGAACCAGCAAGAAACTAGGCAGTTGCGCTTATCAAAACAAGTTTACAAAAACTATATAATATGATACTAAGCTATGTATGCAGTGTTTCCACAATGAGGAGAAGTTCCACAAAATAATACCTAATTGTAATTCAACACATGTTAACACGGGCAGACAGAAAGCCCCATTCCCTCCGGTGGCACCCGTTCCGAGCATGACGCATGAACCAGCCATTGCTTCGCTCAACCATATTTGAGGGAACGTAACAACCTGCATCACAAGGTCCAAATCGAGGGTTTTCTAAGCATCATTATTCATTAGGTTACCAGAACCAGCATTTATGTATGCGTGTCTCTTACGTTTTAACGGCTATAATCAGATGTTAGTTAGAAACAAAACCGACGACCGAGGCACCGAGATTAGTATCTCAAAGTCGGTCACCCAGTCATCGGTTTGTTACTTGGTTCAACGTTGCTTAACTACTCGTAGCACAATCCACCGATATTCGGTATCGCCAGTTCGCCACTATAGAATAGAATAGAATAGAAATGTTTTTTATTCAAATAAACTTTTTTACAAGTGCTTTTCAACCGTCGATGAGTCTACCACTGGTTCGGAATGCCCTTTCTGCCGAGAAGAACCAGCAAGAAACTGGGCGGCTCATAACAAGTTTACAATATAACAGATATTATGCTATGTATGCAGTGTTTCCACAATGAGGGGAAGTTTCCCAAATTATATCTAATTATAATTCAACACATGTTAAGACAGGCAGATAGAAAGTAGCCCCATTCCCGCAGGTGGGACCCGTTCACAAGCATGACGCATGACCCAGCCATTGCTTCGCTACAAACATACACCTACTTCCCTTTGCACGCCTCACCAATAATATGCCAATCAAATATAAAAAAATACCTAATAATACAAAAAAGTAGCTTCAGCGGTTTTATTTTAGCAAATTCTACAAAACTGTGAACATCATTTTGCGAATTCGTTAAAAAAAGATTTTCCACCGCTTCGGTAACAACGCAACGCAGGCTAAAATTTAAATTAAAATCATATTAAACTTTTTCTCGATCCAATTAGAAGTTATTTAGGGCGTTAAAGTAAACAAGGCCCTCTCTCTGCGAGTATAATTGCTTAAAACGAAATAATTACGTCCCGAGTCATTCAACTTGCTGAATAAAATGGTTCCCGAAAACATTCTGAAACAAAACATTTCAGTACATATACAAATTGACAGAAATATTTTGTTAGATACAGGGAAGAGCGAGTTTTACGTCTTGACATCGACTTTTATCCCAATCACGCGCTCTAATCATCTAGAATGGTCGTGGCTGCTGGGATGATGGATGCCGGATTCTTTGTTTTTGTTCAAAATTCAAAATTATTTATTTCACGTAGGCCAACCTGTGGCTCTTATGACAAGTCATGACTCTGACAGACTCTGACAAGACATGACCACCGGTTCGGAAAGCGGATTCTGCTGAGAAGAGCCGGCAAGAAACTCAGCAGACTTTGCTCTTTTCAAAATAAACATTTTACAATATTATTATGAAGCATATGAATGTAATAACATTGTAATAAGTTTTTTATACTTTCTTGTGGGCAGCTGGATGCCAAGCCGATTTAACCTATGCAACTTTGTTAGAATAAAATATAACATTTCCACAATGAGGGGAAGTTCCAAAAAAAAAAAAACTACAATTCAATTCATGTTAAGACGATGTTCGAACCATAAGCGTAGTTTGAATCGAAGCGGTTTCGATTTTTTGCAATTGCGAAGCTTGATACGGTTCAAACCGAGTAGAATCAGCAAGAAACTCAGAGGCTCCTCTAAAAAAAATGTTTTCCACAACATTAATTAATTGCCGTCTCGCGCATTGTGGGAGCGCGTCAAATCTAAGCTTTTTTAAGTCAAATAAGGGTCGATTTCACCAACGTAAAATAAGTTTTATCCGAGCATAAAATAATTTGATATTTTGACAGGCGTTGCAATACAACAACTGAAGAAAAGAACGCCAATTTTATTCCGAAGATAAACGTCACTCGATGTTGTTGTGAGCGTCAAAAAAGCGTAGGTTTCCAATCTCTTTATGAGCATAATATTTTAAACAATTAAACTTGATTAAAAACAAAACTAAAACTGGCTGTGGACTGTTAATATTGAATGTCACACCCATACCCACAAACTACTTTTAGAGTTTCTTGAGGCCTACTTGAGGATTCCCATTTCCATTTCTCATATCCCATCCCTTGAAAAAATTGCCAAATAAGCGCCTCCAGAGTCCAGAGACTAAGTTGTCTTTAGAGCTTCAACTGACAAATGCGTGTTCGGATACTAGTCTGGATGTGCTCATTTTTTTTAAACAATTTGTATGCCCAATTTAACTTAAATTTTTATACCTAGATTATTATTGTGCTATCTGTCGTACATAAAAATATTCACACTGATGTAGTAATACTTACCTTTTTATTCCTATCTGTCCCCCTGAGGACTCGATGCCCTGAGGGGACAAATCAGGAACAATCCCATAATTGACCGAGCGAAGCGAGGTCTCTGAGTTTACTAGAGCGATTTGCACTTGTCCGTCCGTCCGTCCGTCCGTCCGTCCGTCTGTCAGAGCCTTATAACTTTTGAATTACTGAACGTAATTACTTCAAATTTAGATATAATATGTAAACCGATGGCCTCCAGTCGAAAATGGCTTAAAAAGTTATAAAAATCTTTATTTCAGGGGGGCTCTCATAGAAGCGAATGTGAAGAAATTTTTTTTATTTGCGATTCATAGGTTTTCTGTGTATCATTTTAAAGACAATTTGGAACAGAGTACAACCGTATTTTTTTTAAAAATTTTTTCCTAAAATTGACGAAATGGGGGGCTTCCAAAGTGGCCATTTAATACGCTCGCTTGAAGACGCTCTCTGGGAAAATTTTCTGTATATTTTCAAGTTGTACTTATTTTCTTACTTCACTTGTATCCTGTACTTGAACAACAAATACTAAAATTATATGAATATTATAAAGAAACGAGATTATTTAATTTTTAATGAGCATCAGTAAATTTCACATAGCTTCACAATAATGCTAATAGATGGCGCAGTCATTAACTATTCCATTGAACTAGGAGTTACGACTACGGTTTATCCCAAAAACAGTTTTGCGTCGACCATTATTATTTAGGTACATAATATAATAACATATTATTCAATTAAAATTATTCTTTAGTTAAATATCATTTTGTATATTTTCTATTCGCGTCGATAGATGACGATTTGTACAGATGCCCCTAACCCGTTTTCACTCGTTAGTACCTACATAATAATTCAATGTTTTCACTGACGTTCCCTAACCTTTACGGGCTACCTATGATAGGTTATGTGATGATTACTGTCAACTTCTTTATCACGATCCTGTACGGGACACCTAAAAGGACATTGGGACGGATGTTAGGACTTAGGATTGTGTTTTGGAGCTACCTACGTAAAGAGACTCCTACATAGGGGATGATTTAGGTATGTTTGGTGAAAACGGGCATAATAATAATAATGTCAGTTTTGGTCGTCATGTATCGATTGAATGAATAATCATGGGATACCGTTACCGCGAGGTCTCAGTTCGGGGCGAACCACTAGTATATCTACATAATAATACATAACAACAGTTCTCTTGGTTCTAAGAATAAATAAATAAACCGTATTATTCCTAACTGTCCCCCTGAGGACTCGATGCCCTGAGGGGACAAATCAGGAATAATCCCATAGGTAATATATCTACATAATAATACATAACAACAGTTCTCTTGGTTCTAAGAATATAATATAAATTATGAATTAGTTGATACACAAAACTTAGTAGTAATAATACATAACATGTTTCCAGCATTTATCTAACTCTCATTAGTCCCAACATTTAAACTTTGCCGTGATAATTTGGTACTGACGCAGTTTCATCCGTGCACCGTGAACACTTAACTTTGTCGTTTCAAATGATTGCTAGAACTTTGATAAATATACGGACAATCTGTTGCAGAATTAAATACATCATACTAGGCTACTTAACTCCAAATATTACATATAAAACCATAAAATATTTTTTTGAATTTTTTCTTGTATCCTTTATACAACCACCTCTTTCACCAACGTCGAGTAACGCTTAACCGATGAATAAATTAGGCGTTCTGACAGTTTTTGTATTAAAAATCTGCCAAAATATCAAATTTATTCCACGGTTAATCGATACTGATGAAATAATCACTAATAGTATAAATCATCGGGTATATTATTTAGATGTTGTGTGTTTTCTTGTATTTGTCACATAAACTTGCATACATTCATAATCCTTTATCTCAGATCATCATAAATATCCTCTACGAAGTGATTGCCTGGCAAAGATCGCTTCTAAGCGATAAGATTACCAGTTGTACCATTTTTATTTATTTTTAAGTTTTGTTTTATTTTTTACTAGCTGATACGGCGAACTTCGTACCGCCAAAATTTTTTTTTTGTTTTTTTTTTATTAAGTATTAAAACCTTTCGTGGACCTTAAGGAACATACAAAAAAATAAATTAACCCAATTGGTCCATCCATTCTTGAGTTATGCGCTTACCAACATTCATTTTTATTTATATAGATTTGGTGTACAATAAAGTGTACATATTTATTTCAGCCAAGTACTTAAATCCTCGTATTAGGTGGGCTACCCATTTATATCACTTCTAGATTTCTTATGCAGCACCATCAGTAAGAATTATGAAAGGCTTTTATAATAAGGATACGGGCAGCAATTACATTTAGTCAGGCAGAAGCTGGATCGAGTCAGATAGAGAAGGCACCTACCTAGATACCTAAATGAATTACTATACAACGCAAGAAATACCTATAATAATAAAAAAAAACCGGCCAAGTGCCACGCGCAGTGTAGGGTTCCGTAGTTGAAAGTCACAAATATTATTGCTGACCTAGGATAGTGCTTTTGTTTTATTTATGAATATTAAATAAATTTTGAGTTCCATGGTTTAAATACTATAATATTCTACAAAATATGCAACTTATACTACGTGTAATACCTAACTTAGAAAAAACAGATATAACTCCTTAACTAATGAACCCTACTTAGCCGTGATAGATTTCCTTAAAAATTCATTATATATACTACTGCTGTGAATTTTTTCTTGTATCCTATATACAACCATTTAGCTGGCAGAGGGGGGGGGGGGGGATACTTGACTCTAATAAAATTTAGCACTTTAAAATATCATATTTCACAAACGGATCCCTGAATTGAAAAATGATGTTCCCACACCCACAATATTTTTGAAAGACCTATTCAACGACACCCCACACTATGGGATAGACGAGAAAAAAAAATCGGCCAAGTGCGAGTCGGGCCTCGCTCTTGTAGGGTTCCGTTAAAAAAAATCAAATAAAAATATTTCCATGTACCCATGGAAATATTTTAATTTAATTTTATTTTTTTAATTTAATTTAGTTTTTATTATTTGTTGTTATAGCGGCAATAGAAATACAAAATATGTGAAAATTTCAACTGTCTATTACGGTTTACGAGATACAGGCCGCTGACAGACGGACGGACGGACAGCGGAGGCTTAGTAATAGAGTCCCGTTGGAACCCTAAAAACCACGTTGACTATATTCACTTACACTTTATATGGTGAAATATTAAAACTGCGAAAGTGCGTTGGTTTGTCCTTCAATCACGCCTCAACAGAGCTACGGATCGACGTGATTTTTTGCAGTGTACCTATAGTTGAGGACGGAGAGTGACAGGCTACTTTTTATCCCGCAAAGTCAGAGTTCCCAAGGCATTTTAAAGGCTAAGTTCACGCAGACGAAGTCGCGGGCATCAGCTAGTCCCCTATATAAATCGTTTGCAAAAAAAACCTTTATTATGTTGTTAATTTTTGCACAGCCATAAATCTCCGAGCCCCGCGGACACAAAGCCCCGTCTTACAAATAAATTAATTGCAAGTGCGCACCGCGGCGGCCGGCGAGCGGCGAGTGGAAACTGTGATGTTAAGAGCGAATGCTAGTGGTTTTTTCTCCATACAAAATATTACAAACGCTCTCGCCTGTTTTCTCTCTGGTTTATGACCTTAGAGCAATGATTTTTTACAATAAAATAAATATCGACCTCTTCTATGTCCCTATGTTTTCCTTTTTGAAGATACATTATCTTTATAAGCACTAGAGCTCTTACAAAATGCTCAAAATTTCTTGTTTAGACCGCTGTCAACAGACGCCTAGTGTACAAATTTGAGAAGTATTAATGAAAAAAGAAAAACATAGGGACACAGTATATATCCTTCTTATTCAGTTTATGAAATATCTTTTAAATCGGTCCAATATTGGAGGAGAAAATAGTAGAGAGCCAAACCTCGAATTATGGCTTTTTTCTTAGGCTATTCAGTCCGATCTGCAGTTGTCCTTATCGCACGAATTTGAGGGCGGGGACGCGGGACGTCTGCTTATAATATACATGGAAAAGTGATGCACTAGTAGTTGAAATTAACATCGATAAAATAGTGTTGTAAATTATTATCGATAACCCGTTACATTTTTTGCATAATAATGCTCTTTAGTGGGGAATACAAATACTTTTTATACCTAGTAGGTAATCCATACAAAATAAATTTAATGTCATGTCTTTATAGTTAATTATGTTTATTACAAAAAAAAAAATACAAAACAGTAAGTTAGATAGGCATAGATAGCTAAAATTCTCTTAACACCCTGTACTAAAACGACGTAACCCTATTGCGTTTGTGCTCGTTTGATTCATCTTGACAAGTACTCTGGTCCTAGATGATATCCAGGGTCTGATGATGTGGCTACTAAAAGCTTGTTTTTTAGGGTTCCGTACCTAAAGGGTGCCAATGGGACTATTAATAAGCCACCGCTGTCATGTCGGTCCGTTGTATCTCGTAAACTGTAATAGGTAGACAGTTGAAATTTTCACAGACAAGAGTGTGTCTATGGAGGCTATAACAACAAATCGATGGCTCACTACGTATTGTAAGTCATCTGCAAAATTCTACTTTTACTGGAGAGCGTGTCAAAGATACAATGTTTAGAACTTTTTTATTATTTGTGCTAGCATTATGACTTTTTCATGTTTGTTTCTTGATAATTATTTGGTTCATTAGGTATTTAAATAATAAATCTAATATTTAAATTTTCTGTTAAATTGTATTTGATTCAATAGACGTCAAACGAAACAACCTTTTTTGAGCTAACTACCACTTACACTAGTATACAATGTGTGTAGCTAAAAGCGGTAATTTTAAATTAAAAAAAATCTTGAGAGGTGTCAAGGGACACCCGGATGGAACGTAGTTCCTTTCGATTAATGAATTTGGCATTGTTGTGTTCGGTATTTTTGCGGTACAATAATGGGTCTCCGTAGCCTTGTGGCTTCTGCAGTCGCCTAACAGCCAAAAGTCGATGGTTTGAATCCTTAAACTTATAAGTTATAAAAAATATGGGAAAAATTCCACATGTAGAAATTATTTTAAATAATTTCAACATGTGGAATTTTGTCGAGCTGGGATTCGAACCATCGACTTTTAACTGTTAGGCGACTGCAGAAGCCACTAGGCTACGGAGACCCAATATTGTACCGCGAAAATACCGAACACAATGGCTACAAAAAAGTGTCGGTTTCAAAAAAGTGTCGATCCGTCTAGCCCCCTTCCGAGTTCCGCACCGCGCGATAAGGAACTACGTTCCAAAAAGTAATTTACTTAACCAAACATTGAAATAATAGATTTGATGTAATTTTATGGATTTTCGGATTAAAAAACTAGGATTTAATTGATAATAAAGTAGTTGATCCAGCTTATTATGAATTATTAATACCACAAATATGCGTAGTATATTAGCGTATGTGCATATAATAAGCAACTAAGCTTAGCCATTATAGCATAAAATAATATTATTTCTGTTTCATATTGGTTTTATATATTGCAAATACAAATCAACATTTTTTTAAATCTTTATATGACTTATAAAGGCAATATTTTTTATTTCAAAACAAAAGAAAATTTCCTTTAAATATTCCAAAATTTCCTTTTAAAAATCCAAAACCTTTTCTTCGTAGTTCTATTTACTTTTCATCATAGTACTAATTACTTTTATAAAAATCTGGAGTATCTCTTTCATACAAAAAACTATGAAAACAATGTTTAGCAATGTTCAACTGCTGAGTTTCTTGCTGGCTCTTCTCAGCAGTATCCGCTTTCCGAACCGGTGGTAGAGTCATGAGTTCATGACTTGTCATAAGAGCCACAGGTTGGCCTACGTGAAATAAATAATTTTGAATTTTGAAATCTTATCTTGTCTTAATCAAAATGCCCATTAATTATTTAATTCTAAAATATCCCTGTACATATTACTAGATTAAAACTAGGTCTAGATTAAACCAGAATTTTTAATAAAAATCGGCTAAGTGCGAGTCGGGCCTCGCTCTTTTAGGGTTCCGTTAAAAAAAATTAAATAAAAATATTTCCATGTACCCACGTAAATATTTTAATTTAATTTTTTTAATTTAATTTAATTTTTATTATTTGTTGTTATAGCGGCAATAGAAATACATAACATGTGAAAATTTCATCTGTCTATCTATTACGGTTTACGAGATACAGCCCGCTGACAGACGGACGGACGGACGGACGGACAGGGTCAAAAGGGTCACGTTGGTACCCTTTGGGTACGGAACCCTAAAAAACATGTGAGGCCCGTTTTCTACAACTATCCTTTAATCTTTCTCAAGTAGAGTCAAACATACTCTTTTTCAAACTTTTATGAGCATAGCAGTATCGTAAACGTAAAAATAAAGAAAAGTTAACTTGGGGTTTGGGTTTGGGGTTGGGTTTTGGTAACCACTTTTTATGGGTTCTATGGTGTTTTATTCGAGTATTTACTACTTCTATTTACAGCTTCCATCATCATGCATAGGACTAAGGTAATTAACTCCCAGATGTCATGTTGAATAACCAAACAATCTTTAATATTACCCGTAGTTATGGTGGCTGTAAGGCTTCCAATACGTCAGATAATAAATTATCGAAAAAAAACGCAACATATTCCGTGAAAAGTGGTTTCATTATTTCTATTTTTATTAGTTAGATCTTATATTCGCGCAAATATAATGTGTTCTTTGGTTTATTTTGGCAGTCAATCCGGTTATTAGAATGGTTTTCAAAATTGTAATTAAAACAAATTTTCATCATTTCATTGCCCGTTTTCTTCTATTATAATTTTACAGATTTTAATCCATGATGTTTAGCTTCCGTCACCCGCATCTGTCAATTATTGCAGTGTTTTAGACATGGAAGTAGGTTTTAGATGTGCATTATAGTCCAGAATCATTGTCACTGAAATGTCAGTGACTTCATAGAGCCTTCCATCTGTTTTAGCCCATTGAATGGCAGTACACCTACCACAGGTAGGGTGAACAAATTAGCTTATCTTTAGTTTGATTTTCTATCTAGGCATGCAAGGAAACAGCAAGTTTCCTTCGTTCTGGGTGTGACAGACAGCCAGAAAATTTGTAACAGGCTAAAATACTAATGTTGTTGGGGTTGGGGTCCCAAGGTGCTGGAGTGGCGACCCCGCACCGGGAAGCGCAGTGTTGGCAGACCCCCCCCCCCACCAGGTGGACCGACGACATCAAGCGAGTCGCAAGGAGCTGCTGGATTCAGGCGGCGCATGAAAGATCGAGGCCTGTGGAAGTCCATGCAAGAGACCTTTGTCCAGCAGTGGACGTCTATCGGTTGATAAAGAAGAAGAAGAAGAATAATTTGTTTTGATTCTGGCCTTCTAAATTTTCTTCTATTATACCTATTGTCCGACCAGGAAACGATAATCTTTGATACCTTTATCTAAAACCACACCCGTACCATATTCTTAGTCTCAATTTTGTAAACAAAGCTTGCTATAATATTTAAACATTTTTGTACTTAGATTAAACTTTCAATACATGACCACTTTATTTCCCTCTTCCTCCTCTTTTAATTTTCTCGCAATATTATTTTCTTAAAAAAAGCTTTCTCTTTCCTCATTTTCTTCTGAAAATGAAAAACAAGAAAGCTAAGCAAGATAATAAAAATTACTTTTCATTATCATATTATTATATTATGCAACTTCATGGCATACAAGATCAAAAAATATATAATATGTACACACATTTTTTAATTGAAACAGGGGCTAGTTCTAAATCTTCAATGCATTATTTTTGTTTTAATTGTCATAATCTGTTTTGTGTTTAAATAAATTGATTTATATTTATTAAGCTTATTAAAACTTATATTGAAATTCTTGTTCATAATAACACGATTCTGACGTAGATTATAAACTTGAGCGGAATAAATAGTTGGACCAAGTCACCGTTTGTAGAAGTTAAACATCTTAGAAAACGCTGTACACTGATGTAACTGTACATGGAAAGGTACAATTACAAGTTGCACCGCTCGACATATAATACAGGAATCCTGTAGTTACCTCAGTTTACGACGTACAGAAATCGTAAAATCAATCGGAAACCGGGAATGGTTCTAATACATCTTGCAAGACTTGACCTAAACTAAACATACATTGCATTGCAAGATAAATATAAGATTGTAAAAATAAGATGATGAATAGAAATTTAGCTTATGTATGTATGTTAATTATGTACTAGGCATGATTATAAGTCTACACATACTCTGATCGCGAGCGATTTCCTCTCATTTATTGAGGAGTTCCGTCCTCCATCTACGAAGATATTCATCAAATCTTCACCAAATTTAAATGAGACCTGCAGATACGCCCATTCAAGTAAAAAAAAAAATATTGAAATCAGTTAAGATTTGATGGAGTCTGGAGATATGGATGAATATCGACAAAAAAAAATGAAAATAAAAAAAATACGCGTAGAATTGAGAACCTCCTCTTTTTGATTTTTTTTAAGTCGGTTAAAAAGGAGTCGAAGGAGTGAAATTTCTATATATTATGGACTAAGTATATTATAGTGTATTTTAACAACATTACAGAAAGCACCGATTTATAGTGCGGTTTGTAAGTTGTGACCAAAACAAATAAACATTTTTTCCTCATAATTTAGTACCGTCTAAGAACTAAGATACCTAAATATGTGATTTTGGTCATAATATAAAATCAGCAACGGCTCACCGCTCATGCGACTCGATTACGTCACACGCGCGAAGCGGGGGCGCGCGTCACAGCACGCACACCCTGTCAACTTACACACACATGAATAGGGCGGTCGGACGCCGCCGACGCGGCCGAGCGGTCGCGGAGCGACAGCAATAGATTCTTCAAATACCTAATTTTCAAAAGTCTCTCCGACCAAATGCCCTCTTAACGTGGCTTATTGCTGTTGCCGATAGGTCGGCTCCACTGAAACCTATACACCAGATTTAAATTAAGTAAAGATTTTTACAAGCAGTGATAGCCTAGTGGTTAGGACTGTGGTCTCCTATTCGGGGGTCGCAGGGACCTCTGACTTTTCGGAGTCAAGTGCGTTTAAGGAATTAAATATCACTTGCTTCAACGGTGAAGGAAAACATCGTGAGGAAACCTGCACATCTGAGAGTTCTTCATAATGTTCTCGAAGGTGTGTGAAGTCTGCCAACTCGCATTGGGCCAGCGTGGTGGACTATGGCCTATAACCCTTCTCTGAAAGGAGACCTGCGCTCAATAGTGAGCAGTTGATGGATTGCTAATGATGATGATGATGAAAGATTTTTTAATAAAGTTGTCTCCTTCAGGGCTCCTCTTTGGTTATAATGTCACTAGGTACTAAATAATTATGTCCGTGACTCAATTCGAGTGAATTTTGGGGCTCTTTGATTTCCGTTCTTCCGAATTGTCCCCAATATAAATAGTTTTTATTTTTACGGTAAAACCTAAATGAGATGCGTTTTTTAAATTACATTGTGAAAGTTATGATATGCATGTCAAAAGTAAAAGGAGTGAGAGATGAGACCAGAGAAGAGATGGATGGATTGTGAAGTTGTGAAAGAAGTGTAAGGAGTGACACTAGACAGTGTGTTGATGGCTGATATAAGTAAGTGAAAGAAGAAAGGAGACTTGCAAAAGTAAGAAGAAGATATTAGAAAATTAATTTTTGTCTCAAACAGAACAAACATTGCAATGGATAATAGGACTTACCATTACAATTTTCATTATTTATATGGTAAAAAAAATGCTCAATTTCTATAATAAAGTCTAACGAGCACTGCAAAAAAACTGATTACAAAAAATAAGCGCTCGTAATTTAAGCGGACGTCATCGCTGACTCCGCTTAAAAGCTATGCAGCTTAAAGCGAAAAGGCGAGCTAAATCAACCCGTTAGTACCAAAACGTCCAGATAAAGGAATAACAAGTCTCGGAAGGGATTTATTCGGTGCTCTGATTGCGTCGCTGTCGCCAGTCGCCTGCGTGTAATTGTTAGACAAAGTTGTAAAATAAATATTGTATTAACTTTGTTTGCCGTGGATTTTGTAAAACAATCTATTTTCTTCGCTCCGGAAGAAAATAGATTGTTTTACAAAATCCCACTAAAACTATAGCAATCAAACTAGGTATACTGGTGCGATTTTTCAAGTTTAATTTTATGATATTTGCATTCTGATAATAATTTTAATTTAAACTAGCTGATGCCCGCGACTTCGTCTGCGTGAACTTAGCCTTTAAAATGCCTTGGGAACTCTGACTTTGCGGGATAAAAAGTAGCCTGTCACTCTCCGTCCTCAACTATAGGTACACTGCAAAAAATCACGTCGATCCGTAGCTCTGTTGAGGCGTGATTGAAGGACAAACCAACGCACTTTCGCAGTTTTAATATTTCACCATATAAAGTGTAAGTGAATATAGTCAACGTGGTTTTTAGGGTTCCAACGGGACTCTATTACTAAGCCTCCGCTGTCCGTCCGTCCGTCTGTCAGCGGCCTGTATCTCGTAAACCGTAATAGACAGTTGAAATTTTCACATATTTTGTATTTCTATTGCCGCTATAACAACAAATAATAAAAACTAAATTAAATTAAAAAAATAAAATTAAATTAAAATATTTCCATGTACCCATGGAAATATTTTAATTTTTTTTAACGGAACCCTAAATGAGCGAGGACCGACTCGCAATTGGCAGATTTTTTTTACACAGGTAAAGTTGACGACCTGGAAAATAACACAGGCTACTTTTTGTCCCGGGAGCATACATTTAAACGCCCGCGCCACTACAAAGTATATAATTTATTGTAGATTTTTTTTAAAAACGCTCGACTGATTTCTATAAAATTTAAATGGGACCACCTGGGAAGTGAAACCACCCTTTGAAACAAAAAAAGAATTTTCCAAATCGGTTCAGGCGTCTTCGAGTAATCGGTGAACATACATAAAAAAGTTTCCGTTGAATTGAGATCCTCCTCCCTTTTTTGAAATCGGTTAAAGTAATAATAAAAATTAGTTCAAATTTAACGAAGTTATGGAGTATAACAGTCTAAATAGTTCAACCCCTATCTCAGAGAGCATTCCATCCATCCGTGTGAAAAGTAGAACACTAATATCCCGCGGGAACTGTTTGCTTTCCCAGGATAAAAAGTAGCCTTTGTCACTTTTCAAGTCATCAACTATGCCAATCCAAAAAACCACGTCAATCTGTTACTCCATTGGCGCATAATTGAAAGATAAATGTGTGAAAAGTAGTATACTAATATGCCGCAGGAACCGTTTGTTTTTCCGAGATAAAAAGTAGCCTTTGTCATTTTTCAGGCTCTTAACTTTACCTGTGCAAAAAAATCACGTTAATCTAAAACTCCATTGCGCGTATTTTGAAGGACAAATGCGTAAAAAATAGCGATGCTATCCCGCAGGAACTGTTTGCTTTTCCGGGATAAAAAGTAGCCTATGTGCTATTCCAGACTATATTCTATGTCTGTGCCAAATTTCAGCAAAATCGGTTCATTCGTTGTCGCGTTGAAGAGTAACAAACATCCATCCATCCATCCATCCATCGATCCAAACATCCATCCTCACAAACTTTCGCATTTATAATATTAATAGGATTAATAGGAATAATAGGATAGGATAGGATCTACACATGATCAGTCATTATAATATCTAGCAATGTACTCGCTATGACTGGAGAAATCGATACCTTGTACTATTTGTATAATTTTTTTCGTAATCCATCCCTGATCCCTAAGAAATTTTCTATTGATAATGAAAAACTTCAATAACTGTGTTTATCCTACTTGATTGTTGAATTGGAATTTTTTACTTATTCTCGATGCTGCGGATAATGTAAGCGTGATTTAAGTACAATCAGCGCCATCTATCAGTGGTTTTTCAAAATTCCGCGGGAACCTTGGATTTTTCCGGGATAATTTGTAGCCTATGTGTTATTCCAGGGTATAATCTATCTCCATTCCAAATTTCAGCCAAATCCATCCAGTAGTTTTTGCGTGAAGGAGGAACAAACATACACACAAACTTTCGCCTTTATAATATTAGTAGGATTATGAGCAGTGATGATAGCCTCGTGGATAGGACTGTGGTCTCCTATTCGGAGGGTCGCGATTTCTATTCCTGAGGCTTCTGAGTTTTCGAGTTATGTACGCTTAAGAAATTAAGGATCATATACTTCAACGGTTAAGGAAAACATCGTGAGAAAACCTGCGTAACTGAGAGTCTCCATAATGTTCTCAAAAGTGGGTAAATCTGAGTTTTTTTCAGTTTTCAGTCCGCACCCTTAACCGTTGGGCTATTGAGGCCTATATTACATTGGGCCAGCGTGGCGGACGATGGCCTGTGCGCTAAGAAGTGAGCCGTTGATAGATTGCTGATAATAAGATCATGAAGACGGAAAAGTTATAGTCGAAGTAGAGTTATATTCGAAATAGATTTTTCTGATGTTTAAAAGATTAAAAGTTTTAAAAACACGACGGATTACGATTTCCTTAAATAAAAAAAATATTACGAAGTGTATTATTAGGCCTCATAAGAAGGGTCACTCAGCGGGCGATGGAGAGTTATGGTCGGACGTATCCCTGCGAAATCAAATCAGAAATGAGGAGATCCGTAGGAGAACCAAAATCACCGACATAGCTCAGCAAGTCGCCAAACTGAAGTGGAAATGGGCGGGCACGTAGTTCAAAGAGCTGATGATCGTTGGGGTCCCAAGGTGCTGGACCGAGACCCCTCACTAGGTGGACCGACGACATTAAACGAGTCTCAGGGAGCCGCTGGATTCAAGCGGCGCAAGACCGAAGCCCGTGGAAGTCCATGCAGGAGACCTTTGTCCATTGTTAAAGAAGAAGAAGAAAGACTAAAAAAATGAAAAACAGTAACCAGCTCCGGGACTAGATATAAAGCTCGCGATTCTGCAAAAAAAATGCGAAAAGGGAGAGAAAGAATTGGATCGTTATTATTATTACGAGTAGCATTGTGTACTCAAAATTTACTTCAATGGATATTTCAAAGATATTTCAGAGAAAATTATTCCAGGATTGCTCAATCACTGTTTCACTTGATTGGAACAGCCAAATTATTCTATCTTATACTCACTAGCCCTACCGAACAAGAACCGAACCAAAGGCTAGCTTTTATTCCGGAAAATCAAAGAGATTCCATGGGATGATCAAAAGCTAACGGGAGAAAGTCCCGGGCATGAGCTAGTATAATGTAAGACTCTGGCTTTCTTTCGAATTTAGTTAGGCCACACTAATACCATAGTTTTCGATTTCTAAATAACTTAAGTAACAAAGAATGCTTCTTTTTACTAGCTTTTATTTAGTTTCACCTGTCCCGATGTTTGTCATCAAACCTTGCAAATTAAATTTGATCCACTTCCCGGTTACCGATTAAGCTGAAATTTTGCATGCATATGTAAATCGCGTAGCAATGCAATATTATGTTAACATGGTGCTGATCTGATGATGGAGCTGGAAGGTGGCTATAGGAACTTTGCAATGAAATGACACAACCTCATCAGGTTTGGGCTAGTTTTAATCGTCTTGAGTAGTTTGTCTTTCAATGGTAACCAGGGTCTGATGATGGAGCTGGAAGGTAGTCATAGGAATTCTGTGATGAAACGACGCAACCTCAGCGAGTCTTGATGAGTACTTTGTTTTTAGATGGTTACCAGGGTCTAATCTGATGATGGAGCTGGAAGGTGGTCATAGGAATTCAGTAAAGAAACGACGTACTCTGGTCCTAGATGATATCCAGGGTCTGACGTCACCTCCACCTACTAAAAGCTTGTTTTTTAAAAATAAAATTTTTAAGTTTTTAAGTCTTCGAGTAATCGGTGAACATACATAAAAAAGTTTCCGTTGAATTGAGATCCTCCTCCCTTTTTTGAAGTCGGTTAAAGTAATAATAAAAATTAGTTCAAATTTAACGAAGTTATGGAGTATAACAGTCTAAATAGTTCAACCCCTATCTCAGAGAGCATTCCATCCATCCGTATACGACATCTATACAAACATACATCCGTATACATCCATCACAAACTTTCACATTAATAATATTAGTGGGATAATATGAGTAATAATAAGTAGGATAGGATATAATTAAAGTATTTATTGTTAGTAGGAGGAGGATACAAACATACATAAATACATGCATGCACACCTACAGTAGTAGTAGATGTGTGTATGTATGTTCGCATACATGCATGCCTACATACATACATACATGCATACATGCATACATGCATACATGCATTCCATACATACATACATACATACATTCATACATACATACATACATACATACATACATACATTCATACATACCTACTACTACAGTATCTGTGTATGTATGTCACTTTTCAGGCCCTTAACTTTACCTGCGCTAAAAAATAATCTAAAACTTCAATCTAAAACTCCGTTGGCGCATAATTGAAGGATAAGTATGTGAAAGTAACATACGAATATCCCGCGGCAACTGTTTGTTTTCCCGGGATAAAAGTAGCCTTTTCACTTTTCAGGTCTTCAACTATGCCTATCAAAAAAACCACGTCAATCTGTAACTTTGTTGGCGCATAATTGAAGGATTAATATGTGAAAAGTAGCATACGAACATCCCGCGGGAACTGTTTGTTTTCCTGGGATTAAGTAGCCTTTGCCACTTTTCAAGTCCTCAACTATGCCTATCCAATAAACCACGTCAATCTGTAACTTCGTTGGCGCCTAATTTAAGGATAAATATGTGAAAAGTAGAACACTAATATCCCGCGGGAACTGTTTGCTTTCCCAGGATAAAAAGTAGCCTTTGTCACTTTTCAAGTCATCAACTATGCCAATCCAAAAAACCACGTCAATCTGTTACTCCATTGGCGCATAATTGAAAGATAAATGTGTGAAAAGTAGTATACTAATATGCCGCAGGAACCGTTTGTTTTCCCGAGATAAAAAGTAGCCTTTGTCATTTTTCAGGCTCTTAACTTTACCTGTGCAAAAAAATCACGTTAATCTAAAACTCCATTGCGCGTATTTTGAAGGACAAATGCGTAAAAAATAGCGATGCTATCCCGCAGGAACTGTTTGCTTTTCCGGGATAAAAAGTAGCCTATGTGCTATTCCAGACTATATTCTATGTCTGTGCCAAATTTCAGCAAAATCGGTTCATTCGTTGTCGCGTTGAAGAGTAACAAACATCCATCCATCCATCCATCCATCGATCCAAACATCCATCCTCACAAACTTTCGCATTTATAATATTAATAGGAATAATAGGATAGGATAGGATCTACACATGATCAGTCATTATAATATCTAGCAATGTACTCACTATGACTGGAGAAATCGATACCTTGTACTATTTGTATAATTTTTTTCGTAATCCATCCCTGATCCCTAAGAAATTTTCTATTGATAATGAAAAACTTCAATAACTGTGTTTATCCTACTTGATTGTTGAATTGGAATTTTTTACTTATTCTCGATGCTGCGGATAATGTAAGCGTGATTTAAGTACAATCAGCGCCATCTATCAGTGGTTTTTCAAAATTCCGCGGGAACCTTGGATTTTTCCGGGATAATTTGTAGCCTTTGTGTTATTCCAGGGTATAATCTATCTCCATTCCAAATTTCAGCCAAATCCATCCAGTAGTTTTTGCGTGAAGGAGGAACAAACATACACACAAACTTTCGCCTTTATAATATTAGTAGGATGTACGAGTAAGGTATTGTGAGTTCTCCGTATTAATAACCCAAAAGTCCTCTGCCATTGTTTTTCTTGGAAAACACGACCCTCACCAATGAGGCATGCGATGCAGAGAGACTCGTAAGTCAATAAAGATCCAATTTTGATGAATAAATATTAACATAATTTGGCATAAGTATGTGGCATGGGTCTGTATGATATATAGGTATATGTTCTCAGATGAAATTTGCAAATTAATTAGTCTATTGGCCCTCGAAAAATAACTTTATTTGGATCCAAAAGTTGTTAATTCAGTTTTAATTTGTTTCCACTTGTACTAATTGCTCACGGCGCGGACGACACTTAAATAGCGCTTAGTTTTGTTCTTTCAGACAGGCTTAGTTATTATCTTGCTTAATTGAAATCATTTCAGGGTACATTAAAAATAGTTCAAGAGCTGGTCAAGGATTTTATCCTGACTTTCATACCAGTCTTTGATTTTCTGAGGCAGAAATATAATAAACTAGCTGATGCCCGCGACTTCGTCTGCGTGAACTTAGCCTTTAAAATGCCTTGGGAACTCTGACTTTGCGGGATAAAAAGTAGCCTGTCACTCTCCGTCCTCAACTATAGGTACACTGCAAAAAATCACGTCGATCCGTAGCTCTGTTGAGGCGTGATTGAAGGACAAACCAACGCACTTTCGCAGTTTTAATATTTCACCATATAAAGTGTAAGTGCATATAGTCAACGTGGTTTTTAGGGTTCCAACGGGACTCTATTACTAAGCCTCCGCTGTCCGTCCGTCCGTCTGTCAGCGGCCTGTATCTCGTAAACCGTAATAGACAGTTGAAATTTTCACATATTTTGTATTTCTATTGCCGCTATAACAACAAATAATAAAAACTAAATTAAATTAAAAAAATAAAATTAAATTAAAATATTTCCATGTACCCATGGAAATATTTTAATTTTTTTTAACGGAACCCTAAATGAGCGAGGACCGACTCGCAATTGGCAGATTTTTTTTACACAGGTAAAGTTGACGACCTGGAAAATAACACAGGCTACTTTTTGTCCCGGGAGCATACATTTAAACGCCCGCGCCACTACAAAGTATATAATTTATTGTAGATTTTTTTTTAAAAACGCTCGACTGATTTCTATAAAATTTAAATGGGACCACCTGGGAAGTGAAACCACCCTCTGAAACAAAAAAAGAATTTTCCAAATCGGTTCAGGCGTCTTCGAGTAATCGGTGAACATACATAAAAAAGTTTCCGTTGAATTGAGATCCTCCTCCCTTTTTTGAAGTCGGTTAAAGTAATAATAAAAATTAGTTCAAATTTAACGAAGTTATGGAGTATAACAGTCTAAATAGTTCAACCCCTATCTCAGAGAGCATTCCATCCATCCGTATACGACATCTATACAAACATACATCCGTATACATCCATCACAAACTTTCACATTAATAATATTAGTGGGATAATATGAGTAATAATAAGTAGGATAGGATATAATTAAAGTATTTATTGTTAGTAGGAGGAGGATACAAACATACATAAATACATGCATGCACACCTACAGTAGTAGTAGATGTGTGTATGTATGTTCGCATACATGCATGCCTACATACATACATACATGCATACATGCATACATGCATACATGCATTCCATACATACATACATACATACATTCATACATACATACATACATACATACATACATTCATACATACCTACTACTACAGTATCTGTGTATGTATGTCACTTTTCAGGCCCTTAACTTTACCTGCGCTAAAAAATAATCTAAAACTTCAATCTAAAACTCCGTTGGCGCATAATTGAAGGATAAGTATGTGAAAGTAACATACGAATATCCCGCGGCAACTGTTTGTTTTCCCGGGATAAAAGTAGCCTTTTCACTTTTCAGGTCTTCAACTATGCCTATCAAAAAAACCACGTCAATCTGTAACTTCGTTGGCGCATAATTGAAGGATTAATATGTGAAAAGTAGCATACGAACATCCCGCGGGAACTGTTTGTTTTCCTGGGATTAAGTAGCCTTTGCCACTTTTCAAGTCCTCAACTATGCCTATCCAATAAACCACCTCAATCTGTAACTTCGTTGGCGCCTAATTTAAGGATAAATATGTGAAAAGTAGAACACTAATATCCCGCGGGAACTGTTTGCTTTCCCAGGATAAAAAGTAGCCTTTGTCACTTTTCAAGTCATCAACTATGCCAATCCAAAAAACCACGTCAATCTGTTACTCCATTGGCGCATAATTGAAAGATAAATGTGTGAAAAGTAGTATACTAATATGCCGCAGGAACCGTTTGTTTTCCCGAGATAAAAAGTAGCCTTTGTCATTTTTCAGGCTCTTAACTTTACCTGTGCAAAAAAATCACGTTAATCTCAAACTCCATTGCGCGTATTTTGAAGGACAAATGCGTAAAAAATAGCGATGCTATCCCGCAGGAACTGTTTGCTTTTCCGGGATTAAACGTAGCCTATGTGCTATTCCAGACTATATTCTATGTCTGTGCCAAATTTCAGCAAAATCGGTTCATTCGTTGTCGCGTTGAAGAGTAACAAACATCCATCCATCCATCCATCCATCGATCCAAACATCCATCCTCACAAACTTTCGCATTTATAATATTAATAGGAATAATAGGATAGGATAGGATCTACACATGATCAGTCATTATAATATCTAGCAATGTACTCACTATGACTGGAGAAATCGATACCTTGTACTATTTGTATAATTTTTTTCGTAATCCATCCCTGATCCCTAAGAAATTTTCTATTGATAATGAAAAACTTCAATAACTGTGTTTATCCTACTTGATTGTTGAATTGGAATTTTTTACTTATTCTCGATGCTGCGGATAATGTAAGCGTGATTTAAGTACAATCAGCGCCATCTATCAGTGGTTTTTCAAAATTCCGCGGGAACCTTGGATTTTTCCGGGATAATTTGTAGCCTTTGTGTTATTCCAGGGTATAATCTATCTCCATTCCAAATTTCAGCCAAATCCATCCAGTAGTTTTTGCGTGAAGGAGGAACAAACATACACACAAACTTTCGCCTTTATAATATTAGTAGGATGTACGAGTAAGGTATTGTGAGTTCTCCGTATTAATAACCCAAAAGTCCTCTGCCATTGTTTTTCTTGGAAAACACGACCCTCACCAATGAGGCATGCGATGCATAGAGACTCGTAAGTCAATAAAGATCCAATTTTGATGAATAAATATTAACATAATTTGGCATAAGTATGTGGCATGGGTCTGTATGATATATAGGTATATGTTCTCAGATGAAATTTGCAAATTAATTAGTCTATTGGCCCTCGAAAAATAACTTTATTTGGATCCAAAAGTTGTTAATTCAGTTTTAATTTGTTTCCACTTGTACTAATTGCTCACGGCGCGGACGACACTTAAATAGCGCTTAGTTTTGTTCTTTCAGACAGGCTTAGTTATTATCTTGCTTAATTGAAATCATTTCAGGGTACATTAAAAATAGTTCAAGAGCTGGTCAAGGATTTTATCCTGACTTTCATACCAGTCTTTGATTTTCTGAGGCAGAAATATAATAAACTAGCTGATGCCCGCGACTTCGTCTGCGTGAACTTAGCCTTTAAAATGCCTTGGGAACTCTGACTTTGCGGGATAAAAAGTAGCCTGTCACTCTCCGTCCTCAACTATAGGTACACTGCAAAAAATCACGTCGATCCGTAGCTTTGTTGAGGCGTGATTGAAGGACAAACCAACGCACTTTCGCAGTTTTAATATTTCACCATATAAAGTGTAAGTGCATATAGTCAACGTGGTTTTTAGGGTTCCAACGGGACTCTATTACTAAGCCTCCGCTGTCCGTCCGTCCGTCTGTCAGCGGCCTGTATCTCGTAAACCGTAATAGACAGTTGAAATTTTCACATATTTTGTATTTCTATTGCCGCTATAACAACAAATAATAAAAACTAAATTAAATTAAAAAAATAAAATTAAATTAAAATATTTCCATGTACCCATGGAAATATTTTAATTTTTTTTAACGGAACCCTAAATGAGCGAGGACCGACTCGCAATTGGCAGATTTTTTTTACACAGGTAAAGTTGACGACCTGGAAAATAACACAGGCTACTTTTTGTCCCGGGAGCATACATTTAAACGCCCGCGCCACTACAAAGTATATAATTTATTGTAGATTTTTTTTAAAAACGCTCGACTGATTTCTATAAAATTTAAATGGGACCACCTGGGAAGTGAAACCACCCTTTGAAACAAAAAAAGAATTTTCCAAATCGGTTCAGGCGTCTTCGAGTAATCGGTGAACATACATAAAAAAGTTTCCGTTGAATTGAGATCCTCCTCCCTTTTTTGAAGTCGGTTAAAGTAATAATAAAAATTAGTTCAAATTTAACGAAGTTATGGAGTATAACAGTCTAAATAGTTCAACCCCTATCTCAGAGAGCATTCCATCCATCCGTATACGACATCTATACAAACATACATCCGTATACATCCATCACAAACTTTCACATTAATAATATTAGTGGGATAATATGAGTAATAATAAGTAGGATAGGATATAATTAAAGTATTTATTGTTAGTAGGAGGAGGATACAAACATACATAAATACATGCATGCACACCTACAGTAGTAGTAGATGTGTGTATGTATGTTCGCATACATGCATGCCTACATACATACATACATGCATACATGCATACATGCATACATGCATACATGCATTCCATACATACATACATACATACATTCATACATACATACATACATACATACATACATACATACATTCATACATACCTACTACTACAGTATCTGTGTATGTATGTCACTTTTCAGGCCCTTAACTTTACCTGCGCTAAAAAATAATCTAAAACTTCAATCTAAAACTCCGTTGGCGCATAATTGAAGGATAAGTATGTGAAAGTAACATACGAATATCCCGCGGCAACTGTTTGTTTTCCCGGGATAAAAGTAGCCTTTTCACTTTTCAGGTCTTCAACTATGCCTATCAAAAAAACCACGTCAATCTGTAACTTCGTTGGCGCATAATTGAAGGATTAATATGTGAAAAGTAGCATACGAACATCCCGCGGGAACTGTTTGTTTTCCTGGGATTAAGTAGCCTTTGCCACTTTTCAAGTCCTCAACTATGCCTATCCAATAAACCACGTCAATCTGTAACTTCGTTGGCGCCTAATTTAAGGATAAATATGTGAAAAGTAGAACACTAATATCCCGCGGGAACTGTTTGCTTTCCCAGGATAAAAAGTAGCCTTTGTCACTTTTCAAGTCATCAACTATGCCAATCCAAAAAACCACGTCAATCTGTTACTCCATTGGCGCATAATTGAAAGATAAATGTGTGAAAAGTAGTATACTAATATGCCGCAGGAACCGTTTGTTTTCCCGAGATAAAAAGTAGCCTTTGTCATTTTTCAGGCTCTTAACTTTACCTGTGCACAAAAATCACGTTAATCTAAAACTCCATTGCGCGTATTTTGTAGGACAAATGCGTAAAAAATAGCGATGCTATCCCGCAGGAACTGTTTGCTTTTCCGGGATAAAAAGTAGCCTATGTGCTATTCCAGACTATATTCTATGTCTGTGCCAAATTTCAGCAAAATCGGTTCATTCGTTGTCGCGTTGAAGAGTAACAAACATCCATCCATCCATCCATCCATCGATCCAAACATCCATCTTCACAAACTTTCGCATTTATAATATTAATAGGAATAATAGGATAGGATAGGATCTACACATGATCAGTCATTATAATATCTAGCAATGTACTCACTATGACTGGAGAAATCGATACCTTGTACTATTTGTATAATTTTTTTCGTAATCCATCCCTGATCTAGTGTTGAGTAGGACATACAAGAGGCGCTACATTTGTCCCGGACATGACGTCAAAATGTAAGAGCGGCTCAAAATTTTTCATTGTACTGCTTCAAATTTTATGTCACGTTAGTCGCGAAGTCGAGTTACCTACTCACTGGACACTCTTCGTCTAGGATAAGGACAGAGAGGAAGCGAGACGTATGCTTCAAATTACAATAGTAGAAGATAGAGACGGCTATGCAATAATACGTCATTCTTCAATGACTAATAAGCGTTTTGATTTCGAGTCTCGACTCTCGAGCGAGAGGGAAATACTATCCTATTGACCATGGAACTAGGAATTACGATTGAGTTGAGTGATACGGCGTTCCCACAAGGCGAATTTTGTTGAATGTCATAAAGCCGACTATGGTAACCATGCGACTACGATGGTCACAATTAACATTCAACAAATTCGCCTCGTGGGAACGCCGCCGTAACTATAAGGCGCGAAATGTTTTTGGGCGCGAATTGAAGCGACTGTTATTATTTGAAGTTTATGAATATATTTAGAACCTGTGAAGATGATACTGCCATTGGCGCAATTTGAATGCCATAAACCTACTTTGTCGTACCAGTTTACAAATTGCGAAAAACCAAATTAAATTTGAATTTCGCGGGCAAATACGTTGCGACACTGTCCCCCGATTGTCTTAAGTTGCCGATCAAAGTCAAAGTAAAATAAACCATAACGCCATTGAATTAGAGCTCAATTTCGTATATATGCATTCTTATACGCATACAAATATATATGAATAATATATACGATATATATATACGGTATTATTTACATATATAAATAATATATATATACGGTATGTACGATAAGCTCCATAACGCTCCATGTTAAAATCGGTTGTACTGAAATTGTGACTTTAAATCAATACAGTCAAGGAATATTTTACTTTGACGCTAATGCCATGAAATGAAAAGATTTTAATCGGCAACTTTTAAAAACTTTTAAAAGTCATCAATATGTCTTCAATCAGAGTTCAGACTGTAATTGTACTACAATAACATCAAATGTCATATTTGTACTCATCACTTCAAACGTATCGCCGAGTTTCAGTACGCCTCGCCCAAGTTCCAAACCTCATTGGCCTCACCTCATTTGAAGTGGGACATTGTACTGGCTCAGTGCAAAAAAGAGGCTACTCTTACAAACTCTTTTTCATGTCATGTCCTACCCAACACTATAGTGTTGAGTAGGACATACAAGAGGCGCTACATTTGTCCCGGACATGACGTCAAAATGTAAGAGCGGCTCAAAATTTTTCATTGTACTGCTTCAAATTTTATGTCACGTTAGTCGCGAAGTCGAGTTACCTACTCACTGGACACTCTTCGTCTAGGATAAGGACAGAGAGGAAGCGAGACGTATGCTTCAAATTACAATAGTAGAAGATAGAGACGGCTATGCAATAATACGTCATTCTTCAATGACTAATAAGCGTTTTGATTTCGAGTCTCGACTCTCGAGCGAGAGGGAAATACTATCCTATTGACCATGGAACTAGGAATTACGATTGAGTTGAGTGATACGGCGTTCCCACAAGGCGAATTTTGTTGAATGTCATAAAGCCGACTATGGTAACCATGCGACTACGATGGTCACAATTAACATTCAACAAATTCGCCTCGTGGGAACGCCGCCGTAACTATAAGGCGCGAAATGTTTTTGGGCGCGAATTGAAGCGACTGTTATTATTTGAAGTTTATGAATATATTTAGAACCTGTGAAGATGATACTGCCATTGGCGCAATTTGAATGCCATAAACCTACTTTGTCGTACCAGTTTACAAATTGCGAAAAACCAAATTAAATTTGAATTTCGCGGGCAAATACGTTGCGACACTGTCCCCCGATTGTCTTAAGTTGCCGATCAAAGTCAAAGTAAAATAAACCATAACGCCATTGAATTAGAGCTCAATTTCGTATATATGCATTCTTATACGCATACAAATATATATGAATAATATATACGATATATATATACGGTATTATTTACATATATAAATAATATATATATACGGTATGTACGATAAGCTCCATAACGCTCCATGTTAAAATCGGTTGTACTGAAATTGTGACTTTAAATCAATACAGTCAAGGAATATTTTACTTTGACGCTAATGCCATGAAATGAAAAGATTTTAATCGGCAACTTTTAAAAACTTTTAAAAGTCATCAATATGTCTTCAATCAGAGTTCAGACTGTAATTGTACTACAATAACATCAAATGTCATATTTGTACTCATCACTTCAAACGTATCGCCGAGTTTCAGTACGCCTCGCCCAAGTTCCAAACCTCATTGGCCTCACCTCATTTGAAGTGGGACATTGTACTGGCTCAGTGCAAAAAAGAGGCTACTCTTACAAACTCTTTTTCATGTCATGTCCTACCCAACACTACCCTGATCCCTAAGAAATTTTCTATTGATAATGAAAAACTTCAATAACTGTGTTTATCCTACTTGATTGTTGAATTGGAATTTTTTACTTATTCTCGATGCTGCGGATAATGTAAGCGTGATTTAAGTACAATCAGCGCCATCTATCAGTGGTTTTTCAAAATTCCGCGGGAAACTTGGATTTTTCCGGGATAATTTGTAGCCTTTGTGTTATTCCAGGGTATAATCTATCTCCATTCCAAATTTCAGCCAAATCCATCCAGTAGTTTTTGCGTGAAGGAGGAACAAACATACACACAAACTTTCGCCTTTATAATATTAGTAGGATATATATTAAAGTCCGTTCAATATGTCATGAGTCTTGTGAGTCAATAGTTTTTGGAACGTAGTTCCTTATCGCGCGGTGCGGAAGGGGGCTAGACGGAAAAAATTAAGACAAAATTGAACAGACACTTTTTTTGAAACCGACACAATGTGAATTTGGCATTGTGTTCAATATTTTCACAGTACAATATTAGATCTCCGTAGCCTAGTGGTTTCTACAGTCGCATAAAGGTCGATAAGGGTCGATGGTTCGAATCCCAGCTCGACAGACTGAATTTTCTATTTTCTATTTTATTTTAAATAATTTCTACATGTGGAATTTTTCCCTATTTTTTTTATTTTTAATAATTTTTATTGTTTATTTATTAAATAATAAATTGATAATAAATTTTTTTTTTCATTTTTGGAACGAAGTTTTATAGAAGAGATATTCCGAACAAAATATTTGCGGAAAAATTTACTACAACGCCATCTATTGTAGGCAGTGTGAACTTGTTTGAACTTGCTTTAATGTCTGTTAATTTTTTACGAGATGGTTCTGTCATATGGCAAGAGATGGTGGTGATTCTGAACTTCGTTCCAACCGCGTGTTCCACGACACTCACCCATTTTTTCATTAATTATTCTACGTTTCCACAATATTAATGTGTGCATAGTTTATTTTTAAATAAAATCAGATTTATATTTATTTAAATTATTTATCAAACTATTCGCTTGATTCATCACTTACTATTTCACAATGCTACTAGAAGCTATTTTTCAATTTACCCATGTCCACTGACTTACTGAACAGAATCTTAAGACTGAGTTTACACGGCGCGGTTCGGCGCCCGCGCCCGCAGCGGTTGCGGCATAGTACAAGTTGCGGGCCCGCGGCCTCCGTAGAATGCAGATTTGTATGGAAAATGAAATTTCAATTTCCACGGCGCGGTTTGCGCCCGCGGCGGACGCCGTACTAGCGGTACCGCAACCGCTGCGGGCGCGGGTGCGAGCCGCGCCGTGGAAACCCAGTCTAAGGGTACGTTTATGCACACGGGGAGCGTTGCGCAGCGCGTGGTGCGTCGTGTCGCGCGGTAAACTAAACATATGGCCAAGTATGAGAGTATTCATACAGAAGCGTTTTCGTTGAACGCGGCGGTGCCGCGTGTGCATAAACGTACCCTAACTATTCGTATCCTCTGCAAAAAAATCTTTCAAAATAAAGTTGTTTCTGCAGACTATAGAACTATGGGATACTTATTTCTATGGAAGCGAATATGCGTCGTCTATACGAAGCAATGGCTGGGTCATGCGTCATGCTCGTGAACGGGTGCCACTGGCGGGAATGGGGCTACTTTATGTCTGCCCATCTTGAGATAGAAGTTAGTCGGTATGCATTTTTGGAACTTCCCTCATTGTGGAAACACTGCATATATAGCACAGTATTTACTGTATTGTAAATTTGTTTTGAAAAGAGCAACCGCCGAGTTTCTTGCTGGTTCTTCTCGGCAGGAAGGGCATTCCGAACCAGTGGTAGAGCCAGACGATTCAAAAGCACTTGTAAAAAGTTTATTTGAATAAAAAATATTTCTATTCTATTCTATTCTATCTTTTGCAAAAAAAAACTTCGCTTTGATACAAATAAGATTTATACGCCTCATTAGCCCAACAGTGCGGACTGAAAACTGAAAGGTCCAAGTTTTAATCCCCACCCGTTGACCCCACTATTGTTGTAGCCACTCCAAACACTAGCTTTCCGCTTATTTGGGGCCGAGGCAGCAAGGAATTGGGAAGTTAGGATGAGATCTATAGATCGTACTCTGGCTCTGCTCAAGACTCAAGATAGAGTTAAAATGAGACACAAATATGTCCTGACATAAATCTGTCTCGTTTTAACTCAGTCTTGAGTCTGAGCTGAGTAAGAGAGCCATCTATAAATCTCACCCTTAGTGGTGTTATACCTCCGGGTACTGCGGGTTGTTACGTTCCCTCAAATATGGTTGAGCGAAGCTATAGCTGGGTCATGCGTCATGCTCGTGAACGGGTGCCACCGGCGGGAATGGGGCTACTTTATGTGTGCCCATCTTAAGATAGAAGTTAGTCGGTATGCATTTTTGGAACTTCCCTCATTGTGGAAACACTGCATATATGTATAGCATAGTATTTACTGTATTGTAAATTTGTTTTGAAAAGAGCAACCGCCGAGTTTCTTGCTGGTTCTTCTCGGCAGGAAGGGCATTCCGAACCAGTGGTAGATTCATCGACTATTCAAAAGCACTTGTAAAAGTTTATTTGAATTAAAAATATTTCTATTCTATTTCTATTCTATTCTATTCTCCGTGCATCAGCTGTACCACCCAAATCCGCTAACCCTGCACCTGATCTCTTCGGTCTTGTCAAATTCCCATCGGACTATTAGTGTAATGGAATCGAGACTGAGAACATTATTAGTACAGCGAGGAAACTTGCAGCTTACTGGCTCACAACTAGTAATAGCTATTACAGTAGCTAGCTAACAGCGAGTGATCAAAGTTGCGAAGTACAATGTCGGTGTTGTAGCCACCGATAGATAATCCGGGTTTATAACGACTCGACGCTTACGAGTTTTGATGAAGGTTAATTACTTTTGCTGTTCGCGACCTCAAATACCTTCTTGCAGGTGATTGTCTTATTTTAATGACCTTTTTATAGAGGCTTGATGCCGCGACGCAAGAGTCCTATGTCCAGTTGTTCACGTCTATCAGTTTAAAACGTACACAACACAAAACACAGATATTGTTTATGTTACCACGTGTAACGAGTGAATAGGCAAGCGCGCTCCAATCTAGACTCCAAACTCTTTTGTACAAATATTATATCTACTCGCTAGTACCTAAAAAAGCTTGGCACTATAAAAAGCGATTCTGGGTGCTTTTTCGAGATGAGGCAAATTTTTTATCCAAAGTAAAAAGCAGAAGAAAAGCATTGAATATATTTATATTGATGTAATTTGATGGATTAGACTCTGTAGATAGTTGCGCCCGTAGAATTAAAGGTTATCAGTAATCAGATACTAACGTAGGGGCAAATAGTCAGTCTACAACACCGACGCAATGTTGCCTGTCTGTTGGTCTTTTATCAGATATACTTTGGAGAGTGCGCTCTGGAACTTCAAACCTGGTTCCTCCTCCACCCTTCTGCCACAGAACTGCGAGAAGTCATAAGCGTTAGCATCCTTACGTGGTTAAACACAAACTCCTCCCACGAAATGAGTTAACAACGTTCCTGAAACGAACCGCTAAAATGTGAAACGCTCTGCCGGCGTCTGTTTCCTTCCTTGACATAGCTTTTAGACATGATTGTCATAAAACGCAAGCCTATCATCTTGTTATAAAAAAAATTATCCACTCTAGCATGATAGCATAAATCATCATCATCATTATCAACCCATCATTGTTTCACTACTGAGCAAGATCTCCTCTCAGAGAAGAGTTATAGGCCATAGTCCACCACGCTGGCCCAATGCGAATTGGCAGACTTCACACACCTTCGAGAACATTATGGAGAACTCTCAGGTGTGCAGGTTTCCTCACGATGTTTTCCGTCACCGTTAAAGCACGTGATAATATATTTAATTTCTTAAACGCACTTAACTTCGAAAAGTCAGAGGTACCCGGGATCGAACCTGCGACTCCCCGAATAGGAGACCACAGTCGTAACCACTAGGCTATCACTGCTTGCATTACCTATTAATTTTGTGTAAACACTTATTGACTTCTAATCACATCGCTTCATTTCGCAGCATGGCAGGTTTGTTGACTTGCTTAGCTAATTACTTCGACGCCGAAACGTTCAAAAATGGCATAAAATATTTACGTGCGCTTTAACTGATACTATAACTTTTTTATTATCATTGGCAGCCATTGACTCGTAGCGTTCCGCTCAAACGGCGGCGAATATTGCCGACCTTTCGCCGACAGATATTAAAATCAGCTACGAACGAAACTTGCCAATAAAAATGTTTGTAAATAAATAATATTATGGCGTGTTGTCCTGACGTGGAATGATACGCAGGCTTTGAAGTACGCAGGATAGTTTACATAAAAACTTGCTCTACAAAAACCATTTTACAAACAAACTATACATAGGTAAACACAGTAAGGTAAGGTTTATTTGTGTTTATATTTTTTATTTATTTTCTGCTGTAAGTAATTTAAAAGTAAGCATGCTTGTTAATTGCTCATTTAATTGTTCATTATGTAAGGTAAAATTAAATAAATAGTATAGGATATAGTTATAAGTGCGTTAGCGTTAAGTATTATAAATGATAAGGTTAAAAGTAACTATTTTATTAGTATTGAGCGCCACCTCGCCAACAAACTGGTCCACCAGTTTGGCGAGATAGTATCATAAGATCCATTTTGTAAATTATTAGCATGATTAAATAAATAAATAAAAAAGTAATCCTTGAACAATTTCTAAAACATTTATAAAAAAGTAACAGCTGCTGCCCGCGAGATCGAGGCTTTTCCAGGCGGATTTAGTTTTTTACACATCTCGTGAGACACTTTAATACTATGGGAAAAAGTATCTATCCTATATCCGTCTCCATAATATGCTACATCTTATCAAAATTATCTCAGCGGTTGAGACGTGAAATAGGGAATAGACACACACATTTTGAAAACCGTTAATTATCTAATAATCAAATCTTAAGGAAGTTACGTCTAGCTGATAAAAAACCTGTGCTGCCGGGGTGACAGGTGACAACCCTAGTAAACAAACCCCAAACTTCCAAAGTTCGATTACCACCCCGAGTGTCATACTAACTATTCTATTCATAGTTTTAAGCTTTAAGTACCTTAGCACCGCCGCGGCCGCTTTGAAATTAAATTCGGGTATAACGTTTTGGGTCTTATAATACTTCTGTGTGATAATTAATGTAGAGCTAAATAAAGTTATATCACGACATAAGTGGTTTACCGTGTAGGATCTTAGACATGGTTATTAGAATATTTTAAATAAAATAAATAATCATTTAAGTACTTCGGATTATTTTTCCGATTATATTACAATAGATAGTATTTTATCTGTATACGTCTACATAATAATTGTAATTTGCTAGATAAAATTAGAAATTAGGACCAAACCAAGTGTTGGCAGACCCCCATTAGTTGGACCGACGACAACAATCGAGGCGCAGGGAGCCGCTGGATACAGGCGCAAGACCGAGCCCTGAAAGATCCACCTGTTAAATGCTGTCCACGATCCACGCTGTTTCGTGAATGTCCGGGTTACATAATTATAACACGGCAAGCTTGCAGAGACGCCGAGTTAGTTAACCCAGGATTAAATTTGTAATTTTGACAGAAGCTGTATACGCAATCTGTCAAATCTGTCCTTTTAATCCAGAGTTAGCTGCTAACTCTGGGTTAAGACATTTCTGCAAGCGCGCCTAAAGTTGCTTATTTGAGTTGATGTGTCGAGAAAGATTGCGTTGCGGCCATGTCACAGGATATATAAGGCCATGTCATCAACGACAAGGCACGGCGATAAAACACGTCGCTAACTCACGGCAACTGTTGTAATTACTTTACGTCGTACCCCTCCCCTGGCCCGGGGAGCCAGATTTATAGGTGAGCGCAGACTTGCGAGATAATACAGTTATTTTAATACAATTACGAAATCTCAAGCGCCATCACGCTGGAACTGAAAGGAGAACGTTTTAAACCAAGTTTCCGAATGAGGCGGATTTATATCCCACGTAATTTTCTTCTACGAGGTGCAACATTGTTTTTCAAAAAATCATGACATAATAATTATATCTACTGCCTAAGTTAAAAGATAATATAGATAGAGTCGTGATTTCTTACGTTAATCAACGAATAGAATAGAATAGAAATGTTTTTAGTCAAATAAACTTTTTTACAAATGCTTTTGAATCGTCGATGAGTCTACCACAATGCCCTTCCTGCCGAGAAGAACCAGCAAGAAACTAGGCAGTTGCGCTTATCAAAACAAGTTTACAAAAACTATATAATATGATACTAAGCTATGTATGCAGTGTTTCCACAATGAGGAGAAGTTCCACAAAATAATACCTAATTGTAATTCAACACATGTTAACACGGGCAGACAGAAAGCCCCATTCCCTCCGGTGGCACCCGTTCCGAGCATGACGCATGAACCAGCCATTGCTTCGCTCAACCATATTTGAGGGAACGTAACAACCTGCATCACAAGGTCCAAATCGAGGGTTTTCTAAGCATCATTATTCATTAGGTTACCAGAACCAGCATTTATGTATGCGTGTCTCTTACGTTTTAACGGCTATAATCAGATGTTAGTTAGAAACAAAACCGACGACCGAGGCACCGAGATTAGTATCTCAAAGTCGGTCACCCAGTCATCGGTTTGTTACTTGGTTCAACGTTGCTTAACTACTCGTAGCACAATCCACCGATATTCGGTATCGCCAGTTCGCCACTATAGAATAGAATAGAATAGAAATGTTTTTTATTCAAATAAACTTTTTTACAAGTGCTTTTCAACCGTCGATGAGTCTACCACTGGTTCGGAATGCCCTTTCTGCCGAGAAGAACCAGCAAGAAACTGGGCGGCTCATAACAAGTTTACAATATAACAGATATTATGCTATGTATGCAGTGTTTCCACAATGAGGGGAAGTTTCCCAAATTATATCTAATTATAATTCAACACATGTTAAGACAGGCAGATAGAAAGTAGCCCCATTCCCGCAGGTGGGACCCGTTCACAAGCATGACGCATGACCCAGCCATTGCTTCGCTACAAACATACACCTACTTCCCTTTGCACGCCTCACCAATAATATGCCAATCAAATATAAAAAAATACCTAATAATACAAAAAAGTAGCTTCAGCGGTTTTATTTTAGCAAATTCTACAAAACTGTGAACATCATTTTGCGAATTCGTTAAAAAAAGATTTTCCACCGCTTCGGTAACAACGCAACGCAGGCTAAAATTTAAATTAAAATCATATTAAACTTTTTCTCGATCCAATTAGAAGTTATTTAGGGCGTTAAAGTAAACAAGGCCCTCTCTCTGCGAGTATAATTGCTTAAAACGAAATAATTACGTCCCGAGTCATTCAACTTGCTGAATAAAATGGTTCCCGAAAACATTCTGAAACAAAACATTTCAGTACATATACAAATTGACAGAAATATTTTGTTAGATACAGGGAAGAGCGAGTTTTACGTCTTGACATCGACTTTTATCCCAATCACGCGCTCTAATCATCTAGAATGGTCGTGGCTGCTGGGATGATGGATGCCGGATTCTTTGTTTTTGTTCAAAATTCAAAATTATTTATTTCACGTAGGCCAACCTGTGGCTCTTATGACAAGTCATGACTCTGACAGACTCTGACAAGACATGACCACCGGTTCGGAAAGCGGATTCTGCTGAGAAGAGCCGGCAAGAAACTCAGCAGACTTTGCTCTTTTCAAAATAAACATTTTACAATATTATTATGAAGCATATGAATGTAATAACATTGTAATAAGTTTTTTATACTTTCTTGTGGGCAGCTGGATGCCAAGCCGATTTAACCTATGCAACTTTGTTAGAATAAAATATAACATTTCCACAATGAGGGGAAGTTCCAAAAAAAAAAAACTACAATTCAATTCATGTTAAGACGATGTTCGAACCATAAGCGTAGTTTGAATCGAAGCGGTTTCGATTTTTTGCAATTGCGAAGCTTGATACGGTTCAAACCGAGTAGAATCAGCAAGAAACTCAGAGGCTCCTCTAAAAAAAATGTTTTCCACAACATTAATTAATTGCCGTCTCGCGCATTGTGGGAGCGCGTCAAATCTAAGCTTTTTTAAGTCAAATAAGGGTCGATTTCACCAACGTAAAATAAGTTTTATCCGAGCATAAAATAATTTGATATTTTGACAGGCGTTGCAATACAACAACTGAAGAAAAGAACGCCAATTTTATTCCGAAGATAAACGTCACTCGATGTTGTTGTGAGCGTCAAAAAAGCGTAGGTTTCCAATCTCTTTATGAGCATAATATTTTAAACAATTAAACTTGATTAAAAACAAAACTAAAACTGGCTGTGGACTGTTAATATTGAATGTCACACCCATACCCACAAACTACTTTTAGAGTTTCTTGAGGCCTACTTGAGGATTCCCATTTCCATTTCTCATATCCCATCCCTTGAAAAAATTGCCAAATAAGCGCCTCCAGAGTCCAGAGACTAAGTTGTCTTTAGAGCTTCAACTGACAAATGCGTGTTCGGATACTAGTCTGGATGTGCTCATTTTTTTTAAACAATTTGTATGCCCAATTTAACTTAAATTTTTATACCTAGATTATTATTGTGCTATCTGTCGTACATAAAAATATTCACACTGATGTAGTAATACTTACCTTTTTATTCCTATCTGTCCCCCTGAGGACTCGATGCCCTGAGGGGACAAATCAGGAACAATCCCATAATTGACCGAGCGAAGCGAGGTCTCTGAGTTTACTAGAGCGATTTGCACTTGTCCGTCCGTCCGTCCGTCCGTCCGTCCGTCTGTCAGAGCCTTATAACTTTTGAATTACTGAACGTAATTACTTCAAATTTAGATATAATATGTAAACCGATGGCCTCCAGTCGAAAATGGCTTAAAAAGTTATAAAAATCTTTATTTCAGGGGGGCTCTCATAGAAGCGAATGTGAAGAAATTTTTTTTATTTGCGATTCATAGGTTTTCTGTGTATCATTTTAAAGACAATTTGGAACAGAGTACAACCGTATTTTTTTTAAAAATTTTTTCCTAAAATTGACGAAATGGGGGGCTTCCAAAGTGGCCATTTAATACGCTCGCTTGAAGACGCTCTCTGGGAAAATTTTCTGTATATTTTCAAGTTGTACTTATTTTCTTACTTCACTTGTATCCTGTACTTGAACAACAAATACTAAAATTATATGAATATTATAAAGAAACGAGATTATTTAATTTTTAATGAGCATCAGTAAATTTCACATAGCTTCACAATAATGCTAATAGATGGCGCAGTCATTAACTATTCCATTGAACTAGGAGTTACGACTACGGTTTATCCCAAAAACAGTTTTGCGTCGACCATTATTATTTAGGTACATAATATAATAACATATTATTCAATTAAAATTATTCTTTAGTTAAATATCATTTTGTATATTTTCTATTCGCGTCGATAGATGACGATTTGTACAGATGCCCCTAACCCGTTTTCACTCGTTAGTACCTACATAATAATTCAATGTTTTCACTGACGTTCCCTAACCTTTACGGGCTACCTATGATAGGTTATGTGATGATTACTGTCAACTTCTTTATCACGATCCTGTACGGGACACCTAAAAGGACATTGGGACGGATGTTAGGACTTAGGATTGTGTTTTGGAGCTACCTACGTAAAGAGACTCCTACATAGGGGATGATTTAGGTATGTTTGGTGAAAACGGGCATAATAATAATAATGTCAGTTTTGGTCGTCATGTATCGATTGAATGAATAATCATGGGATACCGTTACCGCGAGGTCTCAGTTCGGGGCGAACCACTAGTATATCTACATAATAATACATAACAACAGTTCTCTTGGTTCTAAGAATAAATAAATAAACCGTATTATTCCTAACTGTCCCCCTGAGGACTCGATGCCCTGAGGGGACAAATCAGGAATAATCCCATAGGTAATATATCTACATAATAATACATAACAACAGTTCTCTTGGTTCTAAGAATATAATATAAATTATGAATTAGTTGATACACAAAACTTAGTAGTAATAATACATAACATGTTTCCAGCATTTATCTAACTCTCATTAGTCCCAACATTTAAACTTTGCCGTGATAATTTGGTACTGACGCAGTTTCATCCGTGCACCGTGAACACTTAACTTTGTCGTTTCAAATGATTGCTAGAACTTTGATAAATATACGGACAATCTGTTGCAGAATTAAATACATCATACTAGGCTACTTAACTCCAAATATTACATATAAAACCATAAAATATTTTTTTGAATTTTTTCTTGTATCCTTTATACAACCACCTCTTTCACCAACGTCGAGTAACGCTTAACCGATGAATAAATTAGGCGTTCTGACAGTTTTTGTATTAAAAATCTGCCAAAATATCAAATTTATTCCACGGTTAATCGATACTGATGAAATAATCACTAATAGTATAAATCATCGGGTATATTATTTAGATGTTGTGTGTTTTCTTGTATTTGTCACATAAACTTGCATACATTCATAATCCTTTATCTCAGATCATCATAAATATCCTCTACGAAGTGATTGCCTGGCAAAGATCGCTTCTAAGCGATAAGATTACCAGTTGTACCATTTTTATTTATTTTTAAGTTTTGTTTTATTTTTTACTAGCTGATACGGCGAACTTCGTACCGCCAAAATTTTTTTTTTGTTTTTTTTTTATTAAGTATTAAAACCTTTCGTGGACCTTAAGGAACATACAAAAAAATAAATTAACCCAATTGGTCCATCCATTCTTGAGTTATGCGCTTACCAACATTCATTTTTATTTATATAGATTTGGTGTACAATAAAGTGTACATATTTATTTCAGCCAAGTACTTAAATCCTCGTATTAGGTGGGCTACCCATTTATATCACTTCTAGATTTCTTATGCAGCACCATCAGTAAGAATTATGAAAGGCTTTTATAATAAGGATACGGGCAGCAATTACATTTAGTCAGGCAGAAGCTGGATCGAGTCAGATAGAGAAGGCACCTACCTAGATACCTAAATGAATTACTATACAACGCAAGAAATACCTATAATAATAAAAAAAAACCGGCCAAGTGCCACGCGCAGTGTAGGGTTCCGTAGTTGAAAGTCACAAATATTATTGCTGACCTAGGATAGTGCTTTTGTTTTATTTATGAATATTAAATAAATTTTGAGTTCCATGGTTTAAATACTATAATATTCTACAAAATATGCAACTTATACTACGTGTAATACCTAACTTAGAAAAAACAGATATAACTCCTTAACTAATGAACCCTACTTAGCCGTGATAGATTTCCTTAAAAATTCATTATATATACTACTGCTGTGAATTTTTTCTTGTATCCTATATACAACCATTTAGCTGGCAGAGGGGGGGGGGGGGGATACTTGACTCTAATAAAATTTAGCACTTTAAAATATCATATTTCACAAACGGATCCCTGAATTGAAAAATGATGTTCCCACACCCACAATATTTTTGAAAGACCTATTCAACGACACCCCACACTATGGGATAGACGAGAAAAAAAAATCGGCCAAGTGCGAGTCGGGCCTCGCTCTTGTAGGGTTCCGTTAAAAAAAATCAAATAAAAATATTTCCATGTACCCATGGAAATATTTTAATTTAATTTTATTTTTTTAATTTAATTTAGTTTTTATTATTTGTTGTTATAGCGGCAATAGAAATACAAAATATGTGAAAATTTCAACTGTCTATTACGGTTTACGAGATACAGGCCGCTGACAGACGGACGGACGGACAGCGGAGGCTTAGTAATAGAGTCCCGTTGGAACCCTAAAAACCACGTTGACTATATTCACTTACACTTTATATGGTGAAATATTAAAACTGCGAAAGTGCGTTGGTTTGTCCTTCAATCAC
The DNA here is from genome assembly GCA_029955525.1 of Oeneis ivallda. Classification (NCBI taxonomy): domain Eukaryota; kingdom Metazoa; phylum Arthropoda; class Insecta; order Lepidoptera; family Nymphalidae; genus Oeneis; species Oeneis ivallda. Next base: position 29,946,210 of record JARPMR010000003.1, on the reverse strand, counting down.
GCCTCAACAGAGCTACGGATCGACGTGATTTTTTGCAGTGTACCTATAGTTGAGGACGGAGAGTGACAGGCTACTTTTTATCCCGCAAAGTCAGAGTTCCCAAGGCATTTTAAAGGCTAAGTTCACGCAGACGAAGTCGCGGGCATCAGCTAGTCCCCTATATAAATCGTTTGCAAAAAAAACCTTTATTATGTTGTTAATTTTTGCACAGCCATAAATCTCCGAGCCCCGCGGACACAAAGCCCCGTCTTACAAATAAATTAATTGCAAGTGCGCACCGCGGCGGCCGGCGAGCGGCGAGTGGAAACTGTGATGTTAAGAGCGAATGCTAGTGGTTTTTTCTCCATACAAAATATTACAAACGCTCTCGCCTGTTTTCTCTCTGGTTTATGACCTTAGAGCAATGATTTTTTACAATAAAATAAATATCGACCTCTTCTATGTCCCTATGTTTTCCTTTTTGAAGATACATTATCTTTATAAGCACTAGAGCTCTTACAAAATGCTCAAAATTTCTTGTTTAGACCGCTGTCAACAGACGCCTAGTGTACAAATTTGAGAAGTATTAATGAAAAAAGAAAAACATAGGGACACAGTATATATCCTTCTTATTCAGTTTATGAAATATCTTTTAAATCGGTCCAATATTGGAGGAGAAAATAGTAGAGAGCCAAACCTCGAATTATGGCTTTTTTCTTAGGCTATTCAGTCCGATCTGCAGTTGTCCTTATCGCACGAATTTGAGGGCGGGGACGCGGGACGTCTGCTTATAATATACATGGAAAAGTGATGCACTAGTAGTTGAAATTAACATCGATAAAATAGTGTTGTAAATTATTATCGATAACCCGTTACATTTTTTGCATAATAATGCTCTTTAGTGGGGAATACAAATACTTTTTATACCTAGTAGGTAATCCATACAAAATAAATTTAATGTCATGTCTTTATAGTTAATTATGTTTATTACAAAAAAAAAAATACAAAACAGTAAGTTAGATAGGCATAGATAGCTAAAATTCTCTTAACACCCTGTACTAAAACGACGTAACCCTATTGCGTTTGTGCTCGTTTGATTCATCTTGACAAGTACTCTGGTCCTAGATGATATCCAGGGTCTGATGATGTGGCTACTAAAAGCTTGTTTTTTAGGGTTCCGTACCTAAAGGGTGCCAATGGGACTATTAATAAGCCACCGCTGTCATGTCGGTCCGTTGTATCTCGTAAACTGTAATAGGTAGACAGTTGAAATTTTCACAGACAAGAGTGTGTCTATGGAGGCTATAACAACAAATCGATGGCTCACTACGTATTGTAAGTCATCTGCAAAATTCTACTTTTACTGGAGAGCGTGTCAAAGATACAATGTTTAGAACTTTTTTATTATTTGTGCTAGCATTATGACTTTTTCATGTTTGTTTCTTGATAATTATTTGGTTCATTAGGTATTTAAATAATAAATCTAATATTTAAATTTTCTGTTAAATTGTATTTGATTCAATAGACGTCAAACGAAACAACCTTTTTTGAGCTAACTACCACTTACACTAGTATACAATGTGTGTAGCTAAAAGCGGTAATTTTAAATTAAAAAAAATCTTGAGAGGTGTCAAGGGACACCCGGATGGAACGTAGTTCCTTTCGATTAATGAATTTGGCATTGTTGTGTTCGGTATTTTTGCGGTACAATAATGGGTCTCCGTAGCCTTGTGGCTTCTGCAGTCGCCTAACAGCCAAAAGTCGATGGTTTGAATCCTTAAACTTATAAGTTATAAAAAATATGGGAAAAATTCCACATGTAGAAATTATTTTAAATAATTTCAACATGTGGAATTTTGTCGAGCTGGGATTCGAACCATCGACTTTTAACTGTTAGGCGACTGCAGAAGCCACTAGGCTACGGAGACCCAATATTGTACCGCGAAAATACCGAACACAATGGCTACAAAAAAGTGTCGGTTTCAAAAAAGTGTCGATCCGTCTAGCCCCCTTCCGAGTTCCGCACCGCGCGATAAGGAACTACGTTCCAAAAAGTAATTTACTTAACCAAACATTGAAATAATAGATTTGATGTAATTTTATGGATTTTCGGATTAAAAAACTAGGATTTAATTGATAATAAAGTAGTTGATCCAGCTTATTATGAATTATTAATACCACAAATATGCGTAGTATATTAGCGTATGTGCATATAATAAGCAACTAAGCTTAGCCATTATAGCATAAAATAATATTATTTCTGTTTCATATTGGTTTTATATATTGCAAATACAAATCAACATTTTTTTAAATCTTTATATGACTTATAAAGGCAATATTTTTTATTTCAAAACAAAAGAAAATTTCCTTTAAATATTCCAAAATTTCCTTTTAAAAATCCAAAACCTTTTCTTCGTAGTTCTATTTACTTTTCATCATAGTACTAATTACTTTTATAAAAATCTGGAGTATCTCTTTCATACAAAAAACTATGAAAACAATGTTTAGCAATGTTCAACTGCTGAGTTTCTTGCTGGCTCTTCTCAGCAGTATCCGCTTTCCGAACCGGTGGTAGAGTCATGAGTTCATGACTTGTCATAAGAGCCACAGGTTGGCCTACGTGAAATAAATAATTTTGAATTTTGAAATCTTATCTTGTCTTAATCAAAATGCCCATTAATTATTTAATTCTAAAATATCCCTGTACATATTACTAGATTAAAACTAGGTCTAGATTAAACCAGAATTTTTAATAAAAATCGGCTAAGTGCGAGTCGGGCCTCGCTCTTTTAGGGTTCCGTTAAAAAAAATTAAATAAAAATATTTCCATGTACCCACGTAAATATTTTAATTTAATTTTTTTAATTTAATTTAATTTTTATTATTTGTTGTTATAGCGGCAATAGAAATACATAACATGTGAAAATTTCATCTGTCTATCTATTACGGTTTACGAGATACAGCCCGCTGACAGACGGACGGACGGACGGACGGACAGGGTCAAAAGGGTCACGTTGGTACCCTTTGGGTACGGAACCCTAAAAAACATGTGAGGCCCGTTTTCTACAACTATCCTTTAATCTTTCTCAAGTAGAGTCAAACATACTCTTTTTCAAACTTTTATGAGCATAGCAGTATCGTAAACGTAAAAATAAAGAAAAGTTAACTTGGGGTTTGGGTTTGGGGTTGGGTTTTGGTAACCACTTTTTATGGGTTCTATGGTGTTTTATTCGAGTATTTACTACTTCTATTTACAGCTTCCATCATCATGCATAGGACTAAGGTAATTAACTCCCAGATGTCATGTTGAATAACCAAACAATCTTTAATATTACCCGTAGTTATGGTGGCTGTAAGGCTTCCAATACGTCAGATAATAAATTATCGAAAAAAAACGCAACATATTCCGTGAAAAGTGGTTTCATTATTTCTATTTTTATTAGTTAGATCTTATATTCGCGCAAATATAATGTGTTCTTTGGTTTATTTTGGCAGTCAATCCGGTTATTAGAATGGTTTTCAAAATTGTAATTAAAACAAATTTTCATCATTTCATTGCCCGTTTTCTTCTATTATAATTTTACAGATTTTAATCCATGATGTTTAGCTTCCGTCACCCGCATCTGTCAATTATTGCAGTGTTTTAGACATGGAAGTAGGTTTTAGATGTGCATTATAGTCCAGAATCATTGTCACTGAAATGTCAGTGACTTCATAGAGCCTTCCATCTGTTTTAGCCCATTGAATGGCAGTACACCTACCACAGGTAGGGTGAACAAATTAGCTTATCTTTAGTTTGATTTTCTATCTAGGCATGCAAGGAAACAGCAAGTTTCCTTCGTTCTGGGTGTGACAGACAGCCAGAAAATTTGTAACAGGCTAAAATACTAATGTTGTTGGGGTTGGGGTCCCAAGGTGCTGGAGTGGCGACCCCGCACCGGGAAGCGCAGTGTTGGCAGACCCCCCCCCCACCAGGTGGACCGACGACATCAAGCGAGTCGCAAGGAGCTGCTGGATTCAGGCGGCGCATGAAAGATCGAGGCCTGTGGAAGTCCATGCAAGAGACCTTTGTCCAGCAGTGGACGTCTATCGGTTGATAAAGAAGAAGAAGAAGAATAATTTGTTTTGATTCTGGCCTTCTAAATTTTCTTCTATTATACCTATTGTCTGACCAGGAAACGATAATCTTTGATACCTTTATCTAAAACCACACCCGTACCATATTCTTAGTCTCAATTTTGTAAACAAAGCTTGCTATAATATTTAAACATTTTTGTACTTAGATTAAACTTTCAATACATGACCACTTTATTTCCCTCTTCCTCCTCTTTTAATTTTCTCGCAATATTATTTTCTTAAAAAAAGCTTTCTCTTTCCTCATTTTCTTCTGAAAATGAAAAACAAGAAAGCTAAGCAAGATAATAAAAATTACTTTTCATTATCATATTATTATATTATGCAACTTCATGGCATACAAGATCAAAAAATATATAATATGTACACACATTTTTTAATTGAAACAGGGGCTAGTTCTAAATCTTCAATGCATTATTTTTGTTTTAATTGTCATAATCTGTTTTGTGTTTAAATAAATTGATTTATATTTATTAAGCTTATTAAAACTTATATTGAAATTCTTGTTCATAATAACACGATTCTGACGTAGATTATAAACTTGAGCGGAATAAATAGTTGGACCAAGTCACCGTTTGTAGAAGTTAAACATCTTAGAAAACGCTGTACACTGATGTAACTGTACATGGAAAGGTACAATTACAAGTTGCACCGCTCGACATATAATACAGGAATCCTGTAGTTACCTCAGTTTACGACGTACAGAAATCGTAAAATCAATCGGAAACCGGGAATGGTTCTAATACATCTTGCAAGACTTGACCTAAACTAAACATACATTGCATTGCAAGATAAATATAAGATTGTAAAAATAAGATGATGAATAGAAATTTAGCTTATGTATGTATGTTAATTATGTACTAGGCATGATTATAAGTCTACACATACTCTGATCGCGAGCGATTTCCTCTCATTTATTGAGGAGTTCCGTCCTCCATCTACGAAGATATTCATCAAATCTTCACCAAATTTAAATGAGACCTGCAGATACGCCCATTCAAGTAAAAAAAAAAATATTGAAATCAGTTAAGATTTGATGGAGTCTGGAGATATGGATGAATATCGACAAAAAAAAATGAAAATAAAAAAAATACGCGTAGAATTGAGAACCTCCTCTTTTTGATTTTTTTAAGTCGGTTAAAAAGGAGTCGAAGGAGTGAAATTTCTATATATTATGGACTAAGTATATTATAGTGTATTTTAACAACATTACAGAAAGCACCGATTTATAGTGCGGTTTGTAAGTTGTGACCAAAACAAATAAACATTTTTTCCTCATAATTTAGTACCGTCTAAGAACTAAGATACCTAAATATGTGATTTTGGTCATAATATAAAATCAGCAACGGCTCACCGCTCATGCGACTCGATTACGTCACACGCGCGAAGCGGGGGCGCGCGTCACAGCACGCACACCCTGTCAACTTACACACACATGAATAGGGCGGTCGGACGCCGCCGACGCGGCCGAGCGGTCGCGGAGCGACAGCAATAGATTCTTCAAATACCTAATTTTCAAAAGTCTCTCCGACCAAATGCCCTCTTAACGTGGCTTATTGCTGTTGCCGATAGGTCGGCTCCACTGAAACCTATACACCAGATTTAAATTAAGTAAAGATTTTTACAAGCAGTGATAGCCTAGTGGTTAGGACTGTGGTCTCCTATTCGGGGGTCGCAGGGACCTCTGACTTTTCGGAGTCAAGTGCGTTTAAGGAATTAAATATCACTTGCTTCAACGGTGAAGGAAAACATCGTGAGGAAACCTGCACATCTGAGAGTTCTTCATAATGTTCTCGAAGGTGTGTGAAGTCTGCCAACTCGCATTGGGCCAGCGTGGTGGACTATGGCCTATAACCCTTCTCTGAAAGGAGACCTGCGCTCAATAGTGAGCAGTTGATGGATTGCTAATGATGATGATGATGAAAGATTTTTTAATAAAGTTGTCTCCTTCAGGGCTCCTCTTTGGTTATAATGTCACTAGGTACTAAATAATTATGTCCGTGACTCAATTCGAGTGAATTTTGGGGCTCTTTGATTTCCGTTCTTCCGAATTGTCCCCAATATAAATAGTTTTTATTTTTACGGTAAAACCTAAATGAGATGCGTTTTTTAAATTACATTGTGAAAGTTATGATATGCATGTCAAAAGTAAAAGGAGTGAGAGATGAGACCAGAGAAGAGATGGATGGATTGTGAAGTTGTGAAAGAAGTGTAAGGAGTGACACTAGACAGTGTGTTGATGGCTGATATAAGTAAGTGAAAGAAGAAAGGAGACTTGCAAAAGTAAGAAGAAGATATTAGAAAATTAATTTTTGTCTCAAACAGAACAAACATTGCAATGGATAATAGGACTTACCATTACAATTTTCATTATTTATATGGTAAAAAAAATGCTCAATTTCTATAATAAAGTCTAACGAGCACTGCAAAAAAACTGATTACAAAAAATAAGCGCTCGTAATTTAAGCGGACGTCATCGCTGACTCCGCTTAAAAGCTATGCAGCTTAAAGCGAAAAGGCGAGCTAAATCAACCCGTTAGTACCAAAACGTCCAGATAAAGGAATAACAAGTCTCGGAAGGGATTTATTCGGTGCTCTGATTGCGTCGCTGTCGCCAGTCGCCTGCGTGTAATTGTTAGACAAAGTTGTAAAATAAATATTGTATTAACTTTGTTTGCCGTGGATTTTGTAAAACAATCTATTTTCTTCGCTCCGGAAGAAAATAGATTGTTTTACAAAATCCCACTAAAACTATAGCAATCAAACTAGGTATACTGGTGCGATTTTTCAAGTTTAATTTTATGATATTTGCATTCTGATAATAATTTTAATTTAAACTAGCTGATGCCCGCGACTTCGTCTGCGTGAACTTAGCCTTTAAAATGCCTTGGGAACTCTGACTTTGCGGGATAAAAAGTAGCCTGTCACTCTCCGTCCTCAACTATAGGTACACTGCAAAAAATCACGTCGATCCGTAGCTCTGTTGAGGCGTGATTGAAGGACAAACCAACGCACTTTCGCAGTTTTAATATTTCACCATATAAAGTGTAAGTGAATATAGTCAACGTGGTTTTTAGGGTTCCAACGGGACTCTATTACTAAGCCTCCGCTGTCCGTCCGTCCGTCTGTCAGCGGCCTGTATCTCGTAAACCGTCATAGACAGTTGAAATTTTCACATATTTTGTATTTCTATTGCCGCTATAACAACAAATAATAAAAACTAAATTAAATTAAAAAAATAAAATTAAATTAAAATATTTCCATGTACCCATGGAAATATTTTAATTTTTTTTAACGGAACCCTAAATGAGCGAGGACCGACTCGCAATTGGCAGATTTTTTTTACACAGGTAAAGTTGACGACCTGGAAAATAACACAGGCTACTTTTTGTCCCGGGAGCATACATTTAAACGCCCGCGCCACTACAAAGTATATAATTTATTGTAGATTTTTTTTAAAAACGCTCGACTGATTTCTATAAAATTTAAATGGGACCACCTGGGAAGTGAAACCACCCTTTGAAACAAAAAAAGAATTTTCCAAATCGGTTCAGGCGTCTTCGAGTAATCGGTGAACATACATAAAAAAGTTTCCGTTGAATTGAGATCCTCCTCCCTTTTTTGAAATCGGTTAAAGTAATAATAAAAATTAGTTCAAATTTAACGAAGTTATGGAGTATAACAGTCTAAATAGTTCAACCCCTATCTCAGAGAGCATTCCATCCATCCGTGTGAAAAGTAGAACACTAATATCCCGCGGGAACTGTTTGCTTTCCCAGGATAAAAAGTAGCCTTTGTCACTTTTCAAGTCATCAACTATGCCAATCCAAAAAACCACGTCAATCTGTTACTCCATTGGCGCATAATTGAAAGATAAATGTGTGAAAAGTAGTATACTAATATGCCGCAGGAACCGTTTGTTTTTCCGAGATAAAAAGTAGCCTTTGTCATTTTTCAGGCTCTTAACTTTACCTGTGCAAAAAAATCACGTTAATCTAAAACTCCATTGCGCGTATTTTGAAGGACAAATGCGTAAAAAATAGCGATGCTATCCCGCAGGAACTGTTTGCTTTTCCGGGATAAAAAGTAGCCTATGTGCTATTCCAGACTATATTCTATGTCTGTGCCAAATTTCAGCAAAATCGGTTCATTCGTTGTCGCGTTGAAGAGTAACAAACATCCATCCATCCATCCATCCATCGATCCAAACATCCATCCTCACAAACTTTCGCATTTATAATATTAATAGGATTAATAGGAATAATAGGATAGGATAGGATCTACACATGATCAGTCATTATAATATCTAGCAATGTACTCGCTATGACTGGAGAAATCGATACCTTGTACTATTTGTATAATTTTTTTCGTAATCCATCCCTGATCCCTAAGAAATTTTCTATTGATAATGAAAAACTTCAATAACTGTGTTTATCCTACTTGATTGTTGAATTGGAATTTTTTACTTATTCTCGATGCTGCGGATAATGTAAGCGTGATTTAAGTACAATCAGCGCCATCTATCAGTGGTTTTTCAAAATTCCGCGGGAACCTTGGATTTTTCCGGGATAATTTGTAGCCTATGTGTTATTCCAGGGTATAATCTATCTCCATTCCAAATTTCAGCCAAATCCATCCAGTAGTTTTTGCGTGAAGGAGGAACAAACATACACACAAACTTTCGCCTTTATAATATTAGTAGGATTATGAGCAGTGATGATAGCCTCGTGGATAGGACTGTGGTCTCCTATTCGGAGGGTCGCGATTTCTATTCCTGAGGCTTCTGAGTTTTCGAGTTATGTACGCTTAAGAAATTAAGGATCATATACTTCAACGGTTAAGGAAAACATCGTGAGAAAACCTGCGTAACTGAGAGTCTCCATAATGTTCTCAAAAGTGGGTAAATCTGAGTTTTTTTCAGTTTTCAGTCCGCACCCTTAACCGTTGGGCTATTGAGGCCTATATTACATTGGGCCAGCGTGGCGGACGATGGCCTGTGCGCTAAGAAGTGAGCCGTTGATAGATTGCTGATAATAAGATCATGAAGACGGAAAAGTTATAGTCGAAGTAGAGTTATATTCGAAATAGATTTTTCTGATGTTTAAAAGATTAAAAGTTTTAAAAACACGACGGATTACGATTTCCTTAAATAAAAAAAATATTACGAAGTGTATTATTAGGCCTCATAAGAAGGGTCACTCAGCGGGCGATGGAGAGTTATGGTCGGACGTATCCCTGCGAAATCAAATCAGAAATGAGGAGATCCGTAGGAGAACCAAAATCACCGACATAGCTCAGCAAGTCGCCAAACTGAAGTGGAAATGGGCGGGCACGTAGTTCAAAGAGCTGATGATCGTTGGGGTCCCAAGGTGCTGGACCGAGACCCCTCACTAGGTGGACCGACGACATTAAACGAGTCTCAGGGAGCCGCTGGATTCAAGCGGCGCAAGACCGAAGCCCGTGGAAGTCCATGCAGGAGACCTTTGTCCATTGTTAAAGAAGAAGAAGAAAGACTAAAAAAATGAAAAACAGTAACCAGCTCCGGGACTAGATATAAAGCTCGCGATTCTGCAAAAAAAATGCGAAAAGGGAGAGAAAGAATTGGATCGTTATTATTATTACGAGTAGCATTGTGTACTCAAAATTTACTTCAATGGATATTTCAAAGATATTTCAGAGAAAATTATTCCAGGATTGCTCAATCACTGTTTCACTTGATTGGAACAGCCAAATTATTCTATCTTATACTCACTAGCCCTACCGAACAAGAACCGAACCAAAGGCTAGCTTTTATTCCGGAAAATCAAAGAGATTCCATGGGATGATCAAAAGCTAACGGGAGAAAGTCCCGGGCATGAGCTAGTATAATGTAAGACTCTGGCTTTCTTTCGAATTTAGTTAGGCCACACTAATACCATAGTTTTCGATTTCTAAATAACTTAAGTAACAAAGAATGCTTCTTTTTACTAGCTTTTATTTAGTTTCACCTGTCCCGATGTTTGTCATCAAACCTTGCAAATTAAATTTGATCCACTTCCCGGTTACCGATTAAGCTGAAATTTTGCATGCATATGTAAATCGCGTAGCAATGCAATATTATATTAACATGGTGCTGATCTGATGATGGAGCTGGAAGGTGGCTATAGGAACTTTGCAATGAAATGACACAACCTCATCAGGTTTGGGCTAGTTTTAATCGTCTTGAGTAGTTTGTCTTTCAATGGTAACCAGGGTCTGATGATGGAGCTGGAAGGTAGTCATAGGAATTCTGTGATGAAACGACGCAACCTCAGCGAGTCTTGATGAGTACTTTGTTTTTAGATGGTTACCAGGGTCTAATCTGATGATGGAGCTGGAAGGTGGTCATAGGAATTCAGTAAAGAAACGACGTACTCTGGTCCTAGATGATATCCAGGGTCTGACGTCACCTCCACCTACTAAAAGCTTGTTTTTTAAAAATAAAATTTTTAAGTTTTTAAGTCTTCGAGTAATCGGTGAACATACATAAAAAAGTTTCCGTTGAATTGAGATCCTCCTCCCTTTTTTGAAGTCGGTTAAAGTAATAATAAAAATTAGTTCAAATTTAACGAAGTTATGGAGTATAACAGTCTAAATAGTTCAACCCCTATCTCAGAGAGCATTCCATCCATCCGTATACGACATCTATACAAACATACATCCGTATACATCCATCACAAACTTTCACATTAATAATATTAGTGGGATAATATGAGTAATAATAAGTAGGATAGGATATAATTAAAGTATTTATTGTTAGTAGGAGGAGGATACAAACATACATAAATACATGCATGCACACCTACAGTAGTAGTAGATGTGTGTATGTATGTTCGCATACATGCATGCCTACATACATACATACATGCATACATGCATACATGCATACATGCATTCCATACATACATACATACATACATTCATACATACATACATACATACATACATACATACATTCATACATACCTACTACTACAGTATCTGTGTATGTATGTCACTTTTCAGGCCCTTAACTTTACCTGCGCTAAAAAATAATCTAAAACTTCAATCTAAAACTCCGTTGGCGCATAATTGAAGGATAAGTATGTGAAAGTAACATACGAATATCCCGCGGCAACTGTTTGTTTTCCCGGGATAAAAGTAGCCTTTTCACTTTTCAGGTCTTCAACTATGCCTATCAAAAAAACCACGTCAATCTGTAACTTTGTTGGCGCATAATTGAAGGATTAATATGTGAAAAGTAGCATACGAACATCCCGCGGGAACTGTTTGTTTTCCTGGGATTAAGTAGCCTTTGCCACTTTTCAAGTCCTCAACTATGCCTATCCAATAAACCACGTCAATCTGTAACTTCGTTGGCGCCTAATTTAAGGATAAATATGTGAAAAGTAGAACACTAATATCCCGCGGGAACTGTTTGCTTTCCCAGGATAAAAAGTAGCCTTTGTCACTTTTCAAGTCATCAACTATGCCAATCCAAAAAACCACGTCAATCTGTTACTCCATTGGCGCATAATTGAAAGATAAATGTGTGAAAAGTAGTATACTAATATGCCGCAGGAACCGTTTGTTTTCCCGAGATAAAAAGTAGCCTTTGTCATTTTTCAGGCTCTTAACTTTACCTGTGCAAAAAAATCACGTTAATCTAAAACTCCATTGCGCGTATTTTGAAGGACAAATGCGTAAAAAATAGCGATGCTATCCCGCAGGAACTGTTTGCTTTTCCGGGATAAAAAGTAGCCTATGTGCTATTCCAGACTATATTCTATGTCTGTGCCAAATTTCAGCAAAATCGGTTCATTCGTTGTCGCGTTGAAGAGTAACAAACATCCATCCATCCATCCATCCATCGATCCAAACATCCATCCTCACAAACTTTCGCATTTATAATATTAATAGGAATAATAGGATAGGATAGGATCTACACATGATCAGTCATTATAATATCTAGCAATGTACTCACTATGACTGGAGAAATCGATACCTTGTACTATTTGTATAATTTTTTTCGTAATCCATCCCTGATCCCTAAGAAATTTTCTATTGATAATGAAAAACTTCAATAACTGTGTTTATCCTACTTGATTGTTGAATTGGAATTTTTTACTTATTCTCGATGCTGCGGATAATGTAAGCGTGATTTAAGTACAATCAGCGCCATCTATCAGTGGTTTTTCAAAATTCCGCGGGAACCTTGGATTTTTCCGGGATAATTTGTAGCCTTTGTGTTATTCCAGGGTATAATCTATCTCCATTCCAAATTTCAGCCAAATCCATCCAGTAGTTTTTGCGTGAAGGAGGAACAAACATACACACAAACTTTCGCCTTTATAATATTAGTAGGATGTACGAGTAAGGTATTGTGAGTTCTCCGTATTAATAACCCAAAAGTCCTCTGCCATTGTTTTTCTTGGAAAACACGACCCTCACCAATGAGGCATGCGATGCAGAGAGACTCGTAAGTCAATAAAGATCCAATTTTGATGAATAAATATTAACATAATTTGGCATAAGTATGTGGCATGGGTCTGTATGATATATAGGTATATGTTCTCAGATGAAATTTGCAAATTAATTAGTCTATTGGCCCTCGAAAAATAACTTTATTTGGATCCAAAAGTTGTTAATTCAGTTTTAATTTGTTTCCACTTGTACTAATTGCTCACGGCGCGGACGACACTTAAATAGCGCTTAGTTTTGTTCTTTCAGACAGGCTTAGTTATTATCTTGCTTAATTGAAATCATTTCAGGGTACATTAAAAATAGTTCAAGAGCTGGTCAAGGATTTTATCCTGACTTTCATACCAGTCTTTGATTTTCTGAGGCAGAAATATAATAAACTAGCTGATGCCCGCGACTTCGTCTGCGTGAACTTAGCCTTTAAAATGCCTTGGGAACTCTGACTTTGCGGGATAAAAAGTAGCCTGTCACTCTCCGTCCTCAACTATAGGTACACTGCAAAAAATCACGTCGATCCGTAGCTCTGTTGAGGCGTGATTGAAGGACAAACCAACGCACTTTCGCAGTTTTAATATTTCACCATATAAAGTGTAAGTGCATATAGTCAACGTGGTTTTTAGGGTTCCAACGGGACTCTATTACTAAGCCTCCGCTGTCCGTCCGTCCGTCTGTCAGCGGCCTGTATCTCGTAAACCGTAATAGACAGTTGAAATTTTCACATATTTTGTATTTCTATTGCCGCTATAACAACAAATAATAAAAACTAAATTAAATTAAAAAAATAAAATTAAATTAAAATATTTCCATGTACCCATGGAAATATTTTAATTTTTTTTAACGGAACCCTAAATGAGCGAGGACCGACTCGCAATTGGCAGATTTTTTTTACACAGGTAAAGTTGACGACCTGGAAAATAACACAGGCTACTTTTTGTCCCGGGAGCATACATTTAAACGCCCGCGCCACTACAAAGTATATAATTTATTGTAGATTTTTTTTTAAAAACGCTCGACTGATTTCTATAAAATTTAAATGGGACCACCTGGGAAGTGAAACCACCCTCTGAAACAAAAAAAGAATTTTCCAAATCGGTTCAGGCGTCTTCGAGTAATCGGTGAACATACATAAAAAAGTTTCCGTTGAATTGAGATCCTCCTCCCTTTTTTGAAGTCGGTTAAAGTAATAATAAAAATTAGTTCAAATTTAACGAAGTTATGGAGTATAACAGTCTAAATAGTTCAACCCCTATCTCAGAGAGCATTCCATCCATCCGTATACGACATCTATACAAACATACATCCGTATACATCCATCACAAACTTTCACATTAATAATATTAGTGGGATAATATGAGTAATAATAAGTAGGATAGGATATAATTAAAGTATTTATTGTTAGTAGGAGGAGGATACAAACATACATAAATACATGCATGCACACCTACAGTAGTAGTAGATGTGTGTATGTATGTTCGCATACATGCATGCCTACATACATACATACATGCATACATGCATACATGCATACATGCATACATGCATTCCATACATACATACATACATACATTCATACATACATACATACATACATACATACATTCATACATACCTACTACTACAGTATCTGTGTATGTATGTCACTTTTCAGGCCCTTAACTTTACCTGCGCTAAAAAATAATCTAAAACTTCAATCTAAAACTCCGTTGGCGCATAATTGAAGGATAAGTATGTGAAAGTAACATACGAATATCCCGCGGCAACTGTTTGTTTTCCCGGGATAAAAGTAGCCTTTTCACTTTTCAGGTCTTCAACTATGCCTATCAAAAAAACCACGTCAATCTGTAACTTCGTTGGCGCATAATTGAAGGATTAATATGTGAAAAGTAGCATACGAACATCCCGCGGGAACTGTTTGTTTTCCTGGGATTAAGTAGCCTTTGCCACTTTTCAAGTCCTCAACTATGCCTATCCAATAAACCACGTCAATCTGTAACTTCGTTGGCGCCTAATTTAAGGATAAATATGTGAAAAGTAGAACACTAATATCCCGCGGGAACTGTTTGCTTTCCCAGGATAAAAAGTAGCCTTTGTCACTTTTCAAGTCATCAACTATGCCAATCCAAAAAACCACGTCAATCTGTTACTCCATTGGCGCATAATTGAAAGATAAATGTGTGAAAAGTAGTATACTAATATGCCGCAGGAACCGTTTGTTTTCCCGAGATAAAAAGTAGCCTTTGTCATTTTTCAGGCTCTTAACTTTACCTGTGCAAAAAAATCACGTTAATCTAAAACTCCATTGCGCGTATTTTGAAGGACAAATGCGTAAAAAATAGCGATGCTATCCCGCAGGAACTGTTTGCTTTTCCGGGATAAAACGTAGCCTATGTGCTATTCCAGACTATATTCTATGTCTGTGCCAAATTTCAGCAAAATCGGTTCATTCGTTGTCGCGTTGAAGAGTAACAAACATCCATCCATCCATCCATCCATCGATCCAAACATCCATCCTCACAAACTTTCGCATTTATAATATTAATAGGAATAATAGGATAGGATAGGATCTACACATGATCAGTCATTATAATATCTAGCAATGTACTCACTATGACTGGAGAAATCGATACCTTGTACTATTTGTATAATTTTTTTCGTAATCCATCCCTGATCCCTAAGAAATTTTCTATTGATAATGAAAAACTTCAATAACTGTGTTTATCCTACTTGATTGTTGAATTGGAATTTTTTACTTATTCTCGATGCTGCGGATAATGTAAGCGTGATTTAAGTACAATCAGCGCCATCTATCAGTGGTTTTTCAAAATTCCGCGGGAACCTTGGATTTTTCCGGGATAATTTGTAGCCTTTGTGTTATTCCAGGGTAAAATCTATCTCCATTCCAAATTTCAGCCAAATCCATCCAGTAGTTTTTGCGTGAAGGAGGAACAAACATACACACAAACTTTCGCCTTTATAATATTAGTAGGATGTACGAGTAAGGTATTGTGAGTTCTCCGTATTAATAACCCAAAAGTCCTCTGCCATTGTTTTTCTTGGAAAACACGACCCTCACCAATGAGGCATGCGATGCATAGAGACTCGTAAGTCAATAAAGATCCAATTTTGATGAATAAATATTAACATAATTTGGCATAAGTATGTGGCATGGGTCTGTATGATATATAGGTATATGTTCTCAGATGAAATTTGCAAATTAATTAGTCTATTGGCCCTCGAAAAATAACTTTATTTGGATCCAAAAGTTGTTAATTCAGTTTTAATTTGTTTCCACTTGTACTAATTGCTCACGGCGCGGACGACACTTAAATAGCGCTTAGTTTTGTTCTTTCAGACAGGCTTAGTTATTATCTTGCTTAATTGAAATCATTTCAGGGTACATTAAAAATAGTTCAAGAGCTGGTCAAGGATTTTATCCTGACTTTCATACCAGTCTTTGATTTTCTGAGGCAGAAATATAATAAACTAGCTGATGCCCGCGACTTCGTCTGCGTGAACTTAGCCTTTAAAATGCCTTGGGAACTCTGACTTTGCGGGATAAAAAGTAGCCTGTCACTCTCCGTCCTCAACTATAGGTACACTGCAAAAAATCACGTCGATCCGTAGCTTTGTTGAGGCGTGATTGAAGGACAAACCAACGCACTTTCGCAGTTTTAATATTTCACCATATAAAGTGTAAGTGCATATAGTCAACGTGGTTTTTAGGGTTCCAACGGGACTCTATTACTAAGCCTCCGCTGTCCGTCCGTCCGTCTGTCAGCGGCCTGTATCTCGTAAACCGTAATAGACAGTTGAAATTTTCACATATTTTGTATTTCTATTGCCGCTATAACAACAAATAATAAAAACTAAATTAAATTAAAAAAATAAAATTAAATTAAAATATTTCCATGTACCCATGGAAATATTTTAATTTTTTTTAACGGAACCCTAAATGAGCGAGGACCGACTCGCAATTGGCAGATTTTTTTTACACAGGTAAAGTTGACGACCTGGAAAATAACACAGGCTACTTTTTGTCCCGGGAGCATACATTTAAACGCCCGCGCCACTACAAAGTATATAATTTATTGTAGATTTTTTTTAAAAACGCTCGACTGATTTCTATAAAATTTAAATGGGACCACCTGGGAAGTGAAACCACCCTTTGAAACAAAAAAAGAATTTTCCAAATCGGTTCAGGCGTCTTCGAGTAATCGGTGAACATACATAAAAAAGTTTCCGTTGAATTGAGATCCTCCTCCCTTTTTTGAAGTCGGTTAAAGTAATAATAAAAATTAGTTCAAATTTAACGAAGTTATGGAGTATAACAGTCTAAATAGTTCAACCCCTATCTCAGAGAGCATTCCATCCATCCGTATACGACATCTATACAAACATACATCCGTATACATCCATCACAAACTTTCACATTAATAATATTAGTGGGATAATATGAGTAATAATAAGTAGGATAGGATATAATTAAAGTATTTATTGTTAGTAGGAGGAGGATACAAACATACATAAATACATGCATGCACACCTACAGTAGTAGTAGATGTGTGTATGTATGTTCGCATACATGCATGCCTACATACATACATACATGCATACATGCATACATGCATACATGCATACATGCATTCCATACATACATACATACATACATTCATACATACATACATACATACATACATACATACATACATTCATACATACCTACTACTACAGTATCTGTGTATGTATGTCACTTTTCAGGCCCTTAACTTTACCTGCGCTAAAAAATAATCTAAAACTTCAATCTAAAACTCCGTTGGCGCATAATTGAAGGATAAGTATGTGAAAGTAACATACGAATATCCCGCGGCAACTGTTTGTTTTCCCGGGATAAAAGTAGCCTTTTCACTTTTCAGGTCTTCAACTATGCCTATCAAAAAAACCACGTCAATCTGTAACTTCGTTGGCGCATAATTGAAGGATTAATATGTGAAAAGTAGCATACGAACATCCCGCGGGAACTGTTTGTTTTCCTGGGATTAAGTAGCCTTTGCCACTTTTCAAGTCCTCAACTATGCCTATCCAATAAACCACGTCAATCTGTAACTTCGTTGGCGCCTAATTTAAGGATAAATATGTGAAAAGTAGAACACTAATATCCCGCGGGAACTGTTTGCTTTCCCAGGATAAAAAGTAGCCTTTGTCACTTTTCAAGTCATCAACTATGCCAATCCAAAAAACCACGTCAATCTGTTACTCCATTGGCGCATAATTGAAAGATAAATGTGTGAAAAGTAGTATACTAATATGCCGCAGGAACCGTTTGTTTTCCCGAGATAAAAAGTAGCCTTTGTCATTTTTCAGGCTCTTAACTTTACCTGTGCACAAAAATCACGTTAATCTAAAACTCCATTGCGCGTATTTTGTAGGACAAATGCGTAAAAAATAGCGATGCTATCCCGCAGGAACTGTTTGCTTTTCCGGGATAAAAAGTAGCCTATGTGCTATTCCAGACTATATTCTATGTCTGTGCCAAATTTCAGCAAAATCGGTTCATTCGTTGTCGCGTTGAAGAGTAACAAACATCCATCCATCCATCCATCCATCGATCCAAACATCCATCTTCACAAACTTTCGCATTTATAATATTAATAGGAATAATAGGATAGGATAGGATCTACACATGATCAGTCATTATAATATCTAGCAATGTACTCACTATGACTGGAGAAATCGATACCTTGTACTATTTGTATAATTTTTTTCGTAATCCATCCCTGATCTAGTGTTGAGTAGGACATACAAGAGGCGCTACATTTGTCCCGGACATGACGTCAAAATGTAAGAGCGGCTCAAAATTTTTCATTGTACTGCTTCAAATTTTATGTCACGTTAGTCGCGAAGTCGAGTTACCTACTCACTGGACACTCTTCGTCTAGGATAAGGACAGAGAGGAAGCGAGACGTATGCTTCAAATTACAATAGTAGAAGATAGAGACGGCTATGCAATAATACGTCATTCTTCAATGACTAATAAGCGTTTTGATTTCGAGTCTCGACTCTCGAGCGAGAGGGAAATACTATCCTATTGACCATGGAACTAGGAATTACGATTGAGTTGAGTGATACGGCGTTCCCACAAGGCGAATTTTGTTGAATGTCATAAAGCCGACTATGGTAACCATGCGACTACGATGGTCACAATTAACATTCAACAAATTCGCCTCGTGGGAACGCCGCCGTAACTATAAGGCGCGAAATGTTTTTGGGCGCGAATTGAAGCGACTGTTATTATTTGAAGTTTATGAATATATTTAGAACCTGTGAAGATGATACTGCCATTGGCGCAATTTGAATGCCATAAACCTACTTTGTCGTACCAGTTTACAAATTGCGAAAAACCAAATTAAATTTGAATTTCGCGGGCAAATACGTTGCGACACTGTCCCCCGATTGTCTTAAGTTGCCGATCAAAGTCAAAGTAAAATAAACCATAACGCCATTGAATTAGAGCTCAATTTCGTATATATGCATTCTTATACGCATACAAATATATATGAATAATATATACGATATATATATACGGTATTATTTACATATATAAATAATATATATATACGGTATGTACGATAAGCTCCATAACGCTCCATGTTAAAATCGGTTGTACTGAAATTGTGACTTTAAATCAATACAGTCAAGGAATATTTTACTTTGACGCTAATGCCATGAAATGAAAAGATTTTAATCGGCAACTTTTAAAAACTTTTAAAAGTCATCAATATGTCTTCAATCAGAGTTCAGACTGTAATTGTACTACAATAACATCAAATGTCATATTTGTACTCATCACTTCAAACGTATCGCCGAGTTTCAGTACGCCTCGCCCAAGTTCCAAACCTCATTGGCCTCACCTCATTTGAAGTGGGACATTGTACTGGCTCAGTGCAAAAAAGAGGCTACTCTTACAAACTCTTTTTCATGTCATGTCCTACCCAACACTACCCTGATCCCTAAGAAATTTTCTATTGATAATGAAAAACTTCAATAACTGTGTTTATCCTACTTGATTGTTGAATTGGAATTTTTTACTTATTCTCGATGCTGCGGATAATGTAAGCGTGATTTAAGTACAATCAGCGCCATCTATCAGTGGTTTTTCAAAATTCCGCGGGAAACTTGGATTTTTCCGGGATAATTTGTAGCCTTTGTGTTATTCCAGGGTATAATCTATCTCCATTCCAAATTTCAGCCAAATCCATCCAGTAGTTTTTGCGTGAAGGAGGAACAAACATACACACAAACTTTCGCCTTTATAATATTAGTAGGATATATATTAAAGTCCGTTCAATATGTCATGAGTCTTGTGAGTCAATAGTTTTTGGAACGTAGTTCCTTATCGCGCGGTGCGGAAGGGGGCTAGACGGAAAAAATTAAGACAAAATTGAACAGACACTTTTTTTGAAACCGACACAATGTGAATTTGGCATTGTGTTCAATATTTTCACAGTACAATATTAGATCTCCGTAGCCTAGTGGTTTCTACAGTCGCATAAAGGTCGATAAGGGTCGATGGTTCGAATCCCAGCTCGACAGACTGAATTTTCTATTTTCTATTTTATTTTAAATAATTTCTACATGTGGAATTTTTCCCTATTTTTTTTATTTTTAATAATTTTTATTGTTTATTTATTAAATAATAAATTGATAATAAATTTTTTTTTTCATTTTTGGAACGAAGTTTTATAGAAGAGATATTCCGAACAAAATATTTGCGGAAAAATTTACTACAACGCCATCTATTGTAGGCAGTGTGAACTTGTTTGAACTTGCTTTAATGTCTGTTAATTTTTTACGAGATGGTTCTGTCATATGGCAAGAGATGGTGGTGATTCTGAACTTCGTTCCAACCGCGTGTTCCACGACACTCACCCATTTTTTCATTAATTATTCTACGTTTCCACAATATTAATGTGTGCATAGTTTATTTTTAAATAAAATCAGATTTATATTTATTTAAATTATTTATCAAACTATTCGCTTGATTCATCACTTACTATTTCACAATGCTACTAGAAGCTATTTTTCAATTTACCCATGTCCACTGACTTACTGAACAGAATCTTAAGACTGAGTTTACACGGCGCGGTTCGGCGCCCGCGCCCGCAGCGGTTGCGGCATAGTACAAGTTGCGGGCCCGCGGCCTCCGTAGAATGCAGATTTGTATGGAAAATGAAATTTCAATTTCCACGGCGCGGTTTGCGCCCGCGGCGGACGCCGTACTAGCGGTACCGCAACCGCTGCGGGCGCGGGTGCGAGCCGCGCCGTGGAAACCCAGTCTAAGGGTACGTTTATGCACACGGGGAGCGTTGCGCAGCGCGTGGTGCGTCGTGTCGCGCGGTAAACTAAACATATGGCCAAGTATGAGAGTATTCATACAGAAGCGTTTTCGTTGAACGCGGCGGTGCCGCGTGTGCATAAACGTACCCTAACTATTCGTATCCTCTGCAAAAAAATCTTTCAAAATAAAGTTGTTTCTGCAGACTATAGAACTATGGGATACTTATTTCTATGGAAGCGAATATGCGTCGTCTATACGAAGCAATGGCTGGGTCATGCGTCATGCTCGTGAACGGGTGCCACTGGCGGGAATGGGGCTACTTTATGTCTGCCCATCTTGAGATAGAAGTTAGTCGGTATGCATTTTTGGAACTTCCCTCATTGTGGAAACACTGCATATATAGCACAGTATTTACTGTATTGTAAATTTGTTTTGAAAAGAGCAACCGCCGAGTTTCTTGCTGGTTCTTCTCGGCAGGAAGGGCATTCCGAACCAGTGGTAGAGCCAGACGATTCAAAAGCACTTGTAAAAAGTTTATTTGAATAAAAAATATTTCTATTCTATTCTATTCTATCTTTTGCAAAAAAAAACTTCGCTTTGATACAAATAAGATTTATACGCCTCATTAGCCCAACAGTGCGGACTGAAAACTGAAAGGTCCAAGTTTTAATCCCCACCCGTTGACCCCACTATTGTTGTAGCCACTCCAAACACTAGCTTTCCGCTTATTTGGGGCCGAGGCAGCAAGGAATTGGGAAGTTAGGATGAGATCTATAGATCGTACTCTGGCTCTGCTCAAGACTCAAGATAGAGTTAAAATGAGACACAAATATGTCCTGACATAAATCTGTCTCGTTTTAACTCAGTCTTGAGTCTGAGCTGAGTAAGAGAGCCATCTATAAATCTCACCCTTAGTGGTGTTATACCTCCGGGTACTGCGGGTTGTTACGTTCCCTCAAATATGGTTGAGCGAAGCTATAGCTGGGTCATGCGTCATGCTCGTGAACGGGTGCCACCGGCGGGAATGGGGCTACTTTATGTGTGCCCATCTTAAGATAGAAGTTAGTCGGTATGCATTTTTGGAACTTCCCTCATTGTGGAAACACTGCATATATGTATAGCATAGTATTTACTGTATTGTAAATTTGTTTTGAAAAGAGCAACCGCCGAGTTTCTTGCTGGTTCTTCTCGGCAGGAAGGGCATTCCGAACCAGTGGTAGATTCATCGACTATTCAAAAGCACTTGTAAAAGTTTATTTGAATTAAAAATATTTCTATTCTATTTCTATTCTATTCTATTCTCCGTGCATCAGCTGTACCACCCAAATCCGCTAACCCTGCACCTGATCTCTTCGGTCTTGTCAAATTCCCATCGGACTATTAGTGTAATGGAATCGAGACTGAGAACATTATTAGTACAGCGAGGAAACTTGCAGCTTACTGGCTCACAACTAGTAATAGCTATTACAGTAGCTAGCTAACAGCGAGTGATCAAAGTTGCGAAGTACAATGTCGGTGTTGTAGCCACCGATAGATAATCCGGGTTTATAACGACTCGACGCTTACGAGTTTTGATGAAGGTTAATTACTTTTGCTGTTCGCGACCTCAAATACCTTCTTGTAGGTGATTGTCTTATTTTAATGACCTTTTTATAGAGGCTTGATGCCGCGACGCAAGAGTACTATGTCCAGTTGTTCACGTCTATCAGTTTAAAACGTACACAACACAAAACACAGATATTGTTTATGTTACCACGTGTAACGAGTGAATAGGCAAGCGCGCTCCAATCTAGACTCCAAACTCTTTTGTACAAATATTATATCTACTCGCTAGTACCTAAAAAAGCTTGGCACTATAAAAAGCGATTCTGGGTGCTTTTTCGAGATGAGGCAAATTTTTTATCCAAAGTAAAAAGCAGAAGAAAAGCATTGAATATATTTATATTGATGTAATTTGATGGATTAGACTCTGTAGATAGTTGCGCCCGTAGAATTAAAGGTTATCAGTAATCAGATACTAACGTAGGGGCAAATAGTCAGTCTACAACACCGACGCAATGTTGCCTGTCTGTTGGTCTTTTATCAGATATACTTTGGAGAGTGCGCTCTGGAACTTCAAACCTGGTTCCTCCTCCACCCTTCTGCCACAGAACTGCGAGAAGTCATAAGCGTTAGCATCCTTACGTGGTTAAACACAAACTCCTCCCACGAAATGAGTTAACAACGTTCCTGAAACGAACCGCTAAAATGTGAAACGCTCTGCCGGCGTCTGTTTCCTTCCTTGACATAGCTTTTAGACATGATTGTCATAAAACGCAAGCCTATCATCTTGTTATAAAAAAAATTATCCACTCTAGCATGATAGCATAAATCATCATCATCATTATCAACCCATCATTGTTTCACTACTGAGCAAGATCTCCTCTCAGAGAAGAGTTATAGGCCATAGTCCACCACGCTGGCCCAATGCGAATTGGCAGACTTCACACACCTTCGAGAACATTATGGAGAACTCTCAGGTGTGCAGGTTTCCTCACGATGTTTTCCGTCACCGTTAAAGCACGTGATAATATATTTAATTTCTTAAACGCACTTAACTTCGAAAAGTCAGAGGTACCCGGGATCGAACCTGCGACTCCCCGAATAGGAGACCACAGTCGTAACCACTAGGCTATCACTGCTTGCATTACCTATTAATTTTGTGTAAACACTTATTGACTTCTAATCACATCGCTTCATTTCGCAGCATGGCAGGTTTGTTGACTTGCTTAGCTAATTACTTCGACGCCGAAACGTTCAAAAATGGCATAAAATATTTACGTGCGCTTTAACTGATACTATAACTTTTTTATTATCATTGGCAGCCATTGACTCGTAGCGTTCCGCTCAAACGGCGGCGAATATTGCCGACCTTTCGCCGACAGATATTAAAATCAGCTACGAACGAAACTTGCCAATAAAAATGTTTGTAAATAAATAATATTATGGCGTGTTGTCCTGACGTGGAATGATACGCAGGCTTTGAAGTACGCAGGATAGTTTACATAAAAACTTGCTCTACAAAAACCATTTTACAAACAAACTATACATAGGTAAACACAGTAAGGTAAGGTTTATTTGTGTTTATATTTTTTATTTATTTTCTGCTGTAAGTAATTTAAAAGTAAGCATGCTTGTTAATTGCTCATTTAATTGTTCATTATGTAAGGTAAAATTAAATAAATAGTATAGGATATAGTTATAAGTGCGTTAGCGTTAAGTATTATAAATGATAAGGTTAAAAGTAACTATTTTATTAGTATTGAGCGCCACCTCGCCAACAAACTGGTCCACCAGTTTGGCGAGATAGTATCATAAGATCCATTTTGTAAATTATTAGCATGATTAAATAAATAAATAAAAAAGTAATCCTTGAACAATTTCTAAAACATTTATAAAAAAGTAACAGCTGCTGCCCGCGAGATCGAGGCTTTTCCAGGCGGATTTAGTTTTTTACACATCTCGTGAGAGACTTTAATACTATGGGAAAAAGTATCTATCCTATATCCGTCTCCATAATATGCTACATCTTATCAAAATTATCTCAGCGGTTGAGACGTGAAATAGGGAATAGACACACACATTTTGAAAACCGTTAATTATCTAATAATCAAATCTTAAGGAAGTTACGTCTAGCTGATAAAAAACCTGTGCTGCCGGGGTGACAGGTGACAACCCTAGTAAACAAACCCCAAACTTCCAAAGTTCGATTACCACCCCGAGTGTCATACTAACTATTCTATTCATAGTTTTAAGCTTTAAGTACCTTAGCACCGCCGCGGCCGCTTTGAAATTAAATTCGGGTATAACGTTTTGGGTCTTATAATACTTCTGTGTGATAATTAATGTAGAGCTAAATAAAGTTATATCACGACATAAGTGGTTTACCGTGTAGGATCTTAGACATGGTTATTAGAATATTTTAAATAAAATAAATAATCATTTAAGTACTTCGGATTATTTTTCCGATTATATTACAATAGATAGTATTTTATCTGTATACGTCTACATAATAATTGTAATTTGCTAGATAAAATTAGAAATTAGGACCAAACCAAGTGTTGGCAGACCCCCATTAGTTGGACCGACGACAACAATCGAGGCGCAGGGAGCCGCTGGATACAGGCGCAAGACCGAGCCCTGAAAGATCCACCTGTTAAATGCTGTCCACGATCCACGCTGTTTCGTGAATGTCCGGGTTACATAATTATAACACGGCAAGCTTGCAGAGACGCCGAGTTAGTTAACCCAGGATTAAATTTGTAATTTTGACAGAAGCTGTATACGCAATCTGTCAAATCTGTCCTTTTAATCCAGAGTTAGCTGCTAACTCTGGGTTAAGACATTTCTGCAAGCGCGCCTAAAGTTGCTTATTTGAGTTGATGTGTCGAGAAAGATTGCGTTGCGGCCATGTCACAGGATATATAAGGCCATGTCATCAACGACAAGGCACGGCGATAAAACACGTCGCTAACTCACGGCAACTGTTGTAATTACTTTACGTCGTACCCCTCCCCTGGCCCGGGGAGCCAGATTTATAGGTGAGCGCAGACTTGCGAGATAATACAGTTATTTTAATACAATTACGAAATCTCAAGCGCCATCACGCTGGAACTGAAAGGAGAACGTTTTAAACCAAGTTTCCGAATGAGGCGGATTTATATCCCACGTAATTTTCTTCTACGAGGTGCAACATTGTTTTTCAAAAAATCATGACATAATAATTATATCTACTGCCTAAGTTAAAAGATAATATAGATAGAGTCGTGATTTCTTACGTTAATCAACGAATAGAATAGAATAGAAATGTTTTTAGTCAAATAAACTTTTTTACAAATGCTTTTGAATCGTCGATGAGTCTACCACAATGCACTTCCTGCCGAGAAGAACCAGCAAGAAACTAGGCAGTTGCGCTTATCAAAACAAGTTTACAAAAACTATATAATATGATACTAAGCTATGTATGCAGTGTTTCCACAATGAGGAGAAGTTCCACAAAATAATACCTAATTGTAATTCAACACATGTTAACACGGGCAGACAGAAAGCCCCATTCCCTCCGGTGGCACCCGTTCCGAGCATGACGCATGAACCAGCCATTGCTTCGCTCAACCATATTTGAGGGAACGTAACAACCTGCATCACAAGGTCCAAATCGAGGGTTTTCTAAGCATCATTATTCATTAGGTTACCAGAACCAGCATTTATGTATGCGTGTCTCTTACGTTTTAACGGCTATAATCAGATGTTAGTTAGAAACAAAACCGACGACCGAGGCACCGAGATTAGTATCTCAAAGTCGGTCACCCTGTCATCGGTTTGTTACTTGTTTCAACGTTGCTTAACTACTCGTAGCACAATCCACCGATATTCGGTATCGCCAGTTC
Organism: Oeneis ivallda; assembly: GCA_029955525.1. Lineage (NCBI taxonomy): Eukaryota > Metazoa > Arthropoda > Insecta > Lepidoptera > Nymphalidae > Oeneis > Oeneis ivallda. The sequence goes on along the minus strand of JARPMR010000003.1, from coordinate 29,919,858 downwards.
GCCACTATAGAATAGAATAGAATAGAAATGTTTTTTATTCAAATAAACTTTTTTCAAGTGCTTTTCAACCGTCGATGAGTCTACCACTGGTTCGGAATGCCCTTTCTGCCGAGAAGAACCAGCAAGAAACTGGGCGGCTCATAACAAGTTTACAATATAACAGATATTATGCTATGTATGCAGTGTTTCCACAATGAGGGGAAGTTTCCCAAATTATATCTAATTATAATTCAACACATGTTAAGACAGGCAGATAGAAAGTAGCCCCATTCCCGCAGGTGGGACCCGTTCACAAGCATGACGCATGACCCAGCCATTGCTTCGCTACAAACATACACCTACTTCCCTTTGCACGCCTCACCAATAATATGCCAATCAAATATAAAAAATACCTAATAATACAAAAAAGTAGCTTCAGCGGTTTTATTTTAGCAAATTCTACAAAACTGTGAACATCATTTTGCGAATTCGTTAAAAAAAGATTTTCCACCGCTTCGGTAACAACGCAACGCAGGCTAAAATTTAAATTAAAATCATATTAAACTTTTTCTCGATCCAATTAGAAGTTATTTAGGGCGTTAAAGTAAACAAGGCCCTCTCTCTGCGAGTATAATTGCTTAAAACGAAATAATTACGTCCCGAGTCATTCAACTTGCTGAATAAAATGGTTCCCGAAAACATTCTGAAACAAAACATTTCAGTACATATACAAATTGACAGAAATATTTTGTTAGATACAGGAGCGAGTTTTACGTCTTGACATCGACTTTTATCCCAATCACGCGCTCTAATCATCTAGAATGGTCGTGGCTGCTGGGATGATGGATGCCGGATTCTTTGTTTTTGTTCAAAATTCAAAATTATTTATTTCACGTAGGCCAACCTGTGGCTCTTATGACAAGTCATGACTCTGACAGACTCTGACAAGACATGACCACCGGTTCGGAAAGCGGATTCTGCTGAGAAGAGCCGGCAAGAAACTCAGCAGACTTTGCTCTTTTCAAAATAAACATTTTACAATATTATTATGAAGCATATGAATGTAATAACATTGTAATAAGTTTTTTATACTTTCTTGTGGGCAGCTGGATGCCAAGCCGATTTAACCTATGCAACTTTGTTAGAATAAAATATAACATTTCCACAATGAGGGGAAGTTCCAAAAAAAAAAAACTACAATTCAATTCATGTTAAGACGATGTTCGAACCATAAGCGTAGTTTGAATCGAAGCGGTTTCGATTTTTTGCAATTGCGAAGCTTGATACGGTTCAAACCGAGTAGAATCAGCAAGAAACTCAGAGGCTCCTCTAAAAAAAATGTTTTCCACAACATTAATTAATTGCCGTCTCGCGCATTGTGGGAGCGCGTCAAATCTAAGCTTTTTTAAGTCAAATAAGGGTCGATTTCACCAACGTAAAATAAGTTTTATCCGAGCATAAAATAATTTGATATTTTGACAGGCGTTGCAATACAACAACTGAAGAAAAGAACGCCATTTTTATTCCGAAGATAAACGTCACTCGATGTTGTTGTGAGCGTCAAAAAAGCGTAGGTTTCCAATCTCTTTATGAGCATAATATTTTAAACAATTAAACTTGATTAAAAACAAAACTAAAACTGGCTGTGGACTGTTAATATTGAATGTCACACCCATACCCACAAACTACTTTTAGAGTTTCTTGAGGCCTACTTGAGGATTCCCATTTCCATTTCTCATATCCCATCCCTTGAAAAAATTGCCAAATAAGCGCCTCCAGAGTCCAGAGACTAAGTTGTCTTTAGAGCTTCAACTGACAAATGCGTGTTCGGATACTAGTCTGGATGTGCTCATTTTTTTTAAACAATTTGTATGCCCAATTTAACTTAAATTTTTATACCTAGATTATTATTGTGCTATCTGTCGTACATAAAAATATTCACACTGCTGTAGTAATACTTACCTTTTTATTCCTATCTGTCCCCCTGAGGACTCGATGCCCTGAGGGGACAAATCAGGAACAATCCCATAATATATCTACATAATAATACATAACAACAGTTCTCTTGGTTCTAAGAATAAATAAATAAACCGTATTATTCCTAACTGTCCCCCTGAGGACTCGATGCCCTGAGGGGACAAATCAGGAATAATCCCATAGGTAATATATCTACATAATAATACATAACAACAGTTCTCTTGGTTCTAAGAATATAATATAAATTATGAATTAGTTGATACACAAAACTTAGTAGTAATAATACATAACATGTTTCCAGCATTTATCTAACTCTCATTAGTCCCAACATTTAAACTTTGCCGTGATAATTTGGTACTGACGCAGTTTCATCCGTGCACCGTGAACACTTAACTTTGTCGTTTCAAATGATTGCTAGAACTTTGATAAATATACGGACAATCTGTTGCAGAATTAAATACATCATACTAGGCTACTTAACTCCAAATATTACATATAAAACCATAAAATATTTTTGTGAATTTTTTCTTGTATCCTTTATACAACCACCTCTTTCACCAACGTCGAGTAACGCTTAACCGATGAATAAATTAGGCGTTCTGACAGTTTTTGTATTAAAAATCTGCCAAAATATCAAATTTATTCCACGGTTAATCGATACTGATGAAATAATCACTAATAGTATAAATCATCGGGTATATTATTTAGATGTTGTGTGTTTTCTTGTATTTGTCACATAAACTTGCATACATTCATAATCCTTTATCTCAGATCATCATAAATATCCTCTACGAAGTGATTGCCTGGCAAAGATCGCTTCTAAGCGATAAGATTACCAGTTGTACCATTTTTATTTATTTTTAAGTTTTGTTTTATTTTTTACTAGCTGACACGGCGAACTTCGTACCGCCAAAATTTTTTTTTGTTTTTTTTTTTATTAAGTATTAAAACCTATCGTGGACCTTAAGGAACATACAAAAAAATAAATTAACCCAATTGGTCCATCCATTCTTGAGTTATGCGCTTACCAACATTCATTTTTATTTATATAGATTTGGTGTACAATAAAGTGTACATATTTATGTCAGCCAAGTACTTAAATCCTCGTATTAGGTGGGCTACCCATTTATATCACTTCTAGATTTCTTATGCAGCACCATCAGTAAGAATTATGAAAGGCTTTTATAATAAGGATACGGGCAGCAATTACATTTAGTCAGGCAGAAGCTGGATCGAGTCAGATAGAGAAGGCACCTACCTAGATACCTAAATGAATTACTATACAACGCAAGAAATACCTATACACTAGCGGCACGCTATGATGGCCGGTTTGACACATTACAATAGTGATGTGGAATGTCAATTTATTCTCGAACAAAAAACAATTAAGTTTTGTTTTTGTACCTGATTAAATAGGTTTAATAAAACAAAAATGTATATGTTTATTTAATTTATTTGAACGAACTGAATATTTGAATGAAAATGAATATACATACTTTATATGCACACAAGAAACATATGAATACAAAAGATACCAAAAAAGGTGCCACAAAAGGCCATAATTAATCAGATTCGTCCATACTACTATTTTCACTGTCGTCACTGCTATCATCACCTACATTAATAATTATATGTTCGTTTTCTATAATATTATCTATTTTCACATCTCTTTCATAATCTTCCCTTATTAATTTAACAGTTCTATTCACAACCTTTTCCCAGTCTCCTTTAGTCACATGTTCACAAGCTTCTTCTAATAATTTTAGCATTTTTTTTGTGGTAAATGGGGGTTCTGTATTGTGTCTTGCAGCATATCCCTTAATTTGAGCCCACACTAACTCAATCGCATTATACTCACAATGGTAAGGCGGTAACCGTATAACTCTGTGCCCATGTTCTAATGCTATTTCGTCAATGACGTATCGGATCTTGGTTGGTTTGTTTTCTTTTAAAAGACGTACTAATTCCGCTTTTAACATATTCATGTTTGCATCTACGCCATTTTTACGAAGCCATGCGACGATATCAGCTTTCTTTTGGGATTGGGCAGGTGGCTTGTCAATTTGCATCGAGTGGTATGGGGCGTTGTCCATAATTATAATAGATGGTTCAGGGAGGCTACACAACATTGAGGTAAACCATTCAGTAAACTTTTCTCCATTCATGTCTTCATGATAGTCTCCAGTGGTTTTTGACGCAAAAGCCATGAGAGAACCTTCGACAAACCCGTTGATGGTTCCGGCGTGACAAATTATAAGTCGCGATCCTTTTCCTACAGGAACTTTGGAAGTAGATGCTGCTGTGTCATCGTTCCAAGAACGGCCTACAGTATGGTTAGCATTAAGCCATGTTTCATCCAAGAACACAACATTTTGCCAATTTTTGATTTCTTTCACTTGCCGTAAAAAAGTATACCTTGCCATCGCTATATCAAATCTTTCCATCAATATTTTGCGTTTGTTACATTTTTTGTATCGAAATCCAATGGTCTTCAAAATCTTCGTTAAAGAACTTTCCCCACCGAAGAATAATCCAGCTTCCTTCAGTGAATGCACCAACTTTTTTCTTGTTGGATACTCCTTCTGTAAATAGTAGCCGTAAACATGTCTTCGGATAGCATCGGCATCAAAGCTATCGATGCCTACGACTGGTTTTGCTCGTTTTCTCTTTTTTGGTGTGTGAAGTTTATTTTCTTCTGTGCCAGTCTCGCCATATTTTTTTTTAGTTATCCGTCTAACAGTTCGTTGTCCAATATTAAGCGCATCAGCTACGCGTTCAACCACTGACGTTATAGGTAAAATTGGCCCTCCATTTTGAGCTTCACGATCGAAATAGTTACGAAGGCGTATTACGAACTCACGTGTCTGACTATTTAGAACAGTTCTCTGCGTACGTTCGGTCATATCGACAAAATCCACAACAAAGGGCTTGAACAGAGTCCAAATTAACGAGCAAGGGTCAACAGTAATGCAGTATCAATATTTGAAATCCAAAGCCAGGTCAAAACTATATCACAATCGCATTGCACTGACAGTTTATACTTTTCGAAGCAACGTCAATTCGAAACTGCTTTGTTTTGCATTGAGCATTGACGCGAGTTTGCCGGAGGTAGTAGTTGTGCTAGCCAGCGATCCTATGTGACGATCGTATTAGATTCCATTTTTAAAAATTTTCAATTTAGAAAACCAAATGCCCAGTTGTGGTATATATCATATAAAAATAAAAATTTTACCTTTTGTATGAAACAGCTGATATTTTTTTGCGATTTCAGAGGTTTGTCCACATAGTGAAAATTGTTCATATTCACAAGTACATTCACCCCTTAAATGGTGCAAACTGATTTTTCTACACTTGTATACACTTTAGAAATCAATTTAATAAATAAATTTTGAGTCCTAAACCTAAAACTACATTCGATAAAATTTATGAATCTCTGCACATCACTATCGTCAATAAAGTAATACAATTATTTCCTTCAAAGTCTTTATCAATTAATACGGAACTTCATGAGCGGACAAACGTCAAACCGGCCATCATAGCGTGCCGCTAGTTTAATAATAAAAAAAAACCGGCCAAGTGCCACGCGCAGTGTAGGGTTCCGTAGTTGAAAGTCACAAATATTATTGCTGACCTAGGATAGTGCTTTTGTTTTATTTATGAATATTAAATAAATTTTGAGTTCCATGGTTTAAATACTATAATATTCTACAAAATATGCAACTTATACTACGTGTAATACCTAACTTAGAAAAAACAGATATAACTCCTTAACTAATGAACCCTACTTAGCCGTGATAGTTTTCCTTAAAAATTCATTATATATACTACTGCTGTGAATTTTTTCTTGTATCCTATATACAACCATTTAGCTGGCAGAGGGGGGGGGGATACTTGACTGTAATAAAATTTAGCACTTTAAAATATCATATTTCACAAACGGATCCCTGAATTGAAAAATGATGTTCCCACACCCACAATATTTTTGAAAGACCTATTCAACGACACCCCACACTATGGGATAGACGAGAAAAAAAAATCGGCCAAGTGCGAGTCGGGCCTCGCTCTTGTAGGGTTCCGTTAAAAAAAATCAAATAAAAATATTTCCATGTACCCATGGAAATATTTTAATTTTATTTTATTTTTTTAATTTAATTTAGTTTTTATTATTTGTTGTTATAGCGGCAATAGAAATACAAAATATGTGAAAATTTCAACTGTCTATTACGGTTTACGAGATACAGGCCGCTGACAGACGGACGGACGGACAGCGGAGGCTTAGTAATAGAGTCCCGTTGGAACCCTAAAAACCACGTTGACTATATTCACTTACACTTTATATGGTGAAATATTAAAACTGCGAAAGTGCGTTGGTTTGTCCTTCAATCACGCCTCAACAGAGCTACGGATCGACGTGATTTTTTGCAGTGTACCTATAGTTGAGGACGGAGAGTGACAGGCTACTTTTTATCCCGCAAAGTCAGAGTTCCCAAGGCATTTTAAAGGCTAAGTTCACGCAGACGAAGTCGCGGGCATCAGCTAGTCCCCTATATAAATCGTTTGCAAAAAAAACCTTTATTATGTTGTTAATTTTTGCACAGCCATAAATCTCCGAGCCCCGCGGACACAAAGCCCCGTCTTACAAATAAATTAATTGCAAGTGCGCACCGCGGCGGCCGGCGAGCGGCGAGTGGAAACTGTGATGTTAACGTGGCTTATTGCTGTTGCCGATAGGTCGGCTCCACTGAAACCTATACACCAGATTTAAATTAAGTAAAGATTTTTACAAGCAGTGATAGCCTAGTGGTTAGGACTGTGGTCTCCTATTCGGGGGTCGCAGGGACCTCTGACTTTTCGGAGTCAAGTGCGTTTAAGGAATTAAATATCACTTGCTTCAACGGTGAAGGAAAACATCGTGAGGAAACCTGCACATCTGAGAGTTCTTCATAATGTTCTCGAAGGTGTGTGAAGTCTGCCAACTCGCATTGGGCCAGCGTGGTGGACTATGGCCTATAACCCTTCTCTGAAAGGAGACCTGCGCTCAATAGTGAGCAGTTGATGGATTGCTAATGATGATGATGATGAAAGATTTTTTAATAAAGTTGTCTCCTTCAGGGCTCCTCTTTGGTTATAATGTCACTAGGTACTAAATAATTATGTCCGTGACTCAATTCGAGTGAATTTTGGGGCTCTTTGATTTCCGTTCTTCCGAATTGTCCCCAATATAAATAGTTTTTATTTTTTACGGTAAAACCTAAATGAGATGCGTTTTTTAAATTACATTGTGAAAGTTATGATATGCATGTCAAAAGTAAAAGGAGTGAGAGATGAGACCAGAGAAGAGATGGATGGATTGTGAAGTTGTGAAAGAAGTGTAAGGAGTGACACTAGACAGTGTGTTGATGGCTGATATAAGTAAGTGAAAGAAGAAAGGAGACTTGCAAAAGTAAGAAGAAGATATTAGAAAATTAATTTTTGTCTCAAACAGAACAAACATTGCAATGGATAATAGGACTTACCATTACAATTTTCATTATTTATATGGTAAAAAAAATGCTCAATTTCTATAATAAAGTCTAACGAGCACTGCAAAAAAACTGATTACAAAAAATAAGCGCTCGTAATTTAAGCGGACGTCATCGCTGACTCCGCTTAAAAGCTATGCAGCTTAAAGCGAAAAGGCGAGCTAAATCAACCCGTTAGTACCAAAACGTCCAGATAAAGGAATAACAAGTCTCGGAAGGGATTTATTCGGTGCTCTGATTGCGTCGCTGTCGCCAGTCGCCTGCGTGTAATTGTTAGACAAAGTTGTAAAATAAATATTGTATTAACTTTGTTTGCCGTGGATTTTGTAAAACAATCTATTTTCTTCGCTCCGGAAGAAAATAGATTGTTTTACAAAATCCCACTAAAACTATAGCAATCAAACTAGGTATACTGGTGCGATTTTTCAAGTTTAATTTTATGATATTTGCATTCTGATAATAATTTTAATTTAAACTAGCTGATGCCCGCGACTTCGTCTGCGTGAACTTAGCCTTTAAAATGCCTTGGGAACTCTGACTTTGCGGGATAAAAAGTAGCCTGTCACTCTCCGTCCTCAACTATAGGTACACTGCAAAAAATCACGTCGATCCGTAGCTCTGTTGAGGCGTGATTGAAGGACAAACCAACGCACTTTCGCAGTTTTAATATTTCACCATATAAAGTGTAAGTGAATATAGTCAACGTGGTTTTTAGGGTTCCAACGGGACTCTATTACTAAGCCTCCGCTGTCCGTCCGTCCGTCTGTCAGCGGCCTGTATCTCGTAAACCGTAATAGACAGTTGAAATTTTCACATATTTTGTATTTCTATTGCCGCTATAACAACAAATAATAAAAACTAAATTAAATTAAAAAAATAAAATTAAATTAAAATATTTCCATGTACCCATGGAAATATTTTAATTTTTTTTAACGGAACCCTAAATGAGCGAGGACCGACTCGCAATTGGCAGATTTTTTTACACAGGTAAAGTTGACGACCTGGAAAATAACACAGGCTACTTTTTGCCCCGGGAGCATACATTTAAACGCCCGCGCCACTACAAAGTATATAATTTATTGTAGATTTTTTTTAAAAACGCTCGACTGATTTCTATAAAATTTAAATGGGACCACCTGGGAAGTGAAACCACCCTTTGAAACAAAAAAAGAATTTTCCAAATCGGTTCAGGCGTCTTCGAGTAATCGGTGAACATACATAAAAAAGTTTCCGTTGAATTGAGATCCTCCTCTCTTTTTTGAAGTCGGTTAAAGTAATAATAAAAATTAGTTCAAATTTAACGAAGTTATGGAGTATAACAGTCTAAATAGTTCAACCCCTATCTCAGAGAGCATTCCATCCATCCGTGTGAAAAGTAGAACACTAATATCCCGCGGGAACTGTTTGCTTTCCCAGGATAAAAAGTAGCCTTTGTCACTTTTCAAGTCATCAACTATGCCAATCCAAAAAACCACGTCAATCTGTTACTCCATTGGCGCATAATTGAAAGATAAATGTGTGAAAAGTAGTATACTAATATGCCGCAGGAACCGTTTGTTTTCCCGAGATAAAAAGTAGCCTTTGTCATTTTTCAGGCTCTTAACTTTACCTGTGCAAAAAAATCACGTTAATCTAAAACTCCATTGCGCGTATTTTGAAGGACAAATGCGTAAAAAATAGCGATGCTATCCCGCAGGAACTGTTTGCTTTTCCGGGATAAAAAGTAGCCTATGTGCTATTCCAGACTATATTCTATGTCTGTGCCAAATTTCAGCAAAATCGGTTCATTCGTTGTCGCGTTGAAGAGTAACAAACATCCATCCATCCATCCATCCATCGATCCAAACATCCATCCTCACAAACTTTCGCATTTATAATATTAATAGGATTAATAGGAATAATAGGATAGGATAGGATCTACACATGATCAGTCATTATAATATCTAGAAATGTACTCGCTATGACTGGAGAAATCGATACCTTGTACTATTTGTATAATTTTTTTCGTAATCCATCCCTGATCCCTAAGAAATTTTCTATTGATAATGAAAAACTTCAATAACTGTGTTTATCCTACTTGATTGTTGAATTGGAATTTTTTACTTATTCTCGATGCTGCGGATAATGTAAGCGTGATTTAAGTACAATCAGCGCCATCTATCAGTGGTTTTTCAAAATTCCGCGGGAACCTTGGACTTTTCCGGGATAATTTGTAGCCTATGTGTTATTCCAGGGTATAATCTATCTCCATTCCAAATTTCAGCCAAATCCATCCAGTAGTTTTTGCGTGAAGGAGGAACAAACATACACACAAACTTTCGCCTTTATAATATTAGTAGGATTATGAGCAGTGATGATAGCCTCGTGGATAGGACTGTGGTCTCCTATTCGGAGGGTCGCGATTTCAATTCCTGAGGCTTCTGAGTTTTCGAGTTATGTACGCTTAAGAAATTAAGGATCATATACTTCAACGGTTAAGGAAAACATCGTGAGAAAACCTGCGTAACTGAGAGTCTCCATAATGTTCTCAAAAGTGGGTAAATCTGAGTTTTTTTCAGTTTTCAGTCCGCACCCTTAACCGTTGGGCTATTGAGGCCTATATTACATTGGGCCAGCGTGGCGGACGATGGCCTGTGCGCTAAGAAGTGAGCCGTTGATGGATTGCTGATAATAAGATCATGAAGACGGAAAAGTTATAGTCGAAGTAGAGTTATATTCGAAATAGATTTTTCTGATGTTTAAAAGATTAAAAGTTTTAAAAACACGACGGATTACGATTTCCTTAAATAAAAAAAATATTACGAAGTGTATTATTAGGCCTCATAAGAAGGGTCACTCAGCGGGCGATGGAGAGTTATGGTCGGACGTATCCCTGCGAAATCAAATCAGAAATGAGGAGATCCGTAGGAGAACCAAAATCACCGACATAGCTCAGCAAGTCGCCAAACTGAAGTGGAAATGGGCGGGCACGTAGTTCAAAGAGCTGATGATCGTTGGGGTCCCAAGGTGCTGGACCGAGACCCCTCACTAGGTGGACCGACGACGTTAAACGAGTCTCAGGGAGCCGCTGGATTCAAGCGGCGCAAGACCGAAGCCCGTGGAAGTCCATGCAGGAGACCTTTGTCCAGCAGACATCTATCGGTTGTTAAAGAAGAAGAAGAAAGACTAAAAAAATGAAAAACAATAACCAGCTCCGGGACTAGATATAAAGCTCGCGATTCTGCAAAAAAAATGCGAAAAGGGAGAGAAAGAATTGGATCGTTATTATTATTACGAGTAGCATTGTGTACTCAAAATTTACTTCAATGGATATTTCAAAGATATTTCAGAGAAAATTATTCCAGGATTGCTCAATCACTGTTTCACTTGATTGGAACAGCCAAATTATTCTATCTTATACTCACTAGCCCTACCGAACAAGAACCGAACCAAAGGCTAGCTTTTATTCCGGAAAATCAAAGAGATTCCATGGGATGATCAAAAGCTAACGGGAGAAAGTCCCGGGCATGAGCTAGTATAATGTAAGACTCTGACTTTCTTTCGAATTTAGTTAGGCCACACTAATACCATAGTTTTCGATTTCTAAATAACTTAAGTAACAAAGAATGCTTCTTTTTACTAGCTTTTATTTAGTTTCACCTGTCCCGATGTTTGTCATCAAACCTTGCAAATTAAATTTGATCCACTTCCCGGTTACCGATTGAGCTGAAATTTTGCATGCATATGTAAATCGCGTAGCAATGCAATATTATGTTAACATGGTGCTGATCTGATGATGGAGCTGGAAGGTGGCTATAGGAACTTTGCAATGAAATGACACAACCTCATCAGGTTTGGGCTAGTTTTAATCGTCTTGAGTAGTTTGTCTTTCAATGGTAACCAGGGTCTGATGATGGAGCTGGAAGGTAGTCATAGGAATTCTGTGATGAAACGACGCAACCTCAGCGAGTCTTGATGAGTACTTTGTTTTTAGATGGTTACCAGGGTCTAATCTGATGATGGAGCTGGAAGGTGGTCATAGGAATTCAGTAAAGAAACGACGTACTCTGGTCCTAGATGATATCCAGGGTCTGACGTCACCTCCACCTACTAAAAGCTTGTTTTTTAAAAATAAAATTTTTAAGTTACACTTGTTTTGTTGCAAATTCTTTTAAACACCGTTTTTCGCTAAGCAATTTAAGCAAGGTGCAAGGAATGCGGAGTTCGTTCGTGTAAAAGAGTCCATTCGTTAGCCGAGTTACGAGCCAGAGTGGGTACATGTAAAGAAAAACCTCAACACAACAAATAAACAACGAAATAGAACCGTAGGAAAGTTTTAATTAAAGAAGTCTTAACATTGTTCGCCATTTCTATGAAGGGAACGCTGATAACAAAACAATAGACTCGCCATTCGCCAACCATCTCCACTTGTATTTTACTGAGGTATTTCTTATTATTTTTTTGTTTTACACTAGTGTTGTAGTGGAGTTAGATTTTTAAGATTTTCCGGGAGAAAAGTAGCTTATGTTAATCTCCAGGTCCTCAACTATACCAATGCAAAAAAATCACGTCGATCCGTAGCTCTGTTGCGGCGTAATTGAAGGACAAACCAACAAACAAACACATTTTCCAATTTATACTATTACTAGCTGATGCCCGCGACTTCGTCTGCGTGAACTTAGCCTTTAAAATGCCTTGGGAACTCTGACTTTGCGGGATAAAAAGTAGCCTGTCACTCTCCGTCCTCAACTATAGGTACACTGCAAAAAATCACGTCGATCCGTAGCTCTGTTGAGGCGTGATTGAAGGACAAACCAACGCACTTTCGCAGTTTTAATATTTCACCATATAAAGTGTAAGTGCATATAGTCAACGTGGTTTTTAGGGTTCCAACGGGACTCTATTACTAAGCCTCCGCTGTCCGTCCGTCCGTCTGTCAGCGGCCTGTATCTCGTAAACCGTAATAGACAGTTGAAATTTTCACATATTTTGTATTTCTATTGCCGCTATAACAACAAATAATAAAAACTAAATTAAATTAAAAAAATAAAATTAAATTAAAATATTTCCATGTACCCATGGAAATATTTTAATTTTTTTTAACGGAACCCTAAATGAGCGAGGACCGACTCGCAATTGGCTGATTTTTTTTACACAGGTAAAGTTGACGACCTGGAAAATAACACAGGCTACTTTTTGTCCCGGGAGCATACATTTAAACGCCCGCGCCACTACAAAGTATATAATTTATTGTAGATTTTTTTTAAAAACGCTCGACTGATTTCTATAAAATTTAAATGGGACCACCTGGGAAGTGAAACCACCCTTTGAAACAAAAAAAGAATTTTCCAAATCGGTTCAGGCGTCTTCGAGTAATCGGTGAACATACATAAAAAAGTTTCCGTTGAATTGAGATCCTCCTCCCTTTTTTGAAGTCGGTTAAAGTAATAATAAAAATTAGTTCAAATTTAACGAAGTTATGGAGTATAACAGTCTAAATAGTTCAACCCCTATCTCAGAGAGCATTCCATCCATCCGTATACGACATCTATACAAACATACATCCGTATACATCCATCACAAACTTTCACATTAATAATATTAGTGGGATAATATGAGTAATAATAAGTAGGATAGGATATAATTAAAGTATTTATTGTTAGTAGGAGGAGGATACAAACATACATAAATACATGCATGCACACCTACAGTAGTAGTAGATGTGTGTATGTATGTTCGCATACATGCATGCCTACATACATACATACATGCATACATGCATACATGCATACATGCATTCCATACATACATACATACATACATTCATACATACATACATACATTCATACATACCTACTACTACAGTATCTGTGTATGTATGTCACTTTTCAGGCCCTTAACTTTACCTGCGCTAAAAAATAATCTAAAACTTCAATCTAAAACTCCGTTGGCGCATAATTGAAGGATAAGTATGTGAAAGTAACATACGAATATCCCGCGGCAACTGTTTGTTTTCCCGGGATAAAAGTAGCCTTTTCACTTTTCAGGTCTTCAACTATGCCTATCAAAAAAACCACGTCAATCTGTAACTTCGTTGGCGCATAATTGAAGGATTAATATGTGAAAAGTAGCATACGAACATCCCGCGGGAACTGTTTGTTTTCCTGGGATTAAGTAGCCTTTGCCACTTTTCAAGTCCTCAACTATGCCTATCCAATAAACCACGTCAATCTGTACCTTCGTTGGCGCCTAATTTAAGGATAAATATGTGAAAAGTAGAACACTAATATCCCGCGGGAACTGTTTGCTTTCCCAGGATAAAAAGTAGCCTTTGTCACTTTTCAAGTCATCAACTATGCCAATCCAAAAAACCACGTCAATCTGTTACTCCATTGGCGCATAATTGAAAGATAAATGTGTGAAAAGTAGTATACTAATATGCCGCAGGAACCGTTTGTTTTCCCGAGATAAAAAGTAGCCTTTGTCATTTTTCAGGCTCTTAACTTTACCTGTGCAAAAAAATCACGTTAATCTAAAACTCCATTGCGCGTATTTTGAAGGACAAATGCGTAAAAAATAGCGATGCTATCCCGCAGGAACTGTTTGCTTTTCCGGGATAAAAAGTAGCCTATGTGCTATTCCAGACTATATTCTATGTCTGTGCCAAATTTCAGCAAAATCGGTTCATTCGTTGTCGCGTTGAAGAGTAACAAACATCCATCCATCCATCCATCCATCGATCCAAACATCCATCCTCACAAACTTTCGCATTTATAATATTAATAGGAATAATAGGATAGGATAGGATCTACACATGATCAGTCATTATAATATCTAGCAATGTACTCACTATGACTGGAGAAATCGATACCTTGGACTATTTGTATAATTTTTTTCGTAATCCATCCCTGATCCCTAAGAAATTTTCTATTGATAATGAAAAACTTCAATAACTGTGTTTATCCTACTTGATTGTTGAATTGGAATTTTTTACTTATTCTCGATGCTGCGGATAATGTAAGCGTGATTTAAGTACAATCAGCGCCATCTATCAGTGGTTTTTCAAAATTCCGCGGGAAGCTTGAATTTTTCCGGGATAATTTGTAGCCTTTGTGTTATTCCAGGGTATAATCTATCTCCATTCCAAATTTCAGCCAAATCCATCCAGTAGTTTTTGCGTGAAGGAGGAACAAACATACACACAAACTTTCGCCTTTATAATATTAGTAGGATATATATATTAAAGTCCGTTCAATATGTCATGAGTCTTGTGAGTCAATAGTTTTTGGAACGTAGTTCCTTATCGCGCGGTGCGGAAGGGGGCTAGACGGAAAAAATTAAGACAAAATTGAACAGACACTTTTTTTGAAACCGACACAATGTGAATTTGGCATTGTGTTCAATATTTTCACAGTACAATATTAGATCTCCGTAGCCTAGTGGTTTCTACAGTCGCATAAAGGTCGATAAGGGTCGATGGTTCGAATCCCAGCTCGACAGACTGAATTTTCTATTTTCTATTTTATTTTAAATAATTTCTACATGTGGAATTTTTCCCTATTTTTTTTATTTTTAATAATTTTTATTGTTTATTTATTAAATAATAAATTGATAATAAAATTTTTTTTTTTCATTTTTGGAACGAAGTTTTATAGAAGAGATATTCCGAACAAAATATTTGCGGAAAAATTTACTACAACGCCATCTATTCTAGGCAGTGTGAACTTGTTTGAACTTGCTTTAATGTCTGTTAATTTTTTACGAGATGGTTCTGTCATATGGCAAGAGATGGTGGTGATTCTGAACTTCGTTCCAACCGCGTGTTCCACGACACTCACCCATTTTTTCATTAATTATTCTACGTTTCCACAATATTAATGTGTGCATAGTTTATTTTTAAATAAAATCAGATTTATATTTATTTAAATTATTTATCAAACTATTCGCTTGATTCATCACTTACTATTTCACAATGCTACTAGAAGCTATTTTTCAATTTACCCATGTCCACTGACTTACTGAACAGAATCTTAAGACTGAGTTTACACGGCGCGGTTCGGCGCCCGCGCCCGCAGCGGTTGCGGCATAGTACAAGTTGCGGGCCCGCGGCCTCCGTAGAATGCAGATTTGTATGGAAAATGAAATTTCAATTTCCACGGCGCGGTTTGCGCCCGCGGCGGACGCCGTACTAGCGGTACCGCAACCGCTGCGGGCGCGGGTGCGAGCCGCGCCGTGGAAACCCAGTCTAAGGGTACGTTTATGCACACGGGGAGCGTTGCGCAGCGCGTGGTGCGTCGTGTCGCGCGGTAAACTAAACATATGGCCAAGTATGAGAGTATTCATACAGAAGCGTTTTCGTTGAACGCAGCGGTGCCGCGTGTGCATAAACGTACCCTAACTATTCGTATCCTCTGCAAAAAAATCTTTCAAAATAAAGTTGTTTCTGCAGACTATAGAACTATGGGATACTTATTTCTATGGAAGCGAATATGCGTCGTCTATACGAAGCAATGGCTGGGTCATGCGTCATGCTCGTGAACGGGTGCCACTGGCGGGAATGGGGCTACTTTATGTCTGCCCATCTTGAGATAGAAGTTAGTCGGTATGCATTTTTGGAACTTCCCTCATTGTGGAAACACTGCATATATAGCATAGTATTTACTGTATTGTAAATTTGTTTTGAAAAGAGCAACCGCCGAGTTTCTTGCTGGTTCTTCTCGGCAGGAAGGGCATTCCGAACCAGTGGTAGAGCCAGACGATTCAAAAGCACTTGTAAAAAGTTTATTTGAATAAAAAATATTTCTATTCTATTCTATTCTATCTTTTGCAAAAAAAAACTTCGCTTTGATACAAATAAGATTTATACGCCTCATTAGCCCAACAGTGCGGACTGAAAACTGAAAGGTCCAAGTTTTAATCCCCACCCGTTGACCCCACTATTGTTGTAGCCACTCCAAACACTAGCTTTCCGCTTATTTGGGGCCGAGGCAGCAAGGAATTGGGAAGTTAGGATGAGATCTATAGATCGTAATCTGGCTCTGCTCAAGACTCAAGATAGAGTTAAAATGAGACACAAATATGTCCTGACATAAATCTGTCTCGTTTTAACTCAGTCTTGAGTCTGAGCTGAGTAAGAGAGCCATCTATAAATCTCACCCTTAGTGGTGTTATACCTCCGGGTACTGCGGGTTGTTACGTTCCCTCAAATATGGTTGAGCGAAGCTATAGCTGGGTCATGCGTCATGCTCGTGAACGGGTTCCACCGGCGGGAATGGGGCTACTTTATGTGTGCCCATCTTAAGATAGAAGTTAGTCGGTATGCATTTTTGGAACTTCCCTCATTGTGGAAACACTGCATATATGTATAGCATAGTATTTACTGTATTGTAAATTTGTTTTGAAAAGAGCAACCGCCGAGTTTCTTGCTGGTTCTTCTCGGCAGGAAGGGCATTCCGAACCAGTGGTAGATTCATCGACTATTCAAAAGCACTTGTAAAAGTTTATTTGAATTAAAAATATTTCTATTCTATTTCTATTCTATTCTATTCTCCGTGCATCAGCTGTACCACCCAAATCCGCTAACCCTGCACCTGATCTCTTCGGTCTTGTCAAATTCCCATCGGACTATTAGTGTAATGGAATCGAGACTGAGAACATTATTAGTACAGCGAGGAAACTTGCAGCTTACTGGCTCACAACTAGTAATAGCTATTACAGTAGCTAGCTAACAGCGAGTGATCAAAGTTGCGAAGTACAATGTCGGTGTTGTAGCCACCGATAGATAATCCGGGTTTATAACGACTCGACGCTTACGAGTTTTGATGAAGGTTAATTACTTTTGCTGTTCGCGACCTCAAATACCTTCTTGCAGGTGATTGTCTTATTTTAATGACCTTTTTATAGAGGCTTGATGCCGCGACGCAAGAGTCCTATGTCCAGTTGTTCACGTCTATCAGTTTAAAACGTACACAACACAAAACACAGATATTGTTTATGTTACCACGTGTAACGAGTGAATAGGCAAGCGCGCTCCAATCTAGACTCCAAACTCTTTTGTACAAATATTATATCTACTCGCTAGTACCTAAAAAAGCTTGGCACTATAAAAAGCGATTCTGGGTGCTTTTTCGAGATGAGGCAAATTTTTTATCCAAAGTAAAAAGCAGAAGAAAAGCATTGAATATATTCGACCGAGCGAAGCGAAGGTCTTTGAGTCTACTTGAGTGAATTTGCACTTGTCCGTCCGTCCGTCCGTCCGTCCGTCCGTCCGTCCGTCCGTCCGTCTGTCAGAGCCTTATAACTTCTGAATTACTGAACGAAATTACTTCAATTTTAGATATAATATGTAAACCGATGGCCTCCAGCCGAAAATGGCTTAAAAAGTTATAAAAATCTTTATTTCAGGGGGGCTCTCATAGAAGCGAATGCGAAGAAAAAAAAAAATTTTGCGTTTCATAGGTTTACAGTACCTCATTTTAAAGATAATTTGGAACAGAGTACAAAAGTATTTTTTTTTAAATTTTTTTCCTAAAATTGACGAAATGGGGGGCTTTCAAAGTGGAGATTATATTTGACCTCAGAACGGAATAACCATTGAAAGCTGGGGCTTGAAAGTTTTACAATTTTAGCGTAATATCATGTACTTGAACAACAAATACTAAAATTAGATAAATGTAATAAGGAAACTAAATTATTTAACTTTTAATGAGCAGCAACAACAGAACTTCACAATGATGTCAATAGATGGCGCTCTCATCTCATATAGCAAATGCAGCTTTATGTAACATACCTATTATTCAATTAAGATTATTATTTAGTCATTTAGCAAACATCAATAAAACTTCACGTTGCAGTTTGTTTTTACATATTTCTGATCGTGTCAATAGTTGACGCTGTGTACAAGTAATTTAATTTGAATGTTCCAAAAAACTATACCTAAGTTTGATTGAGGCCTTGAGGATTTCACTATAACAGTTCCCTAACCTTTACGGGCTACCTATGTTAAGTTAGTTGACACTTTCTGTCAACTTTGTTATTACGAACCTCTACGGGACAACTAAAGGTGAAAATGACATTGGGATGTTAGAATTGTATTTAGGGGCTACCTATGTAAAGAGACTTCTACAAATGGGATGATTTAGGTATGGTTGGTGAAAACGGGCATAATAATAATGTCAATTTTGATCGTCAATTATGGGAAACCGTTACCGCGAGGTCTCAGTTCGGGGCGAACCACTAGTTATATTGATGTAATTTGATGGATTAGACTCTGTAGATAGTTGCGCCCGTAGAATTAAAGGTTATCAGTAATCAGATACTAACGTAGGGGCAAATAGTCAGTCTACAACACCGACGCAATGTTGCCTGTCTGTTGGTCTTTTATCAGATATACTTTGGAGAGTGCGCTCTGGAACTTCAAACCTGGTTCCTCCTCCACCCTTCTGCCACAGAACTGCGAGAAGTCATAAGCGTTAGCATCCTTACGTGGTTAAACACAAACTCCTCCCACGAAATGAGTTAACAACGTTCCTGAAACGAACCGCTAAAATGTGAAACGCTCTGCCGGCGTCTGTTTCCTTCCTTGACATAGCTTTTAGACATGATTGTCATAAAACGCAAGCCTATCATCTTGTTATAAAAAAAATTATCCACTCTAGCATGATAGCATACATCATCATCATCATTATCTACCCATCATTGTTTCACTACTGAGTGCAGGTCTCCTCTCAGAGAAGGGTTATAGGCCATAGTCCACCACGCTGGCCCAATGCGAATTGGCGGACTTCACACACCTTCGAGAACATTATGGAGAACTCTCAGGTGTGCAGGTTTCCTCACGATGTTTTCCGTCACCGTTAAAGCATGTGATAATATATTTAATTTCTTAAACGCACTTAACTTCGAAAAGTCAGAGGTACCCGGGATCGAACCTGCGACTCCCCGAATAGGAGACCACAGTCGTAACCACTAGGCTATCACTGCTTGCATTACCTATTAATTTTGTGTAAACACTTATTGACTTCTAATCACATCGCTTCATTTCGCAGCATGGCAGGTTTGTTGACTTGCTTAGCTAATTACTTCGACGCCGAAACGTTCAAAAATGGCATAAAATATTTACGTGCGCTTTAACTGATACTATAACTTTTTTATTATCATTGGCAGCCATTGACTCGTAGCGTTCCGCTCAAACGGCGGCGAATATTGCCGACCTTTCGCCGACAGATATTAAAATCAGCTACGAACGAAACTTGCCAATAAAAATGTTTGTAAATAAATAATATTATGGCGTGTTGTCCTGACGTGGAATGATACGCAGGCTTTGAAGTACGCAGGATAGTTTACATAAAAACTTGCTCTACAAAAACCATTTTACAAACAAACTATACATAGGTAAACACAGTAAGGTAAGGTTTATTTGTGTTTATATTTTTTATTTATTTTCTGCTGTAAGTAATTTAAAAGTAAGCATGCTTGTTAATTGCTCATTTAATTGTTCATTATGTAAGGTAAAATTAAATAAATAGTATAGGATATAGTTATAAGTGCGTTAGCGTTAAGTATTATAAATGATAAGGTTAAAAGTAACTATTTTATTAGTATTGAGCGCCACCTCGCCAACAAACTGGTCCACCAGTTTGGCGAGATAGTATCATAAGATCCATTTTGTAAATTATTAGCATGATTAAATAAATAAATAAAAAAGTAATCCTTGAACAATTTCTAAAACATTTATAAAAAAGTAACAGCTGCTGCCCGCGAGATCGAGGCTTTTCCAGGCGGATTTAGTTTTTTACACATCTCGTGAGACACTTTAATACTATGGGAAAAAGTATCTATCCTATATCCGTCTCCATAATATGCTACATCTTATCAAAATTATCTCAGCGGTTGAGACGTGAAATAGGGAATAGACACACACATTTTGAAAACCGTTAATTATCTAATAATCAAATCTTAAGGAAGTTACGTCTAGCTGATAAAAAACCTGTGCTGCCGGGGTGACAGGTGACAACCCTAGTAAACAAACCCCAAACTTCCAAAGTTCGATTACCACCCCGAGTGTCATACTAACTATTCTAACTGTTCGTAATCATTCATAGTTTTAAGCTTTAAGTACATTAGCCCTGCCGCTTTGAAATTAAATTCGGGTATAACGTTTTGGGTCTTATATCATTTCTGTGTAATAAAATTAATCTAGAGCTAAATAAAGTTATATTACGACTTAAGTGGGTTACCGTGTAGGGTCTTAGATATGGTTATTAAAATATTTTAAAATAAATAAATAATCATTTAATTCGGACTATTTTTGACCGACTTCAAAAAAGGAGGAGGTTATTAATGTTTGTTCACCGATTACTCAAAGACGCCTGGACCGATTTGGAAAATTCTTTTTTGTTTGAAAGGGTATACTTCCCAGGTGGTTCCACATAAATTTTATCGAAATCGGTCGAGCTGTTTTTAAAATATCAACAATAAATTAAATACTTTGTATAGCGTGTGTGTAATGTAGTAAAGTGGGAGTTTGAAGTCGGTTGTTTAAAAATCATTTTTCATATTAAATTATTCCGATGAAGTATATTACAATAGTATTTTTATCTGTATACGTAATAATTGTAATTTGCTAGATCAAATCAGAAATTAGGACCAAACCAATTAGTGTTGGCAGCCCCCCATTAGTTGGACCGACATCAATCGAGGCGCAGGTAGCCGCTGGATACAGGCGAAAGACCGAGGCCTGAAAGATCCACCTGTTAAATGCTGTCCACTATCCACGCTGTTTCGTGAATGTCCGGGTTACGTAATTATGACACTAAAGTTGCTTATTTCAGTGCTGATGTGTCGAGAAAGACTGCGTTGCGGCCATGTCATCAACGACAAGGCACGGCGATAAAACACGTCGCTAACTCACGGCAACTGTTGTAATTACTTTACGTCGTACCCCTCCCCTGGCCCGCGCGGGGAGCCAGATTTATAGGTGAGCGCAAACTTGCGAGATAATACAGTTATTTTAATACAATTACAAAATCTCAAGCGCCATCACGCTGAAACTGAAAGGAGAACGTTTTAAACTAAGTTTCCGAATGAGGCGGATTTATATCCCACGTAATTTTCTTCTACGAGGTGCAACATTGTTTTTCAAAAAATCATGACAATTATTACAATAATTATATCTACTGCCTAAGTTAAAAGATAACTCTATAACGTATTTCGCATAATATAGAGTCGTGATTTCTTACGTTAATCAACGAATAGAATAGAATAGAAATGTTTTTATTCAAATAAACTTTTTTACAAGTGCTTTTGAATCGTCGATGAGTCTACCACTGGTTCGGAATGCCGTTCCTGCCGAGGAGAACCAGCAAGAAACTCGGCAGTTGCGCTTATCAAAACAAGTTTACAATATAATAGATACTAAGCTATGTATGCAGTGTTTCCACAATGAGGGGAAGTTCCACAAAATAATACCTACTTAATTATATCTAATTATAATTCAACACATGTTCAGACAGGCAGACAGAAAGTAGCTCCATTCCCGCCGGTGGCACCCGTTCACAAGCATGACGCATGACGCAGCCAGTGCTTCGCTACAAACATACACCTACTTGCCTTTACACGCCTCACTAAGAATATGCCAATCACAAATATAAAAAATACCTAATAATACAAAAAAGTAGGTTCAGCGGTTTTAATTTAGCAAATTCTACAAAACTGTGAACATCGTTTTGCGAATTCGTTAAAAAAAGATTTTTCACCGCTTCGGTAACAACGCAACGCAGGCTAAAATTTAAATTAAAATCATATTAAACTTTTTCTCGATCCAATTAGAAGTTATTTAGGGCGTTAAAGTAAACAAGGCCATCTCTCTGTGAGTAATTGCTTAAAACGAAATAATTACGTCCCGAGTCATTCAACTTGCTGAATAAAATGGCTCCCGAAAACATTCTGAAACAAAACATTTCAGTACATACTCAAATTGACGGAAATATTTTGGTAGATACAGGGATTGAGCGTGTTTTACGTCTTTACATCGACTTTTATCTCAATCACGCGCTCTAATCATCTAGAATCAAGAGCGTCGCGTCGCCAGCCGATGGCCAAGGGGGGGCAAGTTGAAATTATTATGTAGGACGGTAAAAGTATGAATAAATAAAACTTATGCGTTGAGTTAGCAACGAAGCACGAAACAACGGATCGATGTGATTTTTTGCAAGGGGTACCAATTTGGCAGCGGTACCTGGATTTCAATGATGAAGTATCTACTAGTACCTATATTTTTCAAATGTCTAGGTGGGGGGAGGGGGGGCAGCTGCCCCTACCTACCCCCCCCCCCCCCCCTTGGCGACGCCCATGTCTAGAATGGTCATGGCTCATGGGATGATGGCTGCCGGATTCTTTGTTTTTGTTCGAACCATAAGCGTAGTATTATACGGTTCAAACCGAGTAGAATCAGCAAGAAACTCAGGGGCTCCTTTAAAAAATGTTTTCCAAAATTTAAATACATATAATAAAATATAATTAATTGCCGTCTCGCGCGTTGTGGAAGCGCGCCAAATCTACGCTTTTTTAAGTCAAATATAAGGGTCGATTTCACCAACCAAGTTGTCGTAATAATTTGATATTTTGTCAGGAGTTGCAATACAATAACTGAAGAACAGAACGCCATTTTTATTCCGAAGATAAACTAGGTAAGCTGTCTTTAGAGCTTCAACTGACAAATACGTGTTCGGATACTAGTCTGGATGTGCTCATTTTTAGACTCGATGCCCTGAGGGGACAAATCAGGAACAATCCCATAATATATCTACACAATAATACATAACAACAGTTCTCTTGGTTCTAAGAATAAATAAATAAATAATGAATTAGTTGATACACAAAACTTAGTAGTAATAATACATAACATGTTTCCAGCATTTATCTAACTCTCATTAGTGCCAACATTTAAACTTTGCCGTGATAATTTCGTACTGACGCAGTTTCATCCGTGCACCGTGAACGCTTAACTTTGTCGTTTCAAATGATTGCTAGAACTTTGATAAATATAAAGACAATCTTATCTGTTTCAGAATTAAATAGATCATACTAAGGGTACTTAAATCGAAATAGTATAAAACCATAAAATATTTTTGTGCCTCTTTCACCAACGTCGAGTAACGCTTAACAGATGAATAAATTAGGCGTTCTGACAGTTTATTCCACGGTTAATCGCTACTTAATACTGATGAAATAATCACTAATAATATAAATCATCGGGTGTATTATTTAGATGTTGAGTGTGTTCTTGTATTTGTCAAATAAACTTGCATACATTCATAATCCTTTCTCTCAGATCATCATAAATATCCTCTACGAAGTGATTGCCTGGCAAAGATCGCTTCTAAGCGATAAGCTTACCAGTTGTACCATTTTTATTTATTTTTAAGTTTATTTATAAGTTTTGTTTTATTTTTATTTGGTATACAATAAAGGGTACATATTTATTTCATTTTATTTCAGCCAAGTACTTAAATCCTCGTATTAGGTGGGCTACCTATTTATATCACTTCTAGATTTCTCATGCAGCACCATCAGTAGAAACACTTCACATGGATATGGCTTTTATAATAAGGATACGGGCAGCAATTACATTTAGTCAGGCAGAAGCTGGATCGAGTCAGATAAAGCTGCTGCCCATACGTTGGTTCCTATCCTTACCTACATTTTTAATCTTTGTCTTACTCACGGGGTTTTCCCACGAGCCTTTAAAAAGGCCCTCGTGCACCCTATCTATAAAACTGGAGACAGGGGCAGTATCGATAACTATAGGCCCATATCGGTCCTCACTACCTTATCAAAGATTTTTGAAAAAATCTTGAATAAAAGATTAGTTAATTACTTGGCTGTAACCGACATTCTCTCTGAAAATCAATTCGGGTTCAGGGTGGGTAAATCTACTGAAGATGCTGTAGTGACGCTAACTGATCACATTGCTAGAAATTTTGACAATAAGCTTAAAACTGTGGGCATATTTCTGGATCTCTCAAAAGCCTTTGACACTGTGTCTGTCTCATTGTTATTAAATAAGCTTGAACGCATTGGCATACGAGGGATTGCTCTCGATATCTTCAAAAGTTACTTATCCGAGCGGTCACAATGTGTTATTATAGATAATCACACTAGTGACTCGGAATCAGTACATTTCGGAGTTCCTCAGGGTTCTGTGCTTGGACCTACATTATTTCTTATTTATGTTAATGACTTGTGTTCCCTTCGCCTATCACACTGCAAAATCATCACGTATGCCGATGATACAGCTCTAATTGTTAGCGGTAATAACTGGAATGAAGTCTGTAATCACTCTGAACTAGCCATTAAAACTGTTATGAAATGGCTAAATTGGAACCTTCTTACATTAAACTTGTCCAAAACTAAGTTTATAACCTTTGCCCCTAACACACTTACCCAAGCTCCTATCTCCTTCACAATACGTGCTCACGGATGTAATGGCTCTAATCCTACCTGTAATTGCAAAGCCTCTGTTATAAATCTGTTATAAAATCATTTGTAATTTTGGGAAAAATAAACGATTATTATTATTATTAGATAGAGAAGGTACCTACCTAGATAAATGAATTACTATACAACGCAAGAAATACCTATAATAAAAAATGTTGTTTGGTGTAGTCATGGAACTATTAACATCGTTGGGTGTAGTCGCAAACTTTATTTCTGAACTTTTTGTGTATAGCCCATTTTAAAAGCAAAATAGTACTTTCAAAAAGATTTACTCAAATTAAAAGTTAAAAACACTAATTAATTAGGAAGTCACCTACTTACTCGAGCAGAGTGATAAATTAAAAAGAGTAAAGTATGAATTAGCTTACGGGTATATTCAAGTAAAGCCCTGAAAAGCCTTTGATGTCATGAGCTCGTCATAAAATATACTTAATTAATTAATTAAAGAGACTCAATAGCGCAATGATTAAACCATAGCGTTCTCGGCAGGAACGGCATTCCGAACCAGTGGTAGACTCATTGTAGACGATTCAAAAGTACTTGTAAAAGTTTATTTGAATAAAAAACATTTCTATTCTATTCTATTCTATTCATAGGCTGAAAAGTAAACGATGGCGGTTCAGTCGCCAACTGCAGTTTCTCTATTGTCGCGTCCTACTCCTAAAACAAGCTTCGCGCTTTTTAGGAGGGGACAGGGTGGCATTATTCATGTTCCATGAGCCTAATAATCTTTAAAAAAAAAATGCTCAGTTCGCTGGCTAAGAAACCCAAAGACGATCTTGCCCACCGAGTACAGACACTAGAAGCTTCACGCCAATTGGGTACTTAACTGTTGTCAAAATGTTGATATTCATTAATTATAAGTAATCCAAAATCTAACAAGAATAACATTTGTAAAGACGGAAAATAAATAGTAAAAAAAATTGGTTGTCTGTAAAGTCAGTTTAGCCCACGCTTGGGCCGATCGTGCCTCTCTATCGCTTGTTCCGCGCTCTCGCTTGCACGCGCAGGCTCAGGCGGAACGTGACACTTTTTCGTGCATGCAACCGGTGTTCATCGATTCATAAGACGTTATCACGTCAAAAACAAATAAGTATTGGCGGACCCTTATCATTTTTACAAAAAAAAAACACAAAGTGAGAAATTCTTCATTTAGCAAATATCCGTTACTCAATAATTGAATAATTAATACAACACAAGTAGGTATAAGGAGACTTGACCCGCGTGATAATTCGAAGCAGAATGGCGCCTGGCGTCGATGCTCGTTGGCTTTTATAGAATTGGCGAACGGCGCACTCGGTAGTTATTATAAAAATCTACCCTCAGCTAACACGGCCTCTCCTGACCTGTGGTCGTCCCGACCACATTTTTATTGCTGTCGCTGCAACTATGCAGACTTTGTCTATCTTCAGCATCCTGAAGATAAGTAAATCACTCTTTTAGGCAGTCCAAATAGCGGAACTTAATGCTCTTCGCACGACTATCGGAGCGACAGTTCGACGAATAAAGTACATTGGACATTAGGTGCATCTGTTCAATACAGAAACTACGGGACATAATGTACATTGGACATAGGCACCAAGTTCGCATATCCCATCTCAAAACTATATCTACAGGACATAGGCACTCAGTTCGCATATCCCGTCTCAAAACTATATCTACAGGACATAGGCACTCAGTTCGCATATCCCGTCTCAAAACTACATCTACAGGACATAGGCACTCAGTTCGCATATCACCTCTCAAAACTACATCTACAGGACATAGGCACTCAGTTCGCATATCACCTCTCAAAACTACATCTACAGGACATAGGCACTCAGTTCGCATATCCCCTCTCAAAACTACATCTACAGGACATAGGCACTCAGTTCGCATATCCCCTCTCAAAACTACATCTACAGGACATAGGCACTCAGTTCGCATATCCCCCTCTCACAACTACATCCACAGGACATAGGCACTCAGTTCGCATATCCCCCTCTCACAACTACATCTACAGGACATAGGCACTCAGTTCGCATATCCCCCTCTCACAACTTCATCCACAGGACATAGGCACTCAGTTCGCATATCCCCCTCTCACAACTTCATCCACAGGACATAGGCACTCAGTTCGCATATCCCCCTCTCAAAACTTCATCCACAGGACATAGGCACTCAGTTCGCATATCCCCCTCTCACAACTTCATCCACAGGACATAGGCACTCAGTTCGCATATCCCCCTCTCACAACTTCATCCACAGGACATAGGCACTCAGTTCGCATATCCCCCTCTCACAACTACATCCACAGGACATAGGCACTCAGTTCGCATATCCCCCTCTCACAACTACATCCACAGGACATAGGCACCCAGTTCGCAATATCCCAGTTATCAAAACATGAAGTGCTAAACATACATCAGTGTTGCATACGTTTACCATCCATCGGTATCGCATGTACCAGGACCAGCCACTTCATGTCGTGCCTCAGGAGCACGCTGCATCTGGGCTATACTAGCCACACACCCAGCAAGGCAACTTGCCTCACACCAACACGCTCGCAAGCACATTTAACGTGCTACTATAACATAAAAGAAACATTTAAATGTTGGGTTGAACATAACTTCAAAAATGCAGCGTAACTCTCAGAACATCATTCACCTCCTAAAACTTTTCAACTCTTTTGCGTTTTGCTCACGTATTGAATATATAGGAGATGGTACTTGGTAACAACCAATTTAAAAGCAACTAACTAGAACTACCAGCTCTAACTCCAAAACTGCAGCTCAACCACCAAAAATGTCTGCTAAACACTATAACAGCTGCTCAACTACCGTAACAGCTGCTCAGCCATCAAAACAGCAGCTCTCGACTACAGCAGCAACATTCGACCACAACAGCAGCTCTAGATCACAGCAGAAGTAATTAACCAGAGCAGCAGCTCTCGACCACAGCAGTAGTTCTCAACCACAGTTGCAGCTCTCAAAAACAACAGCAGCTCTCAACCACAACAACAGCTCTCGATCACAGCAAAAGCTCTCAACCACAGCCGCAGCTCTCAACCACAGCAGCAGCTCTCGACCACAGCAGTAGCTCTCGACCACAGTAGCAGCTCCCAACAAAAACAGCAGCTCTCGACCACAACAGCAGCTCTAGATCACAGCAGAAGCTCTCAACCACAGCAGCAGCTCTCGACCACAGCAGCCGCTCTCGACCACAGTAGCAGCTCTCGACCACAGTAGCAGCTCTCGGCCACAGTAGCAGCTCTCAACAACAACAGCAGTTCTCGACCACAACAGCCTCTCTCTATCACAGCAGAAGCTCTCGAACACAGCAAAAGCTGTCAACCACAGCAGCAGTTAGCAGTAGCTAACCATAACAGCAGCTAACCATAACAGCAGCTAACCAAAATGACAGCTAACCAGAACAGCAGATAAACCAAATCAATAGCTAAATAGAACAGCAGCTAAACCAAATCAGCAGCTAAATCAAAACAGCAGCTAAACATAACAGCAGCTCAACAGAACTGCAGCTAAACAGAACAGCAGCTAAACCAAATCAGCAGCTAAATCAAAACAGCAGCTAAACAGAACAGCAGCTAAACCAAATCAGCAGCTAACCAAAACACCAGCTAAACAGAACATCAGGTAAACCAATTAACACTTACAACAGTAGGTTATTGATTTCAGATCGGTTATAAAATTCGGTAGGTAGCTCATGATAAATTAAACCACTAAGTATAGGAAAACTAGTCGAAACAAGTCCGTTACACGGGATCCATGACAACAACTTTAAATTAAGTAGCATTGCAGGATACGTTCAATTAAGTAACCGTACTTATACTTAGGTACATACCAAAAATTCAGAATTAACCTAAAAGTTTAAGGACAATCAATATACTTGACTAGTCAAAGCATTGATCAAATAATGGCTCGGTCACACCTGACCTTATCTAATGATTCTAATGAGCAATTTCAATTATGTACGTCAGTGATAGCAAGTATACGTCACACGTAAACACAAGGACATTTGCATCGGATCTAACTTCAGTTAGTGCTATTGCACCACTACCGAGCATCTTGTTACATCATGAAATGCGCAGTCACATGTTACGCAAAATCGTTACTTTATTTGATCTGAAGCAAAGCATTTCAATCTACCCGCGTAGGTCGTTACATTTTATTGCTAACAAATCCAACAGACGAATAACCCATATCACCGGTTCGCATATACCTATATGCGATAACTTTTCTATTCAACAAATAGGTAACACCGGCAAATAAAACAAAGTACGTAACCGCACATTTTCAAAAAGACTTATTAACACTTATCAAAAATTCCGAAGCCAGCGGGATTCGAACCCACATCTCTTGGGAATCGCGCCCGAGTGTGTTAGCCACTTACACTATAGCCACGGTCGAACTACCCGTCAGCATCGAAATTAGTGATATGTATCTACTTTTTCAGTTTAATTTCGTTAAAGTTCGTTCGTTAAAGTTAAAGTTCGGAATTTTTGATATGTGTTTATAAAATTTATTCTGATATTTCCTTAAGTGTAGGTTAACACTTTAATAAAAATAAAATAGTAAAAAGCAATGTGGCATCTCTAGTTCCTAACGAGCTCCAATGTAATATGGGGTCTTGGAAAGTAGATCAATAACTGTAACGTGTTGCTACTAGATGTCGCTAGCAGTTGCTTAAACTGAAAAAGTAGATACATATCACTAATTTCGATGCTGACGGGTAGTTCGACCGTGGCTATAGTGTAAGTGGCTAACACACTCGGGCGCAATTCCCAAGAGATGTGGGTTCGAATCCCGCTGGCTTCGGAATTTTTGATATGTGTTTATAAAAAATTTATTCTGATATTTCCTTAAGTGTAGGTTAACACTTT
This sequence comes from Oeneis ivallda, assembly GCA_029955525.1. NCBI lineage: Eukaryota > Metazoa > Arthropoda > Insecta > Lepidoptera > Nymphalidae > Oeneis > Oeneis ivallda. The sequence goes on along the minus strand of JARPMR010000003.1, from coordinate 29,890,023 downwards.
AATAAAAATAAAATAGACTTATTAACACGTCAGAATAACATCGAAGGAATACTATTCACTTTTATAGCAATTACAAATGTAACAAAAGGTTTGATATTCGTTACCGCGTAAGAACTAACTTGTCGAAATTGTTTTTGGAGTTTACTCCTTAAGAATCGATTTTAGGCGCCCGGTATGAGAAAAATCCGAGCAGTAAAATCAATTTATCAATGACCTCGTTACGTTTTTCTGTTACGTTTTTCACAACGATGCAAATTTCTACCCTAACGTTGAGTAAATAAGGTTGGTTTTCGTGCGAAAGAGCTTTCGCTTCGGGTAGCCGAGAGCGTAGCGATCGGGTCCCCGAAGCGAAAGTCGGTCGGGGCGCGCTCGGACCCGAGTCGCGCGTAAACTCCAGTCGTGCGTCGGAGGCCGGAGCTGACACACACTTTTTTATCCAACAATTTTGAAAACATCAGCAAAATGCTCGGAAAATGAACTATTTCACGAATTTAGTTTTGACCGTCATTTGCACAACGTAATATTTACATCGCGGAAAGTTTATTTAATTTACAACACAACCTTTGATAAATAGACAGCTATTATACCCAGAACACGGGCACTACACTTTATTCTTTTAACCCGTTTTTGTAACTGCTCACATCGCGATTCAAGGATACTCAAGTACCCACTCAACTTAGGGATTCCACTCAAAAGGATATTGGAAACGTCTTACTTTCACATTTTTGTCGTCGCCCCATAACGGCGTTGCGCTCATACCCGCTTGCACCGGTCGGCGCAGCGGTAGCTCGCAACACATAAAAGCGCGTACAGTCACCGTGGCGCTTAGCGCCGTGAACACCATCGCACCAACAGGCAACGCGTAGACTGGTGCCTTCCATCACCGATAGGCGCTGGTGACAAGCGCTGCGACAGGCAGTGACATGCCTCACCCACCGATATCGGGTCGACACGTGACCCGATGCTATTCACACCACACATCATCGAAGCCGGCACACATCACGGCAGCACATCTCGTGACTCATGAAGCTCTTGAAGCTTCATGCTCTTACATGAAGTACACTCACGCAACTAGAATGGGAAATTTACCAGAACCTTAAATTTCCAAAATCAGAGATGGAAATCGAACGGTAAAAGGCATTCAATCCCACGCCTGATATTGGCGGACCCTTATTATTTTTACAAAAAAAAACACAAAGTGAGAAATTCTTCATTTAGCAAATATCCGTTACTCAATAATTGAATAATTAATACAGCACAAGTATGTATAAGGAGACTTGACCCGCGTGATAATTCGAAGCAGAATGGCGCCTGGCGTCGATGCTCGTTGGCTTTTATAGAATTGGCGAACGGCGCACTCGGTAGTTATTATAAAAATCTACCCTCAGCTAACATAAGTTATAAGATTTTTACTGCGACTATATATTATATTCTGTCTCTTTCTAAAACTAAATTATAATGAAGACTGTCTTATAATTTATGATGTCACACTTCAGGAGCGCTCTCTCTGTCTGACTGGCATTGTGTTATTTATTTATAAAAACTTTTTAAAAATAACAGTCAAATAATTGGGTCTTCTGGGGGTTTAAAGGTCTTTGCTGGCTTCGTCCAACCAATACCTTCTATGGAGCATCTAACAAGGTGTTTTGCTTTTAGGCAATCAAATTGATACCTTGAAACTTGAAAGATACGAGATTATGCTGTATAGATCCTCAGTAATCCTCTCTAGGTGTCAAGGCCAGCGGAGTCCCGTTTATTCGGTCTCTTCTATTATTTTGGTTACAAGCACCATTCATTTGACATAAAATAGTGTGACTATCTACATCTTATGATCATCCAAGACAAGAAACAGCTCCTGTGTCTGAGGTTTATGCTTGTGCATTGTTTGCCAACCTTCCTTAGAAAGGGTGTGCCCCTTCTTACGAAGCAAAAGACTATATAGTATTTCAAAACCATGACTCAAAGTAATATCGGTTAAAAGTTTAGAAAATTAAACAAATTCAGAGGAGGTCCTTGAAAATTTGTGAAAAGTTTTAATGTCCAAAGTTTGCCAACTCGAAGGGCTTGAACTATTCCTTTGACGCAGCGTCTTATCTCGTTCGCGGAATATCCGATCTCGGTAATAATCCGCAACGTGGCACCTTTTGACGACACTTAAGTATCAACCTGTGAACCTTAAAATGAGCCCGAAAACAAATTAAATGTGTGAGTAGGTATTTACCTTAATTAAATTTAATTAGATTAAAGCAAACACTTTTTGATAGCCTAGTGGTTAGGACTGTGGTCTCCTAATCGGGGGGTCGCAGGTTCGATCCCAGGTACGCACCTCTGACTTTTCGGAGTCAAGTACGTTTAAGCAATTAAATGTCACTTGCTTCAACGGTGAAGGAAAACATCGTGAGGAAACTTGCACATCTAGAAAGTTCTTCATAAAGTTCTTGAAGGTGTGTGAAGTCCGCCATTCGCATTGGGCCAGCGTGGTGGACTATGGCCTATAACCCTTCTCTGAGAGGAGACCTGCGCTCAGTAGTGAGCCGTTGATTGGTTGCTGATGATGATGATAAAACGCTTTTTGTACTTATTTATGAAATGTTTTCAACAAATCATAAGTTTACCCTGGACCATGCAAAATATAAAATTTTCGTAAAATCATTCCAGCATCTTCATCCACTTCAGCTTCGCAAAAAATTGATGTCAGTTTATCTTTCCGTGGTGTTCTTGCGGCTCTAATTCGCCCGCGTATATCAATTGACCCGCCGCCTGCCCGTTTTTCGCTATTAATATAAATAAGGATTACGTACGTATTAAGTAGCCACCTGAGAGATGTCTTTATTTATCAAATTCTCCGTAAATACTTTCTCTTAGCAAGGCTAAAGCTTTTGATAAATTAGCTGTAAGTATCCCGTCCTTTAAATTGATATACTTTAATCGAATGTACGTAACGGCCCCTGAGTACGGTAATATATCTTCTAAAGCTGAGGTATAAAGGTGAGAGTGGCGTGTAGGTGCTTGATCAATGACTAAATTAGCAGCTTACGGTCGAAATTCGCACGAGCCCCTGAGGGCTTGTATTTTGTATCTTAGAACGAGTTTGGGCTCACGCTCCCAGCAGACCGAGCCTAAATCCAAAACAATATTAAACATGTACTTAGTTACACCAACAATGAAACAGTTTCAAAAAACATGTATCTAATAGTGACCATCTCTCTGGCGTAGCAATAAAGTGGTAACATGAGGCGAAAAAGTGCCAATTTCACTAACTCCGAGTTAACTTTACCCGAGGGATAAATAATTGAATGTTAGATGACGGTTTATATGTATAGAAACTCTGTCAAAAGTCATCTTCCCACAGATTTTAAACGTTACTCAGCAGTGGTGAAATTGCCAGTTAATTTATGTCAACCAGGAATTGTTCTACAGAGAATTGTCATTTTTGCGAGTTTGATTCCTCGTTGAGATAATTTAGAAAACTTTTGTTTCGGCTCAAGCCTATAACGTCCAAAATTTTGACGTTATAGGCTCTTCCCGTTGAAGAATGCATTTGGTCCAGTATTTTGGCAGTAGAGAAAGCTGCTTTAAAGTTTTCTCTGCTACTGTTTTCTCCCTTATGGGGAGAGACTATTAAATCCCTTGCGTTTAATCAGCCGAGCTACTGAAAAGACTGATAAAGGAAAACAACTAGACGAAATTTATTTGTGGCTCTTTCATTAAACGCTCCCTGCCCATTGTTCACAGGTTAGCTTCAGGTAGTTAGTTTCTAATAATTAGATTAATGCTCTACAAACTAGTGGTTCGCCCCGAACTGAGACCTCGCGGTAACGGTATCCCATGATTATTCATTCAATCGATACATGATAACCAAAACTGACATTATTATTATGCTCGTTTTCACCAAACATACCTAAATCATCCCCTAAGTAGGAGTCTCTTAACGTAGGTAGCTCCTAAATACAATCCTAAGTCCTAACATCCGTCCCAATATCCTTTTAGGTGTCCCGTACAGGATCGTGATAAATAAGTTGACAGAAAACATCAATCACCTAACTTATAGTAAAGGTTAGGGAACGTTAGTGAAAACATTGAATTATTTATTAAACATTGAATTATTTATTTATTATGTAGGTACTAAGGAGTGAAACCGGGTTACGGGCATCTGTACAAATCGTCATCTATCGACGCGAATAGAAAATATACAATATTTAACTAAAATTTAACTAAAAAATAATTTTAATTGAATAATATGGTACAAAAAAAATTACAATACAATTATTGTATTAAAATAAGTAACTAAATAATAATGGTCGTAGTCGTAACTCGTAGTTCCATGGGAATAGTTACTGACTGCGCCATCTATTAGCATTATTGTGAAGCTATGTTGATGCTATATGAATTACTGATGTACATTAAAAATTAAATAATCTCGTTTCTTTATAATATTCATATAATTTTAGTATTTGTTGTTCAAGTACAGGATATAAGTGACCTAAAAACATAAAATCAGTTTGAAAATCCATAGCGGATTTTTCTAGAGAGCGTCTTCAAGCGAGCGTATAAAATCGCCACTTTGAAAGCCCCCCATTTCGTCAATTTTAAGGGAAAAATTAAAAAAAAAATATTTTTGTACTCAGTTCAAAATTATCTTTAAAATGATACGTAACAATTTTATGCAACGCGATATTTTTTTTTTTACTTCGCATTCGCTTCTATGAGAGCCCCCCTGAAATAAAGATTTTTATAACTTTTTAAGCCATTTTCGGCTGGAGGCCATCGGTTTACATATTATATCTAAATTTGAAGTAATTACGTTCAGTAATTCAAAAGTTATAAGGCTCTGACAGACGGACGGACGGACGGACGGACGGACGGACGGACAAGTGCAAATCGCTCTAGTTAACTCAGAGACCTTCGCTTCGCTCGGTCGATAAGGCCACGTTTTCGCATAGGCGTGGCGTTGCGCGTCGCGCGGCGCGTCGCTCGCTCGCTCTCGCTCGCCCTCATACCTTGGCCATATCGCGCGACCGCTCACGCGACTCGACGCGCCGCGAGAAGCGCAACGCCACGCCTATGCGAAAACGTCGCCTAAGTCTAACTACAACCTTCAGTAGTGTGGTTAGCGCTGTGAGAGGTCCTGAGTTCGATTCCCGGCAGAGACAATTTAGGCATTTAAGTATGATTTCTGAATTGTCTCTGGTCTGGTCTGAGGGGAGGCTTTTGTTAATGAATTGCCACCAAGCGATTTAACGTTCCAGTACGACGATGGCGTGTAGAAACTGATTTAGGGTTTTATTTACACTGCCATAACCATAACTGTTTAATGGACGAGGAGGGCGATGATCACCGCAACACAGTTTATACTTCTGCGGGATCATCGTTCAAATCTGTTATAAAATCATTTGTAATTTTGGGAAAAATAAACGATTATTATTATTATTAACTGATCATTGCCCCATTCAGTTACGACTCGTGTCAGTGCAAACAAAACTCTTGCAATCGATTTTATTTCACATTAATTTATTGAACCCATCTCGAACTACTTATAATATTATTTGTATGTTCAATTAATGACATTAGCATTAAAACTCGGACAAAGCATGCAGTTATAAGATCGAGATTTTGTGTGTAAGGAAATGGAAAAGTGACTACTTTAATTACAGAGTAAAGCATTAACATTTCCACCGGCAACGGTTAAGGCTGGTGGCTGAAGATACGGGCGACCTAAATCAAGTTAAGCACTAAATGCTAGTCACCGGAACTTAGTAGGTACTTTAAATCAGTGACTAGGCACAAAATAGGGCTGTTTTACCTTTAATTTTATGTTAAAACCTTCTTCTTCATCGTCGACCGACAGACGCCCAATGCGGGGCGCCATATGTGGGACATACTTAAGGGCACGATCTCCGGGCGCAGTAGGCATTTAGAGCTACCTCAGTCCCCGCGCGGTGAGGTGCGCGTAGGCGCTTTTCAAATGAACTCGCTCACCCCAAATTTTACATCATAGATTAAATAACTTTATTGTACCTAACAGTACAGGGACAGTTGTAAGTTTTAGAAACATTTATTTTATTTTTTATTCATACATTTATATTATGTAAGTTTGATTGTTATTTTACATATTACGTACATAGGTACATTTACCTACTTATTTTTTTTTTTTGTTTTTTTTTGTTATTTCTTTCAAACTCGATATCTGGGGTTCCCTGTACTTATAAAATACGAAACCGTTGCCAAAATTTCGGCCATTTTCTCTTTTTTTGTTATTGGGCCGATTTCTTTCAAAATCCATATCTGGGGATCCTTGTACTAATAAAAGCGGTAACCATCGTCAAAATTAGAAAAAGTGGTGGCCGTATTCTTTTTCTTGTTATGGGACCGATTTCTTTCAAAATCGATATCTGAGGATCCCCGTGCTCATAGCAGTGGTAACCAATGTCAAAATTAGAAAAATGGAAAAGTTTTTCCCTAACCTATTTGGGACGAAGTTCATTAGACATTTTTTTGTTATTGGACCGATTTCTTTCAAACTCGATATCTGGGGTTCCCTGTACTTATAAAATAGGTAACCGTTGCCAAAATGTCGGCCATTTTCTTTTTTTTGTCATTGGACCGATTTCTTTCAAAATTGATATCTGGGATTCCCAGTGCTAATAAAAAAGGTAACCATCGTCAAAATAAGAAAAAGTGGTGGCCATTTTTTTTCTTGTTATGGGACCGATTTCTTTCAAAATTGATATCTGAGGATCCCCGTGCTCATAGTAATGGTAACCGATGTTAAAAATAAGAAAAATAGAAATGTTTTTCCCCAGCCTATTTGGGACGAAGTTCCTTAGCCATTTTTTTTGTTATTGGACCAATTTATTTCTAACTCGATATCTGGGGTTTCCTGTGCTTATTAAATAGGTAACCATCGTCAAAATAACAAAAAGTGGTGGCCATTTTTTTTCTTGTTATGGGACCAATTTCTTTCAATATTGATATCTGAGGATCCCCGTGCTCATAGCAGTGGTAACCAATGTCAAAATTAGAAAAATAGAATAGTTTTTCCTTAACCTGTTTGGGACGAAGTTCCTTGGCCATTTTTTTGTTATTGGACCGATTTTTTTCAAACTCGATATCTGGGGTTCCCTGTGCTTATAAAATAGTAACCGTTGCCAAAATGTCGGCCATTTCCTTTTTTATGTTATTGGACCGATTTCTTTCAAAATCCGTATCTGGGGATCCTTGTACTCGTAAAAGCGGTAACAATTGTCCAAGAAAAAGTGGCGGCCATTTTTGTTCTTAATATGGGGCCGATTTCTTTCTATCTTTCTAAATCGATATCTGAGGATCTCTGTGCTCATAACAGTGGTAACCATTGTCAAAACTAGAAAAAGGGGCGGCCATTTTATTTTTTCTTGTTATGGGACTGATTTCTTTCAAAATCTATATCTGAAGATCCCTTGGCAAGTTTTGGCAATGGTTACCACTGTTATGACACAGTGGTAACCGTTGCCCTAACAAAAAATATGGAAAAGTTTTTCCCCCAACCTATTTGGGACGAAATTCCTTATCGAAATAGCAAAGAATAATAAAAACACCTATTTAATATTTGACAAATGTTTAAAGTATCAAAAAAAAATTGCCGACACTTTTTCTAATTTTGACGACGGCGACCTCTTTCATGAGCAAGATGAATCTCTAATATTGATTTTGAAAGAAATCGGTCCAATAACAAAAATAAATAAAACGGCCGCAACTTTTTCTTATTTTGACGATGGATACCTATTTTATTAACACTGGGAACCCCAAATATCAATTTTGAAAGAAATCGGTACAATAACAAAGAAAAAGAAAATGGCCGCCTTTTTTTCTTATTTTGACGATGGATACCTATTTAATAAGCACAGGAAACCCCAAATATCAATTTTGAAAGAAATCGGTCCAATAACAAAGAAAAAGAAAATGTCCGCCTTTTTATTCTTATTTTGACGATGGTTACCTCTTTTATTAGCACTGGGAACCCCAGATATCAATTTTGAAAGAAATCGGTCCAATAACAAAAAAAAAAGAAAATAACCGCCTTTTTTTCTTATTTTGATGATGGTTACCACTTTTATTAGCACTGGGAACCCCAGATATCAATTTTTAAAGAAATTGGTCTAATAACAAAAAAAAATGGCCGCCACTTTTTCTGATTTTGACGATGGATACCTATTTAATAAGCACAGGAAACCCCAAATATCAATTTTGAAAGAAATCGGTACAATAACAAAGAAAAAGAAAATGGCCGCCTTTTTTCTTATTTTGACGATGGTTACCTCTTTTATTAGCACTGGGAACCCCAGATATCAATTTTGAAAGAAATCGGTCCAATAACAAAAATAAATAAAATGGCCGCAACTTTTTCTTATTTTGACGATGGATACCTATTTTATTAGCACTGGGAACCCCAAATATCAATTTTGAAAGAAATCGGTATAATAACAAAGAAAAAGAAAATGGCCGCAACTTTTTCTTATTTTGACGATGGATACCTATTTTATTAGCACTGGGAACCCCAAATATCAATTTTGAAAGAAATTGGTCTAATAACAAAAAAAAATGGCTGCCACTTTTTCTTATTTTGACAATGGATATGTATACCTCTGTTATAAGCACACCCCAGATATCAATTTTGAAAGAAATTGGTCCAATAACAAGAAAAATCGGCCAAGTGCGAGTCGGGCCTCGCTCTTTTAGGGTTCCGTTAAAAAAAATTAAATTAAAATATTTCCATGTACCCAAACAACATTTTAATTTATTTTTTTTAATTTAATTTAATTTTTATTATTTGTTGTTATAGCGGCAATAGAAATACATAATATGTGAAAATTTCATCTGTCAATCTATTACGGTTTACGAGATACAGCCCGCTGACAGACGGACGGACGGACGGATGGACGGACGGACGGACGGATGGACGGACGGACGGACGGACGGACAGCGTAGGCTTAGTAATAGGGTCCCGTTGGTACCCTTTGGGTACGGAACCCTAATAGGGTCCCGTTGGTACCCTTTGGGTACGGAACCCTAAAAAAGTGACCGCCACTTTTTCTTATTTTGACGATGGATACCTCTTTTATTAGCACTGGGAACCCTAGATATCAATTTTGAAAGAAATCGGTCCAATAACAAAAATAAATAAAAAGGCCGCAACTTTTTCTTATTTTGACAATGGTTACCTCTTTTAATAGCACTGGGAACCCCAGATATCAATTTTGAAAGAAATCGGTCAAATAACAAAGAAAAAGAAAATGTCCGCCTTTTTATTCTTATTTTGACGATAGTTACCTCTTTTATTAGCACTGGGAACCCCAGATATCAATTTTGAAAGAAATCGGTCCAATAACAAAAATAAATAAAATGGCCGCAACTTTTTCTTATTTTGACGATTGATACCTATTTTATTAGCACTGGGAACCCCAAATATCAATTTTGAAAGAAATCGGTACAATAACAAAGAAAAAGAAAATGGCCGCAACTTTTTCTTATTTTGATGATGGATACCTATTTTATTAGCACTGGGAACCCCAAATATCAATTTTGAAAGAAATCGGTACAATAACAAAGAAAAAGAAAATGGCCGCCTTTTTTTCTTATTTTGACGATGGTTACCTCTTTTATTAGCACTGGGAACCCCAGATATCAATTTTAAAAGAAATCGGTCCAATAACAAAGAAAAAGAAAATAACCGCCTCTTTTCTTATTTTGATGATGGTTACCACTTTTATTAGCACTGGGAACCCCAGATATCAATTTTGAAAGAAATTGGTCTAATAACAAAAAAAAAATGGCTGCCACTTTTTCTTATTTTGACGATGGATATGTATACCTCTGTTATTAGCACACCCCAGATATCAATTTTGAAAGAAATTGGTCCAATAACAAAAAAAAAGTGACCGCCACTTTTTCTTATTTTGACGATGGATACCTCTTTTATTAGCACTGGGAACCCCAGATATCAATTTTGAAAGAAATTGGTCTACTAACAAAAAAAAATGGCTGCCACTTTTTCTTATTTTGACGATGGATATGTATACCTCTGTTATTAGCACACCCCAGATATCAATTTTGAAAGAAATTGGTCCAATAACAAAAAAAAGTGACCGCTACTTTTTCTTATTTTGACGATGGATACCTCTTTTATTAGCACTGGGAACCCCAGATATCAATTTTAAAAGAAATCGGTCCAATAACAAAGAAAAAGAAAATAACCGCCTCTTTTCTTATTTTGATGATGGTTACCACTTTTATTAGCACTGGGAACCCCAGATATCAATTTTGAAAGAAATTGGTCTAATAACAAAGAAAAAGAAAATAACCGCCTTTTTTTCTTATTTTGACGATGGTTACCTCTTTTATTAGCACTGGGAACCCCAGATATCAATTTTAAAAGAAATCGGTCCAATAACAAAGAAAAAGAAAATAACCGCCTCTTTTCTTATTTTGATGATGGTTACCACTTTTATTAGCACTGGGAACCCCAGATATCAATTTTGAAAGAAATCGGTCCAATAACAAAGAAAAAGAAAATAACCGCCTCTTTTCTTATTTTGATGATGGTTACCACTTTTATTAGCACTGGGAACCCCAGATATCAATTTTGAAAGAAATTGGTCTAATAACAAAAAAAAAATGGCTGCCACTTTTTCTTATTTTGACGATGGATATGTATACCTCTGTTATTAGCACACCCCAGATATCAATTTTGAAAGAAATTGGTCCAATAACAAAAAAAAAGTGACCGCCACTTTTTCTTATTTTGACGATGGATACCTCTTTTATTAGCACTGGGAACCCCAGATATCAATTTTGAAAGAAATTGGTCTACTAACAAAAAAAAATGGCTGCCACTTTTTCTTATTTTGACGATGGATATGTATACCTCTGTTATTAGCACACCCCAGATATCAATTTTGAAAGAAATTGGTCCAATAACAAAAAAAAGTGACCGCTACTTTTTCTTATTTTGACGATGGATACCTCTTTTATTAGCACTGGGAACCCTAGATATCAATTTTGAAAGAAATCGGTCCAATAACAAAAATAAATAAAAAGGCCGCAACTTTTTCTTATTTTGACGATGGATACCTCTTTTATTAGCACTGGGAACCCTAGATATCAATTTTGAAAGAAATCGGTCCAATAACAAAAATAAATAAAAAGGCCGCAACTTTTTCTTATTTTGACAATGGTTACCTCTTTTAATAGCACTGGGAACCCCAGACATCAATTTTGAAAGAAATCGGTCCAATAACAAAGAAAAAGAAAATGGCCGCCTTTTTTTCTTATTTTGACGATGGTTACCTCTTTTATTAGCACTGGGAACCCCAGATATCAATTTTGAAAGAAATCGGTCCAATAACAAAAATAAATAAAAAGGCCGCAACTTTTTCTTATTTTGACAATGGTTACCTCTTTTAATAGCACTGGGAACCCCAGATATCAATTTTGAAAGAAATCGGTCCAATAACAAAGAAAAAGAAAATGTCCGCCTTTTTATTCTTATTTTGACGATAGTTACCTCTTTTATTAGCACTGGGAACCCCAGATATCAATTTTGAAAGAAATCGGTCCAATAACAAAAATAAATAAAATGGCCGCAACTTTTTCTTATTTTGACGATTGATACCTATTTTATTAGCACTGGGAACCCCAAATATCAATTTTGAAAGAAATCGGTACAATAACAAAGAAAAAGAAAATGGCCGGAACTTTTTCTTATTTTGATGATGGATACCTATTTTATTAGCACTGGGAACCCCAAATATCAATTTTGAAAGAAATCGGTACAATAACAAAGAAAAAGAAAATGGCCGCCTTTTTTTCTTATTTTGACGATTGTTACCTCTTTTATTAGCACTGGGAACCCCAGATATCAATTTTAAAAGAAATCGGTCCAATAACAAAGAAAAAGAAAATAACCGCCTCTTTTCTTATTTTGATGATGGTTACCACTTTTATTAGCACTGGGAACCCCAGATATCAATTTTGAAAGAAATGGGTCTAATAACAAAAAAAAAATGGCTGCCACTTTTTCTTATTTTGACGATGGATATGTATACCTCTGTTATTAGCACACCCCAGATATCAATTTTGAAAGAAATTGGTCCAATAACAAAAAAAAAGTGACCGCCACTTTTTCTTATTTTGACGATGGATACCTCTTTTATTAGCACTGGGAACCCCAGATATCAATTTTGAAAGAAATTGGTCTACTAACAAAAAAAAATGGCTGCCACTTTTTCTTATTTTGACGATGGATATGTATACCTCTGTTATTAGCACACCCCAGATATCAATTTTGAAAGAAATTGGTCCAATAACAAAAAAAAGTGACCGCTACTTTTTCTTATTTTGACGATGGATACCTCTTTTATTAGCACTGGGAACCCTAGATATCAATTTTGAAAGAAATCGGTCCAATAACAAAAATAAATAAAAAGGCCGCAAATTTTTCTTATTTTGACGATGGATACCTCTTTTATTAGCACTGGGAACCCTAGATATCAATTTTGAAAGAAATCGATCCAATAACAAAAATAAATAAAAAGGCCGCAACTTTTTCTTATTTTGACATTGGTTACCTCTTTTAATAGCACTGGGAACCCCAGACATCAATTTTGAAAGAAATCGGTCCAATAACAAAGAAAAAGAAAATGGCCGCCTTTTTTTCTTATTTTGACGATGGTTACCTCTTTTATTAGCACTGGGAACCCCAGATATCAATTTTGAAAGAAATCGGTCCAATAACAAAAATAAATAAAATGGCCGCAACTTTTTCTTATTTTGACGATGGATACCTCTTTTATTAGCACTGGGAACCCTAGATATCAATTTTGAAAGAAATCGGTCCAATAACAAAAATAAATAAAAAGGCCGCAACTTTTTCTTATTTTGACGATGGATACCTATTTTATTAGCACTGGGAACCCCAAATATCAATTTTGAAAGAAATCGGTACAATAACAAAGAAAAAGAAAATGGCTGCCTTTTTTTCTTATTTTGACGATGGTTACCTCTTTTATTAGCACTGGGAACCCCAGATATCAATTTTGAAAGAAATCGGTCCAATAACAAAGAAAAAGAAAATGGCCGCCTTTTTTTCTTATTTTGACGATGGTTACCTCTTTTATTAGCACTGGGAACCCCAGATATCAATTTTGAAAGAAATCGGTCCAATAACAAAGAAAAAGAAAATAACCGCCTCTTTTCTTATTTTGATGATGGTTACCACTTTTATTAGCACTGGGAACCCCAGATATCAATTTTGAAAGAAATTGGTCTAATAACAAAAAAAAAATCGGCCAAGTGCGAATCGGGCCTCGCTCTTTTAGGGTTTCGTTAAAAAAAATTTAATAAAAATATTTCCATGTACCCATGGAAATATTTTAATTTAATTTTTTTAATTTAATTTAATTTTTATTATTTGTTGTTATAGCGGCAATAGAAATACATATGTGAAAATTTCATCTGTCTATCTATTACGGTTTACGAGATACAGCCCGCTGACAGACGGACGGACGGACGGACGGACGGACGGACAGCGTAGGCTTAGTAATAGGGTCCCGTTGGTACCCTTTGGGTACGGAACCCTAAAAAATGGCTGCCACTTTTTCTTATTTTGACGATGGATATGTATACCTCTGTTATTAGCACACCCCAGATATCAATTTTGAAAGAAATTGGTCCAATAACAAAAAAAAAGTGACCGCCACTTTTTCTTATTTTGACGATGGATACCTCTTTTATTAGCACTGGGAACCCTAGATATCAATTTTGAAAGAAATCGGTCCAATAACAAAAATAAATAAAAAGGCCGCAACTTTTTCTTATTATGACGATGGATACCTATTTTATTAGCACTGGGAACCATAAATATCAATTTTGAAAGAAATCGGTACAATAACAAAGAAAAAGAAAATGGCCGCCTTTTTTTCTTATTTTGACGATGGTTACTTCTTTTATTAGCACTGGGAACCCCAGATATCAATTTTGAAAGAAATCGGTCCAATAACAAAGAAAAAGAAAATAACCGCCTTTTTTCTTATTTTGATGATGGTTACCACTTTTATTAGCACTGGGAACCCCAGATATCAATTTTGAAAGAAATTGGTCTAATAACAAAAAAAAAATGGCCGCCACTTTTTCTTATTTTGACGATGGATATGTATACCTCTGTTATTAGCACACCCCAGATATCAATTTTGAAAGAAATTGGTCCAATAACAAAAAAAAAGTGACCGCCACTTTTTTTTATTTTGACGATGGATACCTCTTTTATTAGCACTGGGAACCCCAGATATCAATTTTGAAAGAAATCGGCCCAATAACAAAAAAAAAGAAAATGGCTGCCTTTTTTTCTTATTTTGACGATGGTTACCTCTTTTATTAGCACTGGAACCCCAGATAAAAATTTCGAAAGTTTTCGTAATTTAAATCAAGATATTTTGTTCTTTCTTCCATTTTTATTCCCAATATTTACCTTATTATATTATTCTTATATTACTATAGTTTAACACTATCTATACAATAAGAACTATACAATAAGAATCTAAACCTAAAACCTATCATACTAATATTTACAGATTTATTAATAAATACTTAAAATGACAACAATATTAACACTCTGATTTGATTTAATCTATGATAAATGAATACGGAATGAAAATAATAGGTATCTATGCAATAGATCGCTTGATCAGCGGGGGATCGTAGCGAGCCAACGAAAGCGATACGTCCTACCTCGATGATACTTTGCGGGCTACTGAAGTGAAGCGCACGAGCCACTTTGATATATAAAAAGTAAAAACGTCGTGATTAAAAAAATACAAATTTTTTTGAGAAAAAGTAATCAGAAAAGAATCTTCTAAAAGTGTTTGCCTATTTTATGAAATTTGTTATTTTAGTCTAACTTTAATATTCTATGAACACGACCTGAAAAACGATAAAAATTACACTGTTTTCGAAATTACTTTTGATCGGGTGAAGTTGTAAATATAGAGTTTTGAATCACAAAAGAATTAAGAACATATATTAAACTACAACATATATTTTTAACCGATCAAAACAAAGAATATTTCATTGTTTACGATTCAATTAAAAATAGGTCGATTTCGAAGATCCCGCCGTTAATTGGGTATATTTGAGTAATATTTTTTATTTATTAAAAATAGTGTTTTTGAAAACACAATGCCATTTCTTTTTTTTAAATATCTTTAGTAATCTCGGAATTATAAGCTATTTTTAATTTTTACTGTGATTGTATCTGTCTCTTTCTAAAACGAATTTTTCTTTTTTGGACAATTTTTTTTCTATATTTACAAATGTTATTCTTACATGTTACATTTTCGATTATAAAAAATATTGTAATATCAACATTTTGACAACAGTCAAATACCCAATTATGTAGGTCTCTTGTGTGGACTTCCACACGCCTCGGCTTTCCGCTTTCAACATCTTCCGAAGATTCTCGTGTCGGAGTGAAACGTACGTTGAGTGTTTTTCGGAGGATTTGTGTGGTATTCCATTATTCCTGAATTGTTTATAAGTTCATACTACTGGAAGAGCGGCATTGGACAGCGGGAGCCGCACGTTGTAACAAACGGAATATATTTTCTAGTTTGCTGGATTATAGCAAAAAAATTCTATTCTGCCCGCGGTGCCACCAGCGGGAATGGGCTACTTTTTGTCTGCCCGTCTTAACATGAATTGAATTGTAGTAGGTAAGTACGTTTTTTTTAACTTCCCCTCAGTGTGGAAATATTAAGTATATTTTTTTCTAACAAAGTTGCATGGGTTAAATCGGCTTGGCATCCAGCTGCCCACGAGATTTTTTTTAGAGAGTTTAAAAAACTTATTACAATGTAATAGCTTCATAATAATATGTATTGTAAAATGATTATTTTGAAAAGAGCAACTGCTGAGTTTCTTGCCGGCTCTTCTCAGCAGAATCCGCTTTCCGAACCGGTGGTAGAGTCATGAGGTGTCATAAGAGCTACAGGTTGGCCTACGTGAAATAAATAAATTTTTAATTTGAGTTTGAATTTGAATTCTCTACCGCCTGCGTGTCGCCTAATGGAGATTGCAAGAGCTCACGAGGCAGTGAACAGTAAGAAAAAAGTTTTAAAGTAATTTTGCCCCTAGTATAATGACAACTCTCTGGCAACTCTACACCAAAATAACTAATAATGCACACACGAGTGGGTTAAGTGAGAGACGGTAATTTGTTCAAAACTCAAATACTCAAAACTCAAATACTTAACTCGTGAAAGAAAAGTTTACCTTGCTAGCAGTAGCAAATTAATAAATCTTTCATCCAATCTAATACGATGTGTTTATTTAGAAATTTCCAACTATACCTTTGAACATTAATGTACTTTACCTACCTACCTATTTATTTGGGTAATGAGCTATTTAAGTAGGTACTCAAATGCGTAAAAAAATAAAAAATCCAATTTTGAGCAAATTAGTAGCAAGAAGCTGTTTCAGAATTGCCGAATAGTGTTTAATTATGTTGACGTTTTCTCAATCAAGCAATCTATTTAAAGAATTTTAACTTATACCTACATAACTTACAAGAGCAGCTAAGTCCTCGCTTTTTCGAACCTACTTAGATCATTTGATATTTCTAACGCGCCAGGCTGCAGCCTGCATCCACAAACTAAGTAAGTATTCGAAGTCGGAGCGACATACATCGGGATTTCAGCCTGGCGATCGCGTAACTTTTATCGCTGAACATGGTTTTGGCCAATATGAGAAGCCTAAAATCATATTTTGACATTTATGCAGTCCTTTAAGGACTGAGAAAAAGTTACGCGATAGACCCCCTGGATTCGAGCGGCGGCAGCGCGGTGGTCAACATCCAGCGCAAAGAAACTATAAGCTATTAGCATAATTACTTCTCCCGGATCGGTGAAATGTGGTCCAAGTTAACGAAAAGGGAGGGAGAACACTTACAAATTGCAGGTAAGTTGTGCGATTAGGTACCTCATGGTACTTGCCAATGGTACTTGCCAACATTTCCCATAATAACAACGAGGTGAAAATACTAATTTATTAATAACAACGTGGTAATAATACTATTTTATTAGAAGTGTTCACTTTGACGATTCGTAACGTAATGCAACAATTCATCGAATCATGGCTATATATGACCTAAAATGTACGGTGTGAACGTAGGTGATCTACGTTCACGCATATTTTATATTTACCCTCACTTTACATTCAATTTAGTCAGTTTCTTTCCTATATTCACAAAAATACAAATAAATTAATATTGTAGTAAATATTTAGTAACAATAATTGCATAATATAGTTATTTATACTTAAAATACAATTGACATCTTTGAATATAATTAATAACATCTAACAATCGGCCATCCTGACTACATTAAGTTTGTCCTCAAACTTATAACATACCTAACACAATTTTTTTTTTTTTTTTAATATCACAAAAACACTAAATTCCAGATATAACGACTACACTACTAATCTGCACCGCACCCCTCACCGTTAAGCCAAGAGCAAGTCATCTTGTAACAAGACTCCACGGCCGTGTACGACTTCCAGATTTCAACAACACATCTGCACCGCACCCCTCACCGCTAAGTCAAGAGCAAGTCATCTTGCAACAAGACTCCACGGCCGTGCACGACTTCCAGATTTCAACAACACATCTGCACCGCACCCCTCACCGTTAAGTCAAGAGCAAGTCATCTTGCAACAAGACTCCACGGCCGTGTACGACTTCCAGATTTCAACAACACATCTGCACCGCACCCCTCACCGCTAAGTCAAGAGCAAGTCATCTTGCAACAAGACTCCACGGCCGTGTACGACTTCCAGATTTCAACAACACATCTGCACCGCACCCCTCACCGTTAAGTCAAGAGCAAGTCATCTTGCAACAAGACTCCACGGCCGTGTACGACTTCCAGATTTCAACAACACATCTGCACCGCACCCCTCACCGCTAAGTCAAGAGCAAGTCATCTTGCAACAAGACTCCACGGCCGTGTACGACTTCCAGATTTCAACAACACATCTGCTTAAATTACACGTCATGTCATGTCACAATGATTTCCTTTCAATAATAATTATTTAATCAAATATCATAACACAATATAATCTACATTTATGTATCAATAATATCTTTATCAAATCAGAATAATCGAAGCTTTCGAAGTTTAATTGAATAATCGAATTTTTCAATAAAACTAGGACAAAATCATTAAAACATTCTATTTTTAAAGTATAGTAGCCACCATCTTATAAACTCGGCTTACAAACAATTTTAACCCTTTACCAAGCCTGTTTCATCATCTGAACTATCACTTTGGTCACTGGTAATGGTGATCCATGGTTGTATACGATCAGCAGCCCAAACGTTTGAATATTTTCCCCTAGTAATATGAGACCCGGGAATACTAGAAATCTCATACCTATCATTATCTAAAATACCAGTTATTCTAAAAGGACCCGTATATTTTGGCAGAAGTTTACGACTTTTACCGTCATTAAACGGTAAAGTCTTCAGTATTTTTACAAGATCTCCTATTTTATATACTTTAGCTTTTTTTCTTTTTCGGTCAAATCTCTGTCTTTGTTTATTTTGATCTTTATCTATATATTCATTAATTTCCTCTCTTATTTCCTCAATACTTTTGTCATTTTGCCTAGTTTCGGTTAATGTATCACCTAATAAGCCTTCACCTTTGCTTAGCGGCCTTTTGCAGAAAAGCGCTTCAGCTGGGGTTTTACCTATTCCCTTGTTGAGGGTATTATTGAGGCCCCACTGTATTTTTCCTACATTCTGGTCCCATTTGTTCTCACCCATTTTATCAGTATAAGTTCTGAGACTATCTAGCACGGTTCGATTATATCTTTCTACCTGACCATTTGCGCGAGGGGCTGATACAGCATTGAGAATGTGTTGGATTTCGAATTCCACACAAAAACGTTTGAACTCCTGCGACGTGAAGCAAGTTCCGCGGTCAGAAACCAATCTACATGGATTTCCAAAAGTAAAACAAATTTCTTTGAGAACCCTGATCGCGGGACCAGATTTTGTTGATCGCAGTGGTTTGATTAGACAAAATTTAGTATAGGCGTCTACAATTAATAAAATATATTGATTACCGTTTAAACTTTTTACAAAGGGGCCTAAATGATCAATATGGATGGTGTGGAATGGGATATCCATTTTGGGTATACTATGTAAGAACCCTTCTTTAGCACCACCAGGTTCTTTACCAATCGCACAATGCAAGCATGATTTTACGTACTTGGTCACGAATTTTTTCATTTTTGAAAACCAGAAGTCTTTTTTAATTTTTTCAAGTGTTTTATCAACAGAAAAATGACCTATGTCATCATGATTGCGTTGGCAAATCTGCCACCTAGCACTTTTGGGGACTACACATTTAAGATCATCTCCTACCTTCCGATACAGTCGGTTATTTTTCAGGACAAAATTCTGTTTTATATCGACAATATCTTTATATTGAGGGTCTTCGAGGGCAGAACGAATGTGACAAATATTGGGATCAGCCAATTGTAAGCTGAGTAGCCAGTCGTCTTGGGAAATTTGGAGTACACGAGTTAAATGCTCATTTTTATCATCATCATTGGCGCATGGGAGTGGATTTCTACTGAGTGCATCTACATGTTGCATCACTGGCCCTGGTTTATATTCAATCGAGCAATCGTATTCCTGTAATGCTATCCACCAACGTGCTACGCGAGGTATTATATCTCTTTTAGTAAAAGTAGATCGCAGGGCGTTGCAGTCAGTGATGATGGTAAAATGTTTCCCTAATAAATAGACTCTAAATCGACTTAATGAGGCAACCACAGCGAGAGTCTCTAATTCATATGCATGGAGTTTTTCTTCATCTATAGTAGTTTTTCTACTGAAATATGCTAATGGTTTCAAACATGAACTAGGTGACTCCTTTTGAAAAAGGATACCACCCAGTCCAGTCTTTGATGCATCGCAATGTAGTTCCGTAATATATTCGGGATTAAATAACGCAAGAATTGGGCGCTGAGTTAATTTTTCTTTTAGTGTTAAAAATGCCTCTCGCTGTTGTTGTTCCCATTTCCAAGGATGGTTTTGTTTAGTAAGGTCAGTCAACGGTCTGGCTATTGTAGCAAAATGTTGGATAAATTTTCTAAAAAAACTGGCCAATCCTAAGAATTGGCGAACCTTATGGACGTTTTTTGGCTCAGGGAAAGAGACTACTGCATCAATTTTCATTTTACCAGGTCTAACCCCTTCAGCGGAAATTTCAAACCCTAAATAATTGATGATGGTTATCAAAGAAACGACATTTTTTGATATTTAATGTAAGACCGGCGTCTTTTAATAAAATAAAAGTTTGTTCAAGTTTGTTTAAGCACTCATCAAAATCTTTACCAGAAATAAGTAGGTCATCCATATATGCTATGGCGCACTTTTCACGTGACTTTCCAAGCATTCTATTAACAGTTCTTTGAAAAACTGCGGGACAATTGGCGAGACCAAAAGGGGCGCGTCTAAATTGATAAAGACCATCAGGAGTAATGAATGCGGTTAAGTGTTTGCAATCTTCTTTAATAGGTATTTGGTAGTATCCGCTAGACATGTCAAGACTAATAAAATATGAATTTCCGCTGAGGAGGTCTATCTGATCATCTATCCGGGGTAACGGGTAAAGATCCCTAACGGTCTTTCGATTAAGCGCCCTATAATCGACGCATAATCGATAACCACCTGTCTTTTTGGAAACTAGGAGTATCGGACTGGCGTACGCAGAATCAGATTCTTCTACTATATTATTCTCTTCTAATTCTTTCACCATATCACGCACTATTTCCTTTTCAGAGTGACTTAGCCTATAGGGACGATAGGCAACGGGGGTTTCGTCTAACAATTTTATATCTAATTCAGAAATATTTGTACATCCTAATTCGGACAAGTTTTGGGCAAAGCATTCGCGATATTTATTAACCAGGTTATAAACCTTTTCTTTTTGATCAGAAGATAAATCAGGGTTAACAAGTATTTCATTATGATCAAGTGGTTCCAAAGTACGCGTGGCAAGACACCGTAAGTGTTCCTGAGACAAATTTAATAAGGAATTATCATAAAAAATTGGAATAGCACGAGTAACAACTGAATCTTTAACGAAATAGAGAGGTTGAAGATCTTTAGTGCTAGCCATATTCAATATTAACAAATCGCATTTACCATTCTTAATTTGATATACACCCTCCTGAATACAATATTCTTGACCATTTATATTTCTGCAAGCACTCGGGACATATACGTCAGTAGTTTTCAAATCTGAACTATAACAGGTTAGTAAATCGACAGTATTTATTTTTGAGTCAGTCAGAGCAATTAATTTAATTTTTCTGCTATTAAAACAATCTTCATCAACACTGGGAAGTTCATGTATTGAGTTTCGGGACAAAATATTAAGGGACTTATCAGTTTTTGTAATAACAATTTCGGGTAGTTCGGTAAAATTCTGACCGATTAGTAATGGTACATGTAAATGTTGGTCGTCAATTACGTAAGCCGTAATATTTGCCTCAACCGAATCAATGCGCAAAGAGAAGGTAGTTTTTCCTACTATCGGAATAACTACATCAGCTACGCCTCTTATAGAGGGTAGACACTCTTTCGACAGCTCTAAACGGAATTTTTCTACGGTTTCTTTAGTAATAAGTGAGCAATCACTGCCTAAATCGATAAAACACTGAACCGAATTACAATTATTGACTACCGCTTGTTTATAGTATTTTAGATTGTTTGAATTTTTACTGTCAACAAACATAACACGTTTCTCATTATTATTTGAATTGTTTTTAAAAACGCAATTTTTGTGACCAAAACGGCCACAATTTTCACATTTAATAATAGGCTTTGTACATTGCTGGATCCGGTGACCCCTTTCCTTACAGTTGAAACATGTTGTAAAAAGAGATTGGTTATTTTGGGGGTTATTGGCTCTGCATAAGGCTGCACGATGACCAGGTTCATTACATCTGGTACAAACTATAGTTGGGCGGGTTTTGTTCAAGTTAGGATTTCTGAAAGTATCTTTTTGTTCCTTACACACATCTTTCAAGAATTTAAATAAATCTTCCGGTTCGGTAAACCGACCTGAAGATGCACCGGCGCGAACAGTTCGATCATCTATGCCATGTATGAGACAATCTACGGCCCTTTTGCCAGAAATTTCACACGCGTTTAGCAACATAATTTTTTCGTAATAATATTCGTCCAGATTTTCGCCAAATTTAAGTCTTCTTTCGAGCATTTCTGACAAAAGTACACCGTAGTTAGTCTCAGATGGGAAAGCTTTACGCAAAAGAATCTGCCATTCTTGCCAATTACGTAATACAGAAGTCTGACCGTTATACCATTTTTTCGCATTACCCACAAGTTTAGGCAAAGCATAATGCATAATATGAGCTTCATCCCACCGGTATATTGTCGCGCATTCGTTTACCTTAGATAACCACAAATCGATTCGGTGATTTTTAATAGATGGGTCAAATTCAGGAATCATATTATTTACGTTTGTATTAATAGATGGAGATAAACCAGGCTTTATAAGGGATTGCAACAACTGAGAAAAGTCATTAGAATTTAACAAAACATTTGGCGTAGTATTGGTATTGCACTGATCACTTTGCGGTACCTGCATTTGATGTCCTGCGAGGTGACCCTCGGTAGCTGCAGCGGCGGCCACGAGCGCAGCCTCGGGTGTGGCGGCAGCGGGCGCATTATTTGAAGTTCCAGGAAGACAGCCTGGCGCCTGCGCAGCCACGGCGGAGACGCTGTGGCGCCCACTTGACGCGTCGTCGCTCGCCTTCTCCGAAGTTAGTTCGATTGTATCTCGTCCGGTCGCAGATCTTCTTGATCGTACTACTTCTCTTCTTTCGCCGTCAGTACAAGTTCCAACTCGTCCGGTCGCAGATACTTCGTCGTATATTTCGGGTGTAGCAGCAGTAAGTCTGCTTGTGCTGCGTTGAGTAAGAGTTTGATAAACAGTCGAACGATCTCGGCTTTTCCTGGTTGGACTTCGATCGCCCGTGTTAGAGCTGTATGATGACTCACTCGTCGTATCATCATTTTTTTGTCTTCGGTTGCCAGAAAAATTGTGACGTGAGCGTTTCGGTCGCTTTCGGCGACCCATTTTGCCACTTCTGATAATAACAACGAGGTGAAAAATACTAATTTATTAATAACAACGTGGTAATAATACTATTTTATTAGAAGTGTTCACTTTGACGATTCGTAACGTAATGCAACAATTCATCGAATCATGGCTATATATGACCTAAAATGTACGGTGTGAACGTAGGTGATCTACGTTCACGCATATTTTATATTTACCCTCACTTTACATTCAATTTAGTCAGTTTCTTTCCTATATTCACAAAAATACAAATAAATTAATATTGTAGTAAATATTTAGTAACAATAATTGCATAATATAGTTATTTATACTTAAAATACAATTGACATCTTTGAATATAATTAATAACATCTAACACCCAGAACCAAAATATGTCTCACTTCGGAAAACGCTTCTTAGCTTAGTCTCTCGCTCTCGTACCTACTACCTAATCTATTACCTATTTAGTTTTATTCTATTTTTACACTGTTAATAACCCAGAGGAGATAAATCTTGTAGGTACATAACATTATTAATTACTGTTAACTTCTATATTTTTTTTTTGCAAAAATACCTGCCCAGACGTAGACGGATAAAAATACCTACTTACTACATTTATATCGGTGTGCCCAGACATCAGACAAGCTTTTCATTCAAGTATGAAAGCCTACCCAGAATTTATTTGTCATGTCACCGACTCATACGTGGGTCATAAGTGCTCATACTATATTTGCATTAGAAGCCGATTGAAGCTGATTTTTTTGTTCCAAATCAGTTGTTTATTGACAATTTTTTTATATATTTTGTTATTTTTTTCACTAGACCTTCGCGTACATAATATTATAAAAGTTTTATTTTAGCGTAGGACTGCCATCTATTGCAATTTTATAAAACTACGATGACGTTGCCGCAAGAGTATCGTGATTTTGCTACTCGTTAACAGATGGCAGCACCAACATTTAGTTCTATTGCTAATAAAATTAAAAAAATTAAAAATACAGTCGCTTAAAAACATAATAAAATTTATTGAATCTTGAAGAAACACGTACTTAATTACTATCACAGAATAAACTATAGAACATAACATAGGTACTTTTAAAATTAATAATAATTAATTATTATTGTTATGGTAGGTACTGACTTAGATAAAGATTAAATACTCAGGCCTACTGACTTATTTCAGAACAGACTAGAAAAAATAACTTCAATATAATTAATAATGTAATGGTAGCTTTAATGATATTATACAAAATCCTTGCTAGGAAGGTATTGGGACAAGTTAAAATAAAGTACCTATTGTAGGTAGGCATAGTACCTACCTAATTATAATTATAATAATTCTATAATAATTAATAGCTCTACAAAGTGCCCATTATATGCAAAACTGTTGACCTCTACGAAACAAACTAGCTACCTGCCACCTTAAATATAATAATTATATTAACTAACTACATAGAACGCAGCAGTGATTTTAAACAATCCATTTCTGATCGTGCTGCTCTTCAGTTTTCATAGAATAAGAAATCCTGAAAAACCAAAATAGGCACACTTTAATTTCCAATAATAATTAGGTACAAATAAAAGTTAACACCAAAATGGTACCTGAACGGGCAATAGCCTAGCTAGTGTTTGACTTGCTTGTCGGGGTATGTGGAGTGCGATCCGAGGCACTTATCTCTGATTTTTAGGGTTTCGTAGTAAACAAGGAACCCTTATAGTTTCGCCATGTCCGTCCGTCTGTCTGTCTGTCTGTCCGCGGTTTAGCTCAGAGACTATTGGTACTAGAAATCTGTAATTTGACAAGGGTATAAATATCAATCACGCCGACAAAGTCGTGAAATAAAATTGTGAAAAATAATTTTTTTTAGGGTACCTCCCCTACATGTAAAGTGGGGATGAATTTTTTTTCTCTCGTCTATCCCATAGTGTGGGGTGTCGTTGAATAGATCTTTCAAAAATATTGTGGGTGTGGGAACATCATTTTTCAATTCAGGGATCCGTTTGTGAAATATGATATTTTAAAGTGCTAAATTTTATTTGAGTCAAGTGTCCCCCCCCCCTCTGCCAGCTAAATGGTTGTATATAGGATACAAGAAAAAATTCACAGCAGTAGTATATATAATGAACTTTAAAGGAAAACTATCACGGCTAAGTAGGGTTCATTAGTTAAGGAGTTATATCTGTTTTTTCTAAGTTAGGTATTACACGTAGTGTAAGTTGCGTATTTTGTAGAATATTATAGTGTTAGCTGACTAACGCCATCTTGAAGCCGAAAAATATATAAGACGAAGCAGGACCGGCGTTCGGGCAGTATTATTCGAGACTTCGTGCGGATCGGACATACATATATTTTGCAATTACCCTCAGTAGTAGATTTTTTTAGTGCTAAGGTTATGTTTGAATTTAAAAACGTGTTATGTTTGAAAGTAAATTCAGTGTTGTGCTTTTGTGTATTTTTTTTTAACTAAAACCGCTTCTGATATTCAATATCAGAAGTGGGATTCCTACTTAATGCCCATTAGAGTTCAGGCTATGTCCTGGCAATCATTTTATTTCGATTGGAACAAAATCAATTCTTGACTTGTGATTTTATCGTTGCCTGCGACCCAAGGCACTACAACCGTAAACAGTGTCGTGTTCAACATCGGAGATCACAAAGCGGAGCACGTCGATGTGACGTGGCATGGCGTTATCATTGTTTGCGAGATCATACCGGAAACGCGAGTCACTGCCTGCCACGATGCATGGATGCCTGGTTGCGCGTTTCCTGTCGAAGCCTTGTCGAGGCGAGTGGCGTCTGGGGACGCATGCCACATGCTTCGATGGCGAGCATGCCAGGGCGTGTTATCGCGCTGGCATTGGCCTGGGCGAGCGCGTCACGTCCCGACGCAGCTGGTCCTGGTCACAACGCGTCTGCGCGGCACCCGTCTGCGCTGGCGAGCGCGTTGGAGCGCGTCGCAGCGCTGGTCACGGCGCGTTTGCGCATCACCTGCCGGTACTACTGGATTGTGCGGTGAGTTCAGTGTATCGTTCCAATGCTGTCTTAAAGGGGTCTCTTTATCATTTTGTTGTCTTGGCCCATACGTGGGGCTTGTATTGTATTTGTGGAGGGGACGCCTGCTAACACCAGACGGGTGATCAGTCCTGTGTCGGAACTATTCCACGGTGGAATTTTCACCCAATACGTGGAGCTGAGTTGTTCAAGAATTAAAAGCTGAAAGCTTATAACATTCGATTCAAATCTCTAAATTTAAGGTTATTTTGTAAATTCCCCTTTTCGATGTTCTGTTTAGTTCAGTTAACTGACAGTAATCTAACTAGATTTGATAAAACTTGAACTGACCCGTTGACCCACTGATTAATGCGAAAGTCTGCAGGTACCTACTTAAACAACGATTTTTATTTACATGTGGTACTTGTTGCAATTGGTTGCTGGCGCGGCGCATCTCCGCGCGTCGCCTGTCGGCGGTGGGTGAGCGCGCCGCTTCGTGTCGCGGAGCCGATTACTGCGCCACTGCGTTTGTGTCGCAGCGCTGGTTGCGGCGCCACTGCGCGCCACCTGTTTGAGCTGGCGAGTGCGTCACCTCCTGACGCAGCGCCAGTCGCGGCGCCACTGCGCGCCACCTGTTTGCACTGGCGAGTGCGTCACTTTCTTACGCAGCGCCAGTCGCGGCACCACTGCGCGCCACCTGTTTGCACTGGCGAGTGCGTCACCTCCTGACGCAGCGCCAGTCGCGGCGCCACTGCGCGCCACCTGTTAGAGCTGGCGAGTGCGTCACCTCCTGACGCTGCGCCAGTCGCGGCGCCACTGCGCGCCACCTGTTTGCACTGGCGAGTGCGTCACTTTCTGACGCAGCGCCAGTCGCGGCGCCACTGCGCGCCACCTGTTTGAGCTGGCGAGTGCGTCACCTCCTGACGCAGCGCCAGTCGCGGCGCCACTGCGCGCCACCTGTTTGCACTGGCGTGGGCGTCAACTCCTGACGCAGCGCCAGTCATAATGCCACTGGGCGTCACCTGCCGGTGCGCTGTCTAGTGCGTCACCTCCTGACGCAGCGCTAGTCGCGGCGCCACTGGGCATCACCTGCCGGTGCGCTGGCGAGTTCGTCACCTCCTGACGCAGCGCCAGTCGCGGCGCCACTGGGCGTCACCTGTCGGTGCGCTGGCGAGTGCGTCATCTCCTGATGCAGTGCCGGCTGCGGCGCCTCTCTGCGTGCCACCGGTCCGCTCGCATTACGCGGCGCCTACCACAGTGCCGGTCTGCACTTAGCACATTGAGATGTGCACAGATAAGTATAAAAATCGTTCTGTAATATTTGGTCATGAGAGTGCGACGCCAGTGGTAAGGTAGACGAGATGTGCTTTGACAAAGGACGGCCGAACGGTTGAAGAACAATCGGATCGGTCAGGACACTGTTGTTAATGGGGGTCATGTACCTCCTCGTGCTTTGTGCAGTTGGATGTCGGCGCGGCGCATCTCCGCGCGTCGCCTGTCGGCAGTGGGTGAGTGCGCTGCTTCGTGTCGCAGCGCTGGTTGCGGCGCCACTGCGCATCACCGGTCGGCGCACTGGCGAGTGCGTCACCTCCTGACGCAGCGCCAGTCGAGGCGCCACCGCGTCACCTGTCGGTGCGCTGGCGAGTGCGTCACCTCCTGACGCAGCGCCAGTCGAGGCGCCACTGCGCGTCACCTGTCGGTGCGCTGGCGAGTGCGTCACCTCCTGACGCAGCGCCAGTCGCGGCATCACTGCGCACCATCTGTCTGTGCACTGACGTGTGCGTCACCTCCTGACGCAGCGCCAGTCGCGGCGCCACTGCGCGTCACCAATCGATGCGCTGGCAAGTGCGTCACCTCCTGACGCAGTGCCAGTCGCGGCGCCATTGCGCGCCACCTGTTCGCGCTGGCGAGTGCGTCACGACGCAGCGCCAGTCGCGGTGCCACTGCGCGTCACCTGTCGGTGCGCTGCCGAGCGCGTTGGAGTGTCGCAGCGCTGGCGATGGCGCATCCGCGCCTCCCCTGCCGGTGCACTGCCGAGCGCGTTGGAGTGTCGCAGCGCTGGCGATGGCGCATCCGCGCCTCCCCTGCCGGTGCACTGCCGAGCGCGTTGGAGTGTGTCGCAGCGCTGGCGATGGCGCATCCGCGCCTCCCCTGCCGGTGCACTGCTGAGCGCGTTGGAGCGCTCTGGATTGTGCTGTGAGTTCATCGTATCGTTCCAATGTCTAGTAGTTTGTTTTGTTGGCTCGATAATAATAATGCGACCTAAGCAGGTAGTTAAGCAAACGATATTGCTTTCAGTGAAATTAATGCTGATTTCCACACGTTACTTGCGCACTCTGCACATATCACGAGTGTAACAAGATGCCCCGTATTTTTATTGTTGATAAGGTCCGATTCGACAGAATCATGAGACCTTGTGTAAATGTGTACTTGCTGTCGCTGGCTGACTGTTACGAGTAAGAATGAAAGATTTAACTGGAATTTTTAATGTTTCTGTTTAACAGTTGCACGCGTGTCTGCGTGCGGGTGTGAGGCAAGTTGCCTTACTGCATGCGATGCTGCCTGTGGCTGGCGTGGCCAAGCTGCAGCACGCTCCTGAGGCTTGCGACCAGAAGTGGCTGGTCCAGGAGGGCATGCCCTGTGGGTGCGAGTCAGTCGCACTCGACGGGCAAGCTGGCTCTGGCCGGCAAGTGGCCTATCTGAGTACATGGTCCCGTGGTATGCATTGGAGCCGCGCGCACTCGTACCACCTTTTCCTGATCACTTCCGAATCCAAATCCAAGGTCATACGACAGGGTAACCAGCCCCAAAATGGAGACCTTTCCTTGAAGGACTATACAGCAGGTTAACCAGCCCCAAATCGGCAGTCCTTCCGAATCCAAATCCAAGGTCATACGACAGGGTAACCAGCCCCAAAATGGAGACCTTTCCTTGAAGGACTATACAGCAGGGTAACCAGCCCCAAACCGGCAGTCCTTGCACCTTGTATGTGCCTGCTTTCGGAGGAAGAGACACCATGGGTGTGCTGCTTTCTTGAAAGAGGTACCTTGAAGTCTTTCCGCTTATCGGCGAGCCGTTGGGGGGAGAGTACACACTCCTTTTTCTTCCCCCGGCGTGGAATGCTTTTCGCTTTGCGAAGAGTCACTGGAGGAGTACATGGCCCTTTGCCTCCAGTGTAGGTAGGAAGCTCTTCAGTATGGGCCCGTACTGAAGAGCCCCACTGAGTGGTTTAGTCGGTTCCTAACCGTGACTAAGCCGTGTAAGTGCTCAGTGTCTTGGTACAACTTCTAACCCTTTTCATTTTACTTGTTCTACGTACCCGCATGTTGTTCTGGAATTTTGACTTGTGAGCAAATGCGATGATCACAAGTTGAATATTTCAGGGCCATTCTCTTTTTTTTGATTGGCTGACTTATGAATGAATTGACTTATGAGAATTGACTTATGAATGAATTGACTTATGAGAATTGACTTATGAATGAATTTACTAACATCTCATTTTTGATGTTAGACTCTGTAGTAATCGTCTGTTTTCTTTCAGAAACCACTGACAGTGATGACGAGTACTTAAATTGCGATACGGAGATGGAGGAGGCAGGACCTTCTTCAACACATCAGCCATCTCCAACTACTGCACTACCCAGATCGTTGCCTAGGCTGATTTCCGAATCTTCAAACAATGACGGGCCTGGTGAGGACACCAGGGTGTCAGGAGAGGCCGTGTTAGCTGACTAACGCCATCTTGAAGCCGAAAAATATATAAGACGAAGCAGGACCGGCGTTCGGGCAGTATTATTCGAGACTTCGTGCGGATCGGACATACATATATTTTGCAATTACCCTCAGTAGTAGATTTTTTTAGTGCTAAGGTTATGTTTGAATTTAAAAACGTGTTATGTTTGAAAGTAAATTCAGTGTTGTGCTTTTGTGTATTTTTTTTTAACTAAAACCGCTTCTGATATCCAATAATAGTATTTAAACCATGGAACTCAAAATTTATTCAATATTCATAAATAAAACAAAAGCACTATCCTAGGTCAGCAATAATATTTGAGACTTTCAGCTACGGAACCCTACACTGCGCGTGGCCCGACACGCACTTGGCCGGTTTTTTTGGAGTTAGGTATGTGCGTGAGCAATCAGGTAAATTATATCACTTCCTATGACGGTGAAATAAAATATCGTGAACAAATCTGCTTATCAGTTCTCCACAAAGTTCTCAGAGGTAGGTAAGTCTGCTGTATGCTGATTCGCACTTGGTCAGCGTGACTGGTGAACTATGGCCTTATCCCTGATGTCCTGATGTTGATTCCGCTCGTGATAACCTTAGCTACATATTTTTATACTATTTTTGTAGCTGATTGTACATTTTAAGACACTTACATAATATTTTGTGTTAATGTTAAATTGAAGATAAGCCTAAGAAAACATTTCGTTAACGAGCGCAGAGTCCAGAGTTGTTTGTTTACAACTCCTGTTATTTACATTGTTCTAATTTATGATGTCTTTCAGTCTCTAGTCCGATGTAATAGTTAGTCCGTACCTGTTAGACCGCAATACAAAAGTCTGTAATAACGGTCCGAAACATTAGTCTGTACACAGTAGTTCTTTATGCGAGTCTTAAGCAGTCCCATATAGTCTGTAGTATAAATAAACTTCTATATATCGTCACGCTGCTGGTTGTCTTTTCAAGACCCCTTCTGACCACCCGTACATTACAATACGATACTCACTATCAGGAAGCAGGTGCCGATGACCGCCGCCTTGTAGCGCACGTCGAGGTCGAGCGGGAAGCGGATCGCGAAGCTGTCGCGGTCGCGCGCGGCCGAGCGCGACAGGCCGCTCCAACACTTGCTGATGTCGCTTGTGATAAGATACTCACTATCAGGAAGCAGGTGCCGATGACCGCCGCCTTGTAGCGCACGTCGAGGTCGAGCGGGAAGCGGATCGCGAAGCTGTCGCGGTCGCGCGCGGCCGAGCGCGACAGGCCGCTCCAACACTTGCTGATGTCGCTTGTGATAAGATACTCACTATCAGGAAGCAGGTGCCGATGACCGCCGCCTTGTAGCGCACGTCGAGGTCGAGCGGGAAGCGGATCGCGAAGCTGTCGCGGTCGCGCGCGGCCGAGCGCGACAGGCCGCTCCAACACTTGCTGATGTCGCTTGTGATAAGATACTCAGTATCAGGAAGCAGGTGCCGATGACCGCCGCCTTGTAGCGCACGTCGAGGTCGAGCGGGAAGCGGATCGCGAAGCTGTCGCGGTCGCGCGCGGCCGAGCGCGACAGGCCGCTCCAACACTTGCTGATGTCGCTTGTGATAAGATACTCACTATCAGGAAGCAGGTGCCGATGACCGCCGCCTTGTAGCGCACGTCGAGGTCGAGCGGGAAGCGGATCGCGAAGCTGTCGCGGTCGCGCGCGGCCGAGCGCGACAGGCCGCTCCGACACTTGCTGATGTCGCTTGTGATAAGATACTCACTATCAGGAAGCAGGTGCCGATGACCGCCGCCTTGTAGCGCACGTCGAGGTCGAGCGGGAAGCGGATCGCGAAGCTGTCGCGGTCGCGCGCGGCCGAGCGCGACAGGCCGCTCCAACACTTGCTGATGTCGCTTGTGATAAGATACTCACTATCAGGAAGCAGGTGCCGATGACCGCCGCCTTGTAGCGCACGTCGAGGTCGAGCGGGAAGCGGATCGCGAAGCTGTCGCGGTCGCGCGCGGCCGAGCGCGACAGGCCGCTCCAACACTTGCTGATGTCGCTTGTGATAAGATACTCACTATCAGGAAGCAGGTGCCGATGACCGCCGCCTTGTAGCGCACGTCGAGGTCGAGCGGGAAGCGGATCGCGAAGCTGTCGCGGTCGCGCGCGGCTGAGCGCGACAGGCCGCTCCAACACTTGCTGATGTCGCTTGTGATAAGATACTCACTATCAGGAAGCAGGTGCCGATGACCGCCGCCTTGTAGCGCACGTCGAGGTCGAGCGGGAAGCGGATCGCGAAGCTGTCGCGGTCGCGCGCGGCCGAGCGCGACAGGCCGCTCCAACACTTGCTGATGTCGCTTGTGATAAGATACTCACTATCAGGAAGCAGGTGCCGATGACCGCCGCCTTGTAGCGCACGTCGAGGTCGAGCGGGAAGCGGATCGCGAAGCTGTCGCGGTCGCGCGCGGCCGAGCGCGACAGGCCGCTCCAACACTTGCTGATGTCGCTTGTGATAAGATACTCACTATCAGGAAGCAGGTGCCGATGACCGCCGCCTTGTAGCGCACGTCGAGGTCGAGCGGGAAGCGGATCGCGAAGCTGTCGCGGTCGCGCGCGGCCGAGCGCGACAGGCCGCTCCAACACTTGCTGATGTCGCTTGTGATAAGATACTCACTATCAGGAAGCAGGTGCCGATGACCGCCGCCTTGTAGCGCACGTCGAGGTCGAGCGGGAAGCGGATCGCGAAGCTGTCGCGGTCGCGCGCGGCCGAGCGCGACAGGCCGCTCCAACACTTGCTGATGTCGCTTGTGATAAGATACTCACTATCAGGAAGCAGGTGCCGATGACCGCTGCCTTGTAGCGCACGTCGAGGTCGAGCGGGAAGCGGATCGCGAAGCTGTCGCGGTCGCGCGCGGCCGAGCGCGACAGGCCGCTCCAACACTTGCTGATGTCGCTTGTGATAAGATACTCACTATCAGGAAGCAGGTGCCGATGACCGCCGCCTTGTAGCGCACGTCGAGGTCGAGCGGGAAGCGGATCGCGAAGCTGTCGCGGTCGCGCGCGGCCGAGCGCGACAGGCCGCTCCAACACTTGCTGATGTCGCTTGTGATAAGATACTCACTATCAGGAAGCAGGTGCCGATGACCGCCGCCTTGTAGCGCACGTCGAGGTCGAGCGGGAAGCGGATCGCGAAGCTGTCGCGGTCGCGCGCGGTCGAGCGCGACAGGCCGCTCCAACACTTGCTGATGTCGCTTGTGATAAGATACTCACTATCAGGAAGCAGGTGCCGATGACCGCCGCCTTGTAGCGCACGTCGAGGTCGAGCGGGAAGCGGACCGCGAAGCTGTCGCGGTCGCGCGCGGCCGAGCGCGACAGGCCGCTCCAACACTTGCTGATGTCGCTTGTGATAAGATACTCACTATCAGGAAGCAGGTGCCGATGACCGCCGCCTTGTAGCGCACGTCGAGGTCGAGCGGGAAGCGGATCGCGAAGCTGTCGCGGTCGCGCGCGGCCGAGCGCGACAGGCCGCTCCAACACTTGCTGATGTCGCTTGTGATAAGATACTCACTATCAGGAAGCAGGTGCCGATGACCGCCGCCTTGTAGCGCACGTCGAGGCCGAGCGGGAAGCGGATCGCGAAGCTGTCGCGGTCGCGCGCGGCCGAGCGCGACAGGCCGCTCCAACACTTGCTGATGTCGCTTGTGATAAGATACTCACTATCAGGAAGCAGGTGCCGATGACCGCCGCCTTGTAGCGCACGTCGAGGTCGAGCGGGAAGCGGATCGCGAAGCTGTCGCGGTCGCGCGCGGCCGAGCGCGACAGGCCGCTCCAACACTTGCTGATGTCACTTGTGATAAGATACTCACTATCAGGAAGCAGGTGCCGATGACCGCCGCCTTGTAGCGCACGTCGAGGTCGAGCGGGAAGCGGATCGCGAAGCTGTCGCGGTCGCGCGCGGCCGAGCGCGACAGGCCGCTCCAACACTTGCTGATGTCGCTTGTGATAAGATACTCACTATCAGGAAGCAGGTGCCGATGACCGCCGCCTTGTAGCGCACGTCGAGGTCGAGCGGGAAGCGGATCGCGAAGCTGTCGCGGTCGCGCGCGGCCGAGCGCGACAGGCCGCTCCAACACTTGCTGATGTCGCTTGTGATAAGATACTCACTATCAGGAAGCAGGTGCCGATGACCGCCGCCTTGTAGCGCACGTCGAGGTCGAGCGGGAAGCGGATCGCGAAGCTGTCGCGGTCGCGCGCGGCCGAGCGCGACAGGCCGCTCCAACACTTGCTGATGTCGCTTGTGATAAGATACTCACTATCAGGAAGCAGGTGCCGATGACCGCCGCCTTGTAGCGCACGTCGAGGTCGAGCGGGAAGCGGATCGCGAAGCTGTCGCGGTCGCGCGCGGCCGAGCGCGACAGGCCGCTCCAACACTTGCTGATGTCGCTTGTGATAAGATACTCACTATCAGGAAGCAGGTGCCGATGACCGCCGCCTTGTAGCGCACGTCGAGGTCGAGCGGGAAGCGGATCGCGAAGCTGTCGCGGTCGCGCGCGGCCGAGCGCGACAGGCCGCTCCAACACTTGCTGATGTCGCTTGTGATAAGATACTCACTATCAGGAAGCAGGTGCCGATGACCGCTGCCTTGTAGCGCACGTCGAGGTCGAGCGGGAAGCGGATCGCGAAGCTGTCGCGGTCGCGCGCGGCCGAGCGCGACAGGCCGCTCCAACACTTGCTGATGTCTCTTGTGATAAGATACTCACTATCAGGAAGCAGGTGCCGATGACCGCCGCCTTGTAGCGCACGTCGAGGTCGAGCGGGAAGCGGATCGCGAAGCTGTCGCGGTCGCGCGCGGCCGAGCGCGACAGGCCGCTCCAACACTTGCTGATGTCGCTTGTGATAAGATACTCACTATCAGGAAGCAGGTGCCGATGACCGCCGCCTTGTAGCGCACGTCGAGGTCGAGCGGGAAGCGGATCGCGAAGCTGTCGCGGTCGCGCGCGGTCGAGCGCGACAGGCCGCTCCAACACTTGCTGATGTCGCTTGTGATAAGATACTCACTATCAGGAAGCAGGTGCCGATGACCGCCGCCTTGTAGCGCACGTCGAGGTCGAGCGGGAAGCGGATCGCGAAGCTGTCGCGGTCGCGCGCGGCCGAGCGCGACAGGCCGCTCCAACACTTGCTGATGTCGCTTGTGATAAGATACTCACTATCAGGAAGCAGGTGCCGATGACCGCCGCCTTGTAGCGCACGTCGAGGTCGAGCGGGAAGCGGATCGCGAAGCTGTCGCGGTCGCGCGCGGCCGAGCGCGACAGGCCGCTCCAACACTTGCTGATGTCGCTTGTGATAAGATACTCACTATCAGGAAGCAGGTGCCGATGACCGCCGCCTTGTAGCGCACGTCGAGGTCGAGCGGGAAGCGGATCGCGAAGCTGTCGCGGTCGCGCGCGGCCGAGCGCGACAGGCCGCTCCAACACTTGCTGATGTCGCTTGTGATAAGATACTCACTATCAGGAAGCAGGTGCCGATGACCGCCGCCTTGTAGCGCACGTCGAGGTCGAGCGGGAAGCGGATCGCGAAGCTGTCGCGGTCGCGCGCGGCCGAGCGCGACAGGCCGCTCCAACACTTGCTGATGTCACTTGTGATAAGATACTCACTATCAGGAAGCAGGTGCCGATGACCGCCGCCTTGTAGCGCACGTCGAGGTCGAGCGGGAAGCGGATCGCGAAGCTGTCGCGGTCGCGCGCGGCCGAGCGCGACAGGCCGCTCCAACACTTGCTGATGTCGCTTGTGATAAGATACTCACTATCAGGAAGCAGGTGCCGATGACCGCCGCCTTGTAGCGCACGTCGAGGTCGAGCGGGAAGCGGATCGCGAAGCTGTCGCGGTCGCGCGCGGCCGAGCGCGACAGGCCGCTCCAACACTTGCTGATGTCGCTTGTGATAAGATACTCACTATCAGGAAGCAGGTGCCGATGACCGCCGCCTTGTAGCGCACGTCGAGGTCGAGCGGGAAGCGGATCGCGAAGCTGTCGCGGTCGCGCGCGGCCGAGCGCGACAGGCCGCTCCAACACTTGCTGATGTCGCTTGTGATAAGATACTCACTATCAGGAAGCAGGTGCCGATGACCGCCGCCTTGTAGCGCACGTCGAGGTCGAGCGGGAAGCGGATCGCGAAGCTGTCGCGGTCGCGCGCGGCCGAGCGCGACAGGCCGCTCCAACACTTGCTGATGTCGCTTGTGATAAGATACTCACTATCAGGAAGCAGGTGCCGATGACCGCCGCCTTGTAGCGCACGTCGAGGTCGAGCGGGAAGCGGATCGCGAAGCTGTCGCGGTCGCGCGCGGCCGAGCGCGACAGGCCGCTCCAACACTTGCTGATGGCTCCGATCCGTTTCTTGTCGCTCGTATACAACTGGAATTTTAAAGTTAATCTTGTTTTAATATTTTTACACAATGAATAATAATACATATCGATATTATATTGACGGACAAAATAAAAAGAGTAAGGTGAGGTCAAGATCCTATACAAAACTTCCATAAATAACGATTGTAACATCTATGTGAAGGCAGGTTATAGTGTATTTTTTTAACAAACGAGTACACTACTGAGTATGTCTCTCACACATGTCCGATACTGACAGAGTGAGATGGATCATTGCTATGGGTGGGGTACTGAGTAGGGGATCCAAAACCGAAAGTATTTCAGAAAACCGGGTTTTCGGTTTTGATTTAGTGGCAAAACCGGTTTTCCGGTTTTTTCGGTTATTTCGGTTTTTGTTTTTAAAAAAAAACTAGTTTTAAAAAAAATTCTCTTATTATTCAGTCCTTTGAATCAGTCTAAATGTAAATAATAATAATAAAATTGAGTTACAATTATTAAAATACTTGCTTGGATAAAATTGATGACCTATAAAATAATATAAAAAAAAACACTCCTTTTTCTGAAAAGTAACAAAAATTTTGCCTGAGTGGAGGCTTTGGCCGCGGTTACCAGAGAAACCAGACAAAGACGTGTCGCCAAGCGATTTAGCGTTCCGGTACGCGAGAGAAAAATAGATCCTTGATATAAAAAGCTAGATGTTTAATGATTGAGGCCAATGCACCTAAAAAGCTTTAGGCGCTAAAACCGCTAACTACCTTGTAAATCGTAGCCCGTCGAAAGCACTGAATGGCGATTTACCGTTCAAGAAATGGGTTGTTCGAACGCCATGTGGGCATCATCTTTAGGCATGTGTATGGCAGGAAGACCTTTGTTTTGAACAAGAAAAAACGAGGGAAATTAACCAAGAACGCTAAAGTAGGCGTATTCATGGGTTACTCGATGACCTCAAAGGCATACAGAGTACATACCAGAATATGATAATGTAGTGATAAGCAGGGATATCAAGGTTATAAACAAAATGTACTTCGAAGTAGAAGATCCGGAAAAAGGAAATAAAGTTAAAAGCAAAGATGTTATAAAAACGGTACAAGCAATTGAAGTTGAAATAACAAATAATAAAAATAAAAACACTGCAGAATCAAAACTATCAAGATGAAGACGTTTCTTCAGAAGACTAGAGTCTTATGATGATGCATCAGAAATTATAGAAATACCTGAAAATGTGAGGCCACAAAGAGAGAGACACCCTCCAGCATGGACCAGAGATTTCATACTTGATGAGACTGAAGAAAGTTATAATATACTCTCAGAGATATGTTACAGATAACTTAGGCAGGGAGGCAAGAGCACAAAAAGCTCAACACAGAAAAGGCATAGGACTCAACATGCCAGAAACTCCATATCTATACTTACTAGAGAAAACAGGAGTTATCTTATAAGTAATCATATTAAATTATAATCAAGCTGCCCTCAATCTAAGCCAAAATGAAATGGTGACTTCAAAGTCAAAACATGTTGACCTAAAAATGCACTTCATTCGAAATTGTACACAAAAGGGTGTAATTGAGATCAAGTATCTGCAAACTGAAAACATGGAAGCAGATATACTGACCTTTGCAGCTTTGGCTGTTAAAATTGCGGAGCAGCTTAGGACTCTCCTGATGACCGCGACATCGCAGTGATCGAGGAGATGTGAGTGCTGGCTGGTGCCAATATCATAGAGGTCGGCACTACTAGATCACGTTAAGCCGTCTTCGGTCTCTGTTATTATCACTAGATGATAATATGTAATAGTCATTAAAGCCCGCCAACCCGCATTGGAGCAGCGTGGTGGCCGGTGGGTCTAAGCTCCGTCTGACCGTCTCTCCTATGAGAGTGGAGGAGTGTACGGTGTGCCCAGCAGTGGGACGTTAATGGACTGTAAACTGCGTAAATTGTAATGATGATGTGATGAGTTTTGTATATCATAATTTAGCTTAAGCGAGCGTAATACGTAACGCAATCTATGATATAAAATCGAAATAAATCGAAAAAATCGAAAAACCCGGTTTTGCCAAATTTTAAAACCGGTTTTGAAAAATTGCGAAAAACCCGGTTTAGCCGGTTTTTTCGATTTCGGTGAAACCGGTTTTGGAACCCCTAGTACTGAGTATGTCCCTAGCACATTTCCGATATTGACAGAGTGAGATGGGTCATTTTAGGTTGATTAAGTGGACCAATAGCAATACACTCAAAATTTTTGGTACTCGTTTGTTAAAAAAAAATAGACTATGGTACCTGCCATAAACCAGTCGTTCAGTGGTTACCTCAAAGTTGCATTCGGCGGATATGGAGACGGGGCCCTTGACCCGGATGACGAGGCGGTCGCTGGTGTCGTTGATGACCAGCACGGGCTTGAAGAAGGTCACCTCCTTGCGCACGATGGCGGCGGGCGCGCCGCGCACACACACGTCCATCTTGTCCTGCCCCACGGCGTACGGGTGCCGGAGCTTGATCACCTGCAAACGATCATAGTAAATAAATTATTGTTCTATTTCATTCATTCCCACCCGTTCCACTAACGGGTTCAGGTCTCATCTCCAATGAGAAGGGTTTAGACCATAGTCTTCCACCTCTGACAGTGTAAACTTCACACACCTTTGTGAACATTAATGCATAACTCTCAGCATGCACGTTTTTAGGGTTCCGTACCCAAAAGGTGCCAACGGGACCCTATTATACTAAGCCTCCGCTGTCCGTCCGTCTGTCAGCGGGCTGTACCTATCTCGTAAACCGTTATAGGTAGACAATTGAAATTTTCACAGAATGTGTATTTCTATTGCCGCTATAATAACAAATTATTAAAATTAAATTAAATTACCCCTTTACTTTTTAATTTAATTTTGTTTTAATAATTTGTTGTTATAGCGGCAATAGAAATACACATTCTGTGAAAATTGACAAAATTACCTCATAATGTTTTCCTAACAAGCATACATGGTTCGAAGAACTGATGGTCGTTGTCCCAAGATACTGGCGAGGCGAATGCCAATGCGAGAGCCGCTGGATACGCGGCGCAAGACCGAGAAATGTGGAAGCCTATGCAAGAGATCTATGCTCAGCTGTGAATGTCTTTCGGTTGATAAAAGAGAAAGAGGAAAACACAGGAAAAACTGACTAGTCTTTTGTGGTGTAAGCCGTGTCACCGTCTTCCATCTGCATGCACCAAACAAATCTCAGGTAGTGGTTAAATCCCTGCCAAACCCTAACAAAGAGCAAAAAATAAATAAACCAATGTCCCTCAAATCAAAGTATACAATTGAATGTGTCAAACGAAAGACTACGTTCCAAGAAAGCAATCTAAACAAATAGGATTCCTTTCCCAAAAAGCGAATTGTTTTTTGTTTGGAATACACCAACTACGAGTAGGTATTTAGATAGACTGTTGATGCGTGAAACGTGTTCAGTGTGAAAATGGATATCTTGGTTGTTCAATTCTTAAGTAAAAAATACTGGGAACGGTTACTTTGTGCCTCGCTTTTACCATGATGGTTTCGATGCATGCTATGATAATTATATCTACCTACATAAATCAATGATTTTAATTAATACAAGATCTTCGATAAATGAACTTCTTCTTTTTCTTCTTTATCAACCGATAGACGTCCACATATATGTTTTGCATAGACTTCCACAGGCCTCGGTCTTGCACCGCCTGTACCCAGCGGCTCCCTGCGACTCGCCTGATGTCGTCGGTCCACCTAGCGGGGGTCTGCCAACACAGAGCTTTTCAGTGCGAAATAAAGTTCCAAGTATAGTACATACCTACTAATAATTTAAGCCATGATTTGGACTATGCTAAGCTACTTCATTGTTTTTTAATTTCTCATTTGCTTTGGAAACTTTAGAAATGTTCCCGTAGGTAAGTTCTAGAGGAAAATTCCGAGGCAGGTACTTTAAACGCCTCCTTTACAACTTAACAAGTGTCCGTTGTTAATGAAACTATTAGTTAGATATGTAGTCAGTGATCAGTCCTTAACAAACTTTTCCACCGACCCTTCTTTACAAATTCCTATATATTCCAAAAAATAACAAGAAGCACTTAAAATCCAAATAGCCGCTCAATAAAGCGTAATCAATAATCCTCATAAATAAGCTAACGCAAGGTTTCATGGTACCTAATGTGCGGGTAGTGAAAATCGCCACCATTTCCCCTGCGTGCGTATCACATAGCGTGTTGTAACGCGTAATATGCAGCATATAAAGAACACGCGATCATATCAAATCCTGACCTCTCGATTAAACCGAAATTAACCCCAATGCAATGGGACAAAATTTTCATTTTGGGATAGGAATAATAAGGAATTGTAGTACTTTTTTTGACGTTCCCCTCATTGTGGAAATATTATATTTTATTCTAACAAAGTTGCATCAGCAAATCGGCTTGGCATCCAGCTGCCCACGAGATAGTATATAAAACTTATTACAATGTTCATCTTCATAATAATATTGTAAAATGATTATTTTGAAAAGAGCAACTGCTGAGTTTCTTGCTTGCTCTTCTCAGCAGAATCCGCTTTCCGCACCGGTGGTAGAGTCATGAATTGTCATAAGAGCGACAGGTTGGCCTACGTGAAATAAAAAAATTTGAATTTGAATAATAATTAGTCCTACTTTAGCGATGATGATTTAGAAATACGAAACTCACTCATAGATGTTTCTGTTAAAAAGAAAATTTAATTACAATTGCATCACGGCTGGAGGTTACACTATAATATAATAGAAATATTTATTATTAGTTTTACAAAGTACTTAGGAGTTGGGGTTTGAGATTAATTTCCTCAAATTCTTCCATTCCTTCAAATCCTCTTCAATCATTTCAAAATAAGAGCTTTTCATCTCATCAGATAAAATTCTCACTTAGACCTAACTCCGCGAATTAATAGCTTTTTTATTCAGCAATGATTCAGCACTAAAAGCTAAAGACACCAGTTCGAGTTCTAATATTTTCTCAATGAATGCACTTCATCATCATCATTAGCAACCCATCAACGGCTTACGACTGAGCGAGGTCTCCTCTCAGAGAAGGGTTATAGGTCGTAGGTATTCCATCACGCTGGCCCAATGCGAATTGGCGGACTTCACACACCTTCAAGAACATTATGAAGAACTCTCAGGTGTGCAGGTTTCCTAACGATGTTTTCCTTCACCGTTGAAGCAAGTGATATTTAATTGCTTAACCGCACTTGACTCCGAAAAGTCAGAGGTACTTACCCGGGATCGAACCTGCGACCCCCCGAATAGAAAAACCACAGTCCTAACCACTAGGCCCGGGATGGCGAACCAATGGCACGTCACTGATCACAAAATTCATTATGATGCACTACGAAAAAAAAGTGTGAAGTAGGTATTATAAATGACGTTATCTAATCTGCAACAACAGAAGTCACACTAATTTTACTTTAATTTAAATTACGCGTATAATCGAAACATTACAAAATTTTCCTACTTTTTTGTAGAAAATAAAGAGTTTTGAGTTATTTATTATTATTGTTTTCCCAATAATCACAAAATCAAAATTACTTGATGGCACGTCTATATTTCTTTAGAAAAATGGCACGTTGATACGTAAAGGTTCGCCATCCCTGCACTAGGCTATCACACTGACCGCACTTACCTCTACATTATTAGTGTCAAACACATCGATTTCGAAAGCTCTGCTTTTGCCAACCAGCACTTTGTTGATGAACCCCGAGTCCTCGTTGGCGTACAGCAGTACCGTCCCATCGGCTGTCAGCACCACATACTTGCTGCTAGTGAACGCGCCCGACTTCTCTCGGATCAGCACGCGGTCGATCGACTTCAGCAGCTCGATGCCTGCAAACGAGAGTTAATGTGCTACATGTTACAATGGAATTGTAGTACGTTTTTTTAGGTGAAGTTGAAGGAACCGTGAAGAAAAACATCGCAAGGAAACCTGCACAACTGAGAGTTCTCCATAATGTTCTCGAAGGTGTGTGAAGTCCGCCAATTCGCATAGGGCCAGCGTGGTGGACTATGCAGGCCTATAACCCTTCTCTGAGAGGAGAACTCGCTCAGTAGTGAGCCGTTGACTGGTCGATAACGACGACGACGTTTTTTTCTTGGAACTTCCCCTCATTGTGGAAATATTAGATATATTCTATTCTAACAAAGATGCATGAGTTAAATCTTGGCATCCAGCTGCCCACAGGATAGTATAAAAACTTATATGTAATAGCTACTTAATATTAATATTGTAAAATGATTATTTTGAAAAGAGCAACTGCTGAGTTTCTTGCCGGCTCTTCTCAGCAGAATCCGCTTTCCGAACCGGTGGTAGAGTCATGACGTGTCATAACAGCCAAAGGTCGGCCTACGTGAAATTAATAATTTTGAATTTGAATTTAAAATACACTATAAGTACCAATTTTACTATTATCGAGTAACGTTTAATCTTGGAATACAATTGGTACAGATTTATAATGTATCGTAATTCTTCGCATAAACGTTAATCAGTGAGTCAGTGACGCTGAACTAAGTGACACCTTTGAGACGAGTCGCAGAGAGGGATACAACCGACAAAATCGTGGAATGTGGTGACAACAAGTGATGTTTGTCGAACTGTGGACAACCTTGGTACTGACCTTAAAGTTGACGATGCTAGAGATAGTATAGGGCCCATAAACTGGCCTAGTCTCTGAATATAGTGAAACATCAAATCTGTTGGGGATGAATTTTCGTGGCTTCAAGAATGTACCTTATTATTTATCTGCTACCTCTACAGAAAATGAATATTGGCTACATTGTTTGAGAAGCTTTTGTGTTATATAATCTACAAAGCCTTATACCTCCAAAAGTATTGCATAATGATAAAATATTATTATAATCATGTAAAAGTCGTGTAAAAGAGGTGGTACCCTATAAGTATAACGCAATCCGTAACTAAAGATTCACTTTGTACCAAGTAAGATAATAGAAAATAGAATACTTTCGTGGAAACCATGCGTAGTTAGGTACAGCTACGTTATAATATAAATACGATACACGTATCGTATATAACGTACCTAGCTGTACCTAAACAACTCATAAACTCGTGAAGCCAGAACTTGCAGCTACGAGTTACAATAGTTTATTTTCTCGCACTCTGGCTGAATGAAGTGCGAATTACGATAAGAGCCGTAATATTCGTTTCGGAGCTACGCGGGAACGGACAGGTAAATAAACAGTCAATCGATGCACACCTGCACGGCTGCGAGTGGGCACGTTATGTGTAGTTCCATAAATTCGCACAGAATGTTTGCACGTTTTGCTGTAATAACATTGAATGCTTGCTCTAAATTAAAACTTTAATTACATGTTTTATTATAACAGGGCAGAGAATTCCTTAGTACCTACTCAGAAGTTTGTACCTAAATCGTTTGAAAAGGCTA
This sequence comes from Oeneis ivallda, assembly GCA_029955525.1. Lineage (NCBI taxonomy): Eukaryota > Metazoa > Arthropoda > Insecta > Lepidoptera > Nymphalidae > Oeneis > Oeneis ivallda. The sequence continues at coordinate 29,846,335 of JARPMR010000003.1, read as the reverse complement.
AGTTGTATTGAATCGGTAATTATAAATGCGACTTTATCTGTTGATGTCGGTAGAATCCGCTCTTTTGTGAGAAGATCTGTGTCTGTGATGAGCAGACATGAATGAATTAAAAAAATTCGTCTGTGTCGTGGAACACTCGGTTGGAACGAAGTTAATAATAAATTAATCTATAGGTACATATAATAAAACAGAAACGAAACCAATTCAGTACATGAAATAGATTCAAAAAAGGGTTTTTGCTTGTAATTGTGTTCAAGATACAGATATCAAAACCAGAAGCTAAATTTTTTTTTGTCTGTTTGTCTGTTTGTTTGTCCTTCTTTCACGTAAAAACTACCGCACAGATTTATACAAAATTTTATACCGTGGTAGCTTATTACTCGAGTCAACATCTAGGCTACTTTTTATCCGGGAAAATCAAGGAGTTCCCGAGGGACTTTAAAAACTAAATCCACGCGGACAAAGTCGCGGGCATCAGCTAGTATAAAAATAAATAAAATAAAAAATAATAATCTGAAGTTAAAGGATTCGAAACCCGTACCGACAGTTTCACTCCTACGCTCGCTCCGCTACTTCACCAAAGCTCTAATGGAAGGTGTGTAATAAACGATGGCAACAAGTATCGTGACGGTAAATTTTTACACTATTTTTCGTCTAGCCTCCATCTGCCAAACCGTCCGAAAAGCTTCATTCCAATAAAGCTTTTGCGTTCTGACTTACCTGTTGATGGTTCAGAGGTCGTCATTTTTCCCGGCTTTCTGGTTCTGGTAACTTGCTGTTATTGTTTATTGCCACTTTAATTTGTATTTGTTTTCTGATAGGTACTCAATAATGTAATAATATTTAATAATTTAAAACAACGTAGTTTTAATAGCACCGCTCTTAATTAGGTAGGTACTAGATTTTCAAAATATACCACAGGAAGTGTCCACAATTTTGTATTCACATGTTTTGTAGGAACGAAATAAATGCCATCAGCAGCTGAAAATTTATGCTCTTAGTATTTCGCCAAAATTTCCAGAACACAAATAAAAGTTTTCAGTGAGAAAACATAGTCATTGCTTTGCAACAAACCAAACAAACAGCTCCTCACATGTGGCTAAATAAAATGTCGAGGAGTCCGCCATATTGCCTTGAATTTTAACGTTATATTTAAAAATATTCAAATAACGTTCGCAAAGTTTATGTTGATGTTATAAACATGCCACTGAGCTGAACCTATTTGTTTTTCTATCGTCAAATATTTAACTAATCAATTAATCTAGCCGACATCTTTTTTAAAGTTTTATATTTTTTATATTAATTATTAGGTATAGGTATTTTGTTGCAAGCTTGTGCCTAATAATAGGAATTAATAAGCACAAGCTAACGTTTAAGAATAAATTTTATATTATGTATTATGCATTTAACAAGTTTAGTGATGTACTTACAGCCACAAATGTAAATAAAAAGTTTGTCTGACTTATGGCACCATCGCACGACTATTTTGGGGAAAAGGAGAAATTGTTTTGAGACATAAATACAAATACTTAACACAATTAAAACCACCATCAGGGCAAACAGTAGGGTAATTTCTCAAAGGGTACACTTAATTAGTCCACATAATTATTTAGCGACCACAAATAAAGTAAGTGGTAGGTAGGTACGTACTAAAAAGCAGTGACCCAGGTAAACCACATAGCCAATAAAAACTAACGGGCTTTTAATAGAGCAGTGTTCCCGACTTAATGAATACAATTAAGTGATAGCAACTAAAATTAACTAAATGAAAAGCACCGTCTAATGCTGGTTAGTGCTACACTATGCTTTTAATTACTAAACGCTAAAATGCAGGCCAACGTACTAAAGATACGAGCTTTTTAACGTGATACATTTTAATATTTTTTTAAACCCCCAGCTGTCGAGCTTTTACTTATTTACTGCTAAACATCGTACATTGCCGAGCTCTGTCAACACTTCAAAATAAATCAGTTGAACTGAACACAATAAAACCGACTCGCTGATAGTCACTTAAAAGGCTATTTTTAACCGACTTCCAAAAAGGAGGAGGTTCTCAATTCGGCCGGTGTCCTTTTTTTTTTATTTTTTTTTTTCTGTGTATGTCCACCGATTTCTCCGGGATTACTGGACCGATTCGCGTGATTTTTTTTTAATCGACAGAGGATGTTTGCGAAATGGTCCCATAAAAATGTTCACCTTCAACTCCTCAAGCCTGATGCTGCAGGGATATTGCTCACCTAAAATAAAGAGATTTAGGAAATGTCGATTACGAATTATTATTGTAGGTAACAAGTATGGACTAAATCATGGAGCTCCAGGTCCTAGCTCCTCAATCATAGGATACTACACTTAAAAGCTTAAAATAAAAATTCTTTTCAAAAAACCGACTTCTAACGCCACTACAAAGTATAAAAAACATTTTAGTTTGTCCACGTTTGTTGAAGTCGGGCGGGCCTGAAATACAAACTATGAAACCGACTCGCGATGCTTGCTCGACTTCTACAAACGAGTCTCTCATATTGTGTAGCGTCGCGCATCGGTTTCATAGTTTGTATTTAGGCCCGCCCGACTTCAACAAACGTGGACAAACTAAAATTATTTTTATTCTTTGTAGTGGCGTTAGAAGTCGGTTTTTTGAAAAGAATTTTTTCGTATGCTTTTTTGCTCTTTTTTAATTGCCGTTTGTTTTTGCGTATTCTTGTCGTATAATGTGCCTCTGCCTAGCTTTAGGTTAGTTTTGACTTCGTCGTCCACATGGAGTTAGCTTTTTAAAATTCCCGTTAAATACCACTGGACCCGGAGTAAAAGTAGATGTTATCTTACGTACTTATGTCACTCTATATGGCTTTAACTAAAATTGACTATAAGTATATCTATGAAAAAATCAGGTCGATCTTGCTTCGTTACATACTGCTTTACAACCACGAAACTATCGAGGGACAAAAACACACTTTCACGTTTATACTAAATCTTTTTAGAGTTCCGTACCCACAGGGTGCCAACGGGACCCTATTAATAAGATATCTAAATATATAGTTTTAAAAAAGAGATTTGGTCATATGTACGGAACCGTAAAAGTGCGAAGCCCGCCTCGCACTTGGCCAATTTTATTTTTTGGTTACATCCCTTTCAAACTACTTTATAGATATCGATCTATAGATTTTAGGCACACTTAGGTAAGTTTATAATTCATAGCAAAAAATTAATCAAAAAATTCTTTTCAAAAAACCGACTTCTAACGCCACTAAAAAGTATAAAAATAATTTTAGTTTGTCCACGTTTGTTGAAGTCGGGCGGGCCTAAAATACAAACTATGAAACCTGAGTGAATATGAAAAAAAAATGAATTTTTATTTTAAGCTTTTAACTGTAGTATCCTATGATTGAGGAGCTAGGACCTGGAGCTCCATGATGTAGTCCATACTTGTTACCTACACTATCAATTCGTAATCGAAATTTCCTAAATCACCATAGTTTTAGGTAGGCAGTACCCTGCAGCATCAGGATTGAGGAGCTAGGACCTGGAGCTCCATGATGTAGTCCATACTTGTTACCTATACAATAATAATTCGTAATTGACATTTCCTAAATCTCTTTATTTTAGGTGAACAATATCCCTGCAGCATCAGGCTTGAGGAGTTGAAGGTGAACATTTTTATGGGACCATTTCGCAAACATTCTCTGTCGATTAAAAAAAAATCACGCGAATCGGTCCAGTAATCCCGGAGAAATCGGTGGACATACATAGGAAAAAAAAAAAAGGATACCGGCCGAATTGAGAACCTCCTCCTTTTTGGAAGTCGGTTAAAAATACCGAGTTGGACGTGAGTCAAAACCGACAAATTAGTCAAGTATTTTGATTAATTTCTTAAACTTTCAAGTAAAGATTTTTATGTAAACCTGTGAAGATGATAATTCTACTGGCGCAATTAGAATGCCATTAGCCTTGTTTGTCGTATTAGTTTACGAATTGCGAAAAACCAAATTAAATTTGAATTTCGCGGGCAGACCCGTATAATCATCCTTAATAATAAATATAAAACCTTTAATTCATAAGAAAATTCAAAATTCAAATTATTTGGTTCGGCCATCCACACGTCATGAAGTTAGACCAACATCTTAGCGGATATATACAATTTCAGCTGTGGTGGAATCGGATTAATTTTAGTTTTATTTATTTATAATTTAGGTTTTTAAACAAATAAATTTGCCTAAAAATATGAAAAAAAAAGCCCAAAATCAATTATATTTTCGTTAGCACTTTTCACAGCAATTTAACTTAACAATTAAAACAATCTTAAATTATTTCAATGTTGTCTTATTTTTTATCCCATTACGTTTTAAGAATTGTAAATTTAATCACACTTCAAGAAAATCTGCGAAATCGAATTTTCGTACGACCCGCGTCACCCACGCGCGTCTCGGAGTCGACTAAAGTAGTTCATGATATCACAACCAGGCATTTAACACGCCAAGCTAAGAAAACTTTATAAGCTTATAGGCCTATTTATTTTGATTAGACACAGACCACATTTTCTTAAATCTAAGCCTACTTCTTGAGCCCTGGGGCCCATTTTGCGAACAAGAGAAGACCAGACAAAATGATAGACGAACTTTTTAGTCCAATTCTTTTGTTATCATTAGATTGGTAAGACACGAGACCTATATATTTACCCACAAACGACGATTATTAAGCTGTAACTTATATATAGTTAGGTATACAAATCCGTCATCATCAGCCAAAATACATCCACTGTTGGACGTAGGTAAGCCTCTTTTAGGTAGCGCCAACGTTGCCTATCCTCAGCCTTTCGCATCCAATCGATGTCGGTCACCCACCTGCCACTTTCCGGATGTTATAGTTAAAATATTTGAAACATTGCCAGTCAAAACGATTTGAAGACTACTCCTAATACAAGCTTCATGCAAGTCAAGAGTCGAAGACTCTACCACCGCCGCGCCGCGCCGGTTCCAAAAGTTAATTCTTCTGAGAACATATACTTATAAGTACACAGTTTTTACTAGTTTCTTTATCATACTAATATTATAAATGCGAAAGTGTGTTTGTTTGTTGGTTTGTCTTTCAATCACCCCACAACAGAGCTACGGATCGACGTGATTTTTGCATGTGTATAGTTGAGGTCCTGGAGAATGACATTGGCTACTTTTTATTCCGGAAAATCAGTTTACGAGGGATTTTAAAAACTAAATCCACGCGGACGAAGTCACGGGCATCAGCTAGTAATTAATATAATATACCCAACAGATTTTAACACTCATAATAACATTATGTTGTAAGTAGGTACCTATCACAAAGGTCGTCACAAGTCACGTCACGTCGTTCTTTCGGTGGGTAAACATAATTATCAAGCTCGCGGGCACCCCCATCGACGACCCCTAGGTCGTGGCATGACACATGAGTAAGCTATAGCCAGCCAGGCTATAGCTATGTAATCACATGCCTCTCACACACCTATTAGAAACGTGTCAACACACACCCATGTCAAACACGCTAAATTACGTTGGGTCGCTGTGATAGTGATACTATTTCTATTTTCTACTTTTGTAGGTAGGCCACAGAATAGTACATAACAGCGGTGCAACTCCAGTGTTCGATACCACCAGCACGCTACCGCTAGGTAGGTAGGAGATACATCACTTGTTTTGACGTGATAACGTCTTATAAATCGATGAACACCGGCTGCACGCATGAAAAATTGTGACGTTCCACCTGAGCCTACGCGTGCAAGCGAGAGCGCGGAACAAGCGATAGAGAGGCACGATTGGCTCAAGCGTTGGCTTGTAACACACTTATTCAACAATGTTTCTTTATGACGTTATCATTATCACGTAAAACTATCGTCTGTAAACCGACTTTACAGACAACCAATTTTTTTACGATGAAGGATAAAATCGTGAGGAAACCATTTATGGGACGGCTCTGCCAAGTACCAGCTTGCTGCATTGGATTCGGTGGATAGACGCGCCAGAAGACTCATTGGTGACGAATCGTGGAGTTAGTTAGTAACTCCAAACTTCAAAGTCTGGAACATCGGCGCAAGGTTGCCTGTCTATCGGTATTCTACAAGATTATATTTCAGGGGTGTACTCAAGAACTATTTGAACTAGTTCCTCCATCACCCTTCTTCCATCGAACCGCAAGGCATCGCTCGAATCTGCACCGCTACGTGGTCGAAATTCCACGATCCCGCACTAAGCGCTTTGCTTCCTCGTTCCTAATACGCACCGCTAAAATTTGGAAAGCCCTTCCGGCTTCCGTTTTTCCAACTGACTATAACTTTATATCAAGAGTGAATAGGCATCTTCTAGGCAAGCGCGCTCCATCTTAGGCTGTATCTTCACTTACCATCAGGTGAGCTTACAGTCAACCGCTAGTCTATATACTTACTTATTTAAAAAAAAACCTTTGCTTGACAGTTTTCTATCCTGTTCTCTAAGGTAAGTATGATAAATTCTTCGAACTTATCAGAGTTAATAAATTAATGAATAGAATAGAATAGAATAGAAATATTTTTTATTTAAATAAACTTTTTACAAGTGCTTTTGAATCGTCTGGCTCTACCACTGGTTCGGAATGCCCTTCCTGCCGAGAAGAACCAGCAAGAAACTCGGCGGTTGCTCTTTTCAAAACTTTATAATACAGTAAATACTATGCTATATGTGCAAAATTTCCACAATGAGGGAAGTTCCAAAAATGCATACCGACTAACTTTTATCATAAGATGGGCAGACATAAAGTAGCCCCATTCCCGCCGGTGGCACCCGTTCACGAGCATGACGCATGACCCAGCCATTGCTTCGCTCAACCGCATATTTCATGAATCTGATGGTTCTTCTCTGACTAAACCAAAACACTCAAAAACAAAAGAGATTAGACTAGACTCCATACGGAAACCATCACGATAATATTTCAATCATTGTTATAGGAGCGCTCTTTCAAGGCCCCATCGGCGCGGTGTGCTGCAGTCAATCGTAACAATGTGGTTTGCTGTAAAAAGTGCGAGCATTTCGTTGAGCCACCATCCAAAACATTGAGGAAAACAAATTGGTCAACTATAGGTATACCATGGCAAACTTCGATCCCCTATCCGATTCCCCTATCCACAAACTTCTTAGAATAATGAATAATTAAATATTTTTTTAAGCTATTGCATCTTTTATCGCCGGCTTTGAACTAGGACAAACAGTTTGAGTGCGGCGACCGAATCAAGAAGTTCCGTAACGAAAATAAACCTAACACCGTCGTTCAGTAAGCGTTCAACATTTTAGAGGTTCACAAGTAGCTCTGTTCGGCGCAGTGGGCGAGCGGCCGCTTTCTTTACCGTATGGTGTATGATGTCGCAGGTTCGAATCTCACTCACGAAGTAGTGACAGTGCGCTTTTCTTGTTTGTTTGTTTTTTAATTATTTTTTTGCATAATTTTTATCATGCAAAAAAAATATTGCATAAATATTATAATTGCATAAGTTGATAAAAATGCTATGCAATAGCTTTACCGCGGCGGTCCCCGAGTGCCACTTAATTTTTAACTATGATACTCATTTTCTTTACAATTTTTTATTGCTTAGCAAATCATCTTCACTAGCTAAGCAAAATCATCACCAGTCTCATCGTCATTTTATTTCTCTTGTAAGAGGGCAAAGACTTTCTCCCTAAAAGGAGAAAAATAATGTATCTTAGACGGTGCGTTAGTTGGTTACACATGCTCTGTAATTTTCACATTGTACATTAAGAATACTTCCGTTCATTTTAAAGAGCTGTTGGAGACTATAGTGGCACAACTCTGTAGACTGTAGAAATGAGGAGACCTTGGCAGCCAGCCTCGAGAACTTCTATATCTATCCATAACGGGTGCCACCGTCGGGAATGGGGCTACTTTATGTCTGCCCATCTTGAAATAGAAGTTAGTCGGTATGCATTTTTGGAACTTCCCTCATTGTGGAAACACTGCATATATAGCATAGTATTTACTGTATTGTAAATTTGTTTTGAAAAGAGCAACCGCCGAGTTTCTTGCTGGTTCTTCTCGGCAGGAAGGGCATTCCGAACCAGTGTGTTAGATTCATCGACTATTCAAAAGCACTTGTAAAAGTTTATTTGAATAAAAAATATTTCTATTCTATTCTATCGATAGAGACGATGACAAGATCTCTAAAAAAACTATAATATTATAGGTTAATCCAGAACTTTAATAATTGCCAACAAAATTAGCAAAATTGCAAAAAGACGAATCTTTCACTCAGACTGTGACTGATCTGCAGTTTAGTTCTTGCGAGCGATTATTTATTTCTATTTAGATCACTACTCGTAGCTACTTTTAATTCCGATGTTGTGTGGGCGAGTTAATATTAGATAATATAATTTATGGAACGATTGATTCGTCTAATATTTTAGAAAAGTTAAAGCAGCCGTTGTAGTTTTGTATCAATGACAAAAAAGCGTGGATGTAATTCGTTCCAGCGATTCATGAGACAGTAGGTAATGATTAACCTGTACAATTGTATATCAAAATAATTCTATTCTATTCAGAGTTTCCACTTTATTTGTGTACAAGTCATATTTTAAAATGAGTATTTGATTTGAATATTAGTTTCAATTCGATGCCTTAGGATGGGTAGCCTAAGTATGTCACACTCTCTTTAACATTTCTGCGGTGGTGTCGTGTGATGCGGGTTGTTGCGTTCCCTAAAATATGGTTGAGCGAAGCAATGGCTGGGTCATGCGTCATGCTCGTGAACGGGTGCCACCAGCGGCAATGGGGCTACTTTCTGTCTGCCCGTCTTGACATGTGTTGAATTATAATTAGAAATAATTACGTATGCTTTTGTGGACCTTTCCCTCATTGTGGAAACTCTGCATACATAGAATATATGTTAAGTATATTGTAAAAGTATTTTGAAAAGAGCAACTGCCGAGTTTCTTGCTGGTTCTTCTCGGCAGGAACGGCATTCCGAACCAGTGGTAGACTCATTGACGATTTAAAAGTACTTGTAAAAGTTTATTTGAATAAAAAAATATTTCTATTCTATTCTATTCTATTCTAATATTTTGTGCTGTATTTGAAACTCAATAGTCAAAGTTTGTGCTTCTGTTGAGAGGTTTTTTTACAGGAAAATGCGGAGCTCTAATTAATTATCCCTCTTCCATTGGTAATTAATATACCATTGAAATCCCAACAGTGATAGCCTAGTGGTTAGTACTGCGGTCTCCTGTTCGGTGGGGTCACAAGTTCAACCCTGGGCACGCACCTCTGGCTTTTCTTAGTTATGTGCGTTTAACGAGCCTTTTCGCGAAACATGCTCTTTCGTTACAGTAGTTTAACATAGTAAACAGATATATTTTGAGGAAGAAAAAATTGTGTAGGCTATTTTAATAGTTGAACTACATTGAGCAACTTTCAGATTTGTCATAAAAATAATACTTTTTGAGTAAAAAAATTTCAATTACTCACTTTGACATGAAAACCATAGAAAAACTACTTGTGGCGTTACAATAAGCGTGAAGTTTCTACTGGTTTAAATCAGAATAATAATTCCTTTTTGAAAAGTAAAGGAATCAAACTCTATTAAGCAATTTTTATTTATGACATAAATCATTTCAATAATTAATGAAAAATGTAATAAAAAATCTTCGATACAAATTAGTATGAAAGCGAGCTCGGGCCGTCATTTTCTCATTCAGCCGCTGGCTTTCGAAGGGGATCCACGTTGCTCGTCGCGCGCCCCGGCAAAAATAATTTTACGAGCGAAATTAGTGTATTACAGAGGCCCGTACAGTGGGACACCGGAATCGAGGACGAAGATTTCTAATAATATTCTAAAAGTACCTAGTCAGTAATTTATTTAAATTCCTAGCGCAGCAATAGTGCTTAGTCTCAGTAGTGTGGAGTCTCATTACTGGGGGGACCTGGGTTTGATTTCTGGAAGGGGCAATTTAAATCAATTAATTTTTTTTTATTCGATGATAAGATAGTCCGTCACTGCGATCTCACATGATGGTAAGTGACCATGCAGTCTAAGATGGTACGTGCTAACTTGGAAGGGGTATGGCAGTGTGCATTCAAGCCATACCCCTAATCTGTTTCTACACGCTATCGTGCCGGAACGCTAAAGCACTTGGCGGCACGTCTTTGACGGTAGGGTGGTACCTAACTGGTAACTAGCCATGGCCAAAGCCTTCCACCAGAGATAATTCAGAAATTATAAATTCCTTAATTGACCCCACCGGGAATCGAACCCGAAACCTCCCAGCTTTAAGACCAGAGCGCTCACCACTGCGCTAGGGAGGTCGTCAAAATTATATTATGTAAGTAGGTATATAATATTTATTTAAATTCCTAGCGCTTAGTGATGAGGGTCTTATTAGAGCTCTGTTGCGGCGTGATTGAAAGACAAACCAACAAACACACTTTCGCATTTATAATGATTCGGATCGAATCACAACCATACAATACGACACAGGGATCGTATTGAATAGTTTCGAATAGAAAGAAAGAGGAAATGGATGCCAAAATTAAAAAAGTCACCGCCATATTGGAATTCTTTGTTATTGGACCGATTTCGTTCAAAATCGATATTTAGACTTCCCTGGGGTCAAGAAAGAGGAAATGGATGCCAAAATTAAAAAAAGTCACCGCCATATTGGAATTCTTTGTTATTAGACCGATTTCGTTCAAAATCGATATTTAGGCTTCCCTGGGGTCAAGAAAGAGAAAATGATTGCCAAAATTTTAAAAAGTCCCCGCCATATTGAAATTCTATGTTATTGGACAGGTTTCGTTCAAAATCGATATCTAAGGTGCCCTAGGGTCAAGAAAGAGGAAACGGCTGTCAAAATTTTAAAAAGTCCCCGCCATATTGAAATTCTTTGTTATTGGACCGATTTCGTTCAAAATCGATATTTAGGCTTCTCTGGGGTCAAGAAAGAGGAAATGGTTGCCAAAATTTTAAAAAGTCCCCGCCATATTGAAATTCTATGTTATTGGACAGGTTTCGTTCAAAATCGATATCTAAGGTGCCCTAGGGTCAAGAAAGAGGAAACGGCTGTCAAAATTTTAAAAAGACCCCGCCATATTGAAATTCTTTGTTATTAGACCGATTTCATTCAAAATCGATATTTAGGCTCCTCTGGGGTCAAGAAAGAGGAAATGATTGCCAAAATTTTAAAATTCCCCGCCATATTGAAATTCTTTGAGGCTATTCTGGGGTCAAGAAAGAGGAAACGGCTGTCAAAATTTTAAAAAGTCCCCGCCATATTGAAATTCTTTGTTATTGGACCGATTACGTTCAAAATCAATATTTAGGTTATTCTGGGGTCAAGAAAGAGGAAATCGTTGCCAAAATTTTAAAAAGTCCCCGCCATATTGAAATTCTATGTTATTGGAGAGGTTTCGTTCAAAATCGATATCTAAGGTGCTCTAGGGTCAAGAAAGAGGAAACGGCTGTCAAAATTTTAAAAAGTCCCCGCCATATTGAAATTCTTTGTTATTAGACCGATTTCATTCAAAATCGATATTTAGGCTTCTCTGGGGTCAAGAAAGAGGAAATGGTTGCCAAAATTTTAAAATTCCCCGCCATATTGAAATTCTTTGAGGCTATTCTGGGGTCAAGAAAGAGGAAATGGTTGCCAAAATTATAAAAAGTCCCCGCCATATTGAAATTCTATGTTATTGGACAGGTTTCGTTCAAAATCGATATCTAAGGTGCCCTAGGGTCAAGAAAGAGGAAATGGCTGTCAAAATTTTTAAAAGTCCCCGCCATATTGAAATTCTTTGTTATTAGACCGATTTCGTTCAAAATCGATATTTAGGCTTCTATGGGGTCAAGAAAGAGGAAATGGTTGCCAAAATTTAAAAAAGTCCCCGCCCTTTGGACCGATTTCCTTCAAAATTGATATTTGGGCTTCTCTAGGGTCAAGAAAGAGGAATCTTGGAAAATTTTTGGAATCCATTTCCTCTTTCTTGACCCCAGAGAAGCCTAAATATCGATTTTGAACGAAATTGGTTCAGTAACAAAGAATTTCAATATGGCGGTGAATTTTAAAAATTTTGAAATCCATTTCCTATTTCTTGACCCCAGGGAAGTCTTAATATCGATTTTGAACGAAATCGGTCAAATAACAAAGAATTTCAATATAGCGGTGACTTTTTTAAATTTTGGCATCCAGTTCCTCTGTCTTGAACCCAGGGAAGCCTAAATATCGATTTTGAACGAAATTGGTTCAGTAACAAAGAATTTCCATATGGCGGTGACTTTTTAAAATTTTGGCATTCATTTCCTCTTTCTTGACCCTAGGGAACATAAATATCGATTTTTAACGAAATCGGTCCAATAACATAGAATTTCAATATGGCGGGGGCTTTTTAAAATTTTGGCAACCATTTCCCCTTTCTTGACCCCAGACTCCCCAGAGAAGCCTAAATATCGAATTTTAACGAAATCGGTCCAATAACAAATAATTTCAATGTGGATGGCGGGGACTTTTTAAAATTTTGGCAACCATTTCCTCTTTCTTGACCCCACAGAAGCCTAAAGTCAGAGGTGCATAGCCGGGATCGAAACCACGACTACCCGAATAGGAGCTATGCTATCACTGCTATTATACTAGCTTGTATGTATACTACATAATAATAATAATGTACCTAGCCCTATAACATACCTAGTAGGTACCAAATTTTTATGACTTCAAATTAATTTTTTTTTATTTTATTTATTTGTTAAAGTGCTAGATTTTGTATTTTTGTATATTTTGTATTTTATTTAATGATGTAACATTTTTGACATTCGTAAGCGCTTTTGTAGCCTCAATCGAAGAAATAAACAATATCTACAAATACAAATACAAAATACGTCCTCCCGACCGAATCCGACCACGGCGGTCAACCTCCTCACAGAGATTAACGCGGCCGGGAGATATTGCGCAAACACAGGTTCACTCTCTATTCCCTCACTCTCATAGTCAAGTTCCCTCAATCTGCTTTTGAACACGCTAATAACTACTTGACCAACGAGGCAATTGTATGTAGGTACATACTATTTTTTAAACTTGCTTCCTACTATCTTATTACTAGTTGATGCCCGCGACTTCGTCCGCGTGGAGTTAGTTTTTAAATTACCTCGGGAACTGTAATTTTCCGGGATAAAAAGTAGCCTAAATGAGTTTTTTACTTAAATTAATAAATTAGTAATTTGTAATTAATAAATTGTAATTTAACTCATCATTTTATTGATCGGTAGTTAGTTTTGCGAAATCTCGTAAACTGACAATAATTTTAAACATCAATTTGTTTATGCCGCATAGATTGTATCGGTTTCCCACTGTACCTGTATACCGGTGTGCGTGAGCGCGCGCTGATCACTCCGATCAATGTGTGCATGCGCGAAAATGCCTACAATCGACAACGGCCGGCGCCACATAGGACCCTTAAGAAATTAAATATCACAAGCTTCAACGTTGAAGGAAAACATCGTGAGGAAACCTGCACACCTCAAAGTTCTTCATAATGTTATCAAGGGTATTAGTAGTCTGCCAATTTGCATTGGGCCAGCGTGGTAGACTTTATGACCTATCATTGCTCTGTGCTATGGCCTATAACCCTTCTCTGAGAGACCTGCGCTCAGTAATGAGACCTATATGGGTTGTATATGATGATTCAACCTAAAGAAATTTTGCTTTATATCAACCTCATCATCATCATCAGCTGATTTCTGATTTTTCGATTGGCAAACTTCGGAGATAAGGGGGAGGGGGCGGGGGGGCGGGGGTATTTTTTTTCGACATTTTGCCCAATTAATGAAAAACTATTAAGTACATATAAAAATAAATAAAAATCTGTTTTAGAATGTACAGGTAAAGGCCTTTCACATGATACCCCACTCGGTATAGTTCCCATTTCGATAGTTACTAAAATAATCGACTGTGACAGACGGACGGACGGACGGTGAAAGTCTCACCATATGGGTTCCATTTTCACCATTTTGGTACCCATATGACCTGAAGGACGATGCAGATATAGAGAGAGAGCGCAGGGCGTTGTCTGTCAGGGCAAACATGATTGTCCGCAGGTTTGCTCGTTGTTCAGTGCCAGTCAAAGTCACCCTCTTTAGGGCATACTGCACCTCCTTTTACACGAGCAGCCTGTGGATCAGTTATACGCAGAAACAGTATAACGCCCTGCGTGTACAGTAGGTACAACAATGCGTTCAGGATGCTGTTGGGACTGCCCCGATTCTGCAGCGCATCAGGGATGTTCGCCGACGCTCGTGTAGACTGTTTCTACACCACTATGAGAAAGTGGTGCACATGATCCCTGTTGCGTAGAGTCCGGGCCAGCTCTAATAGCGTCCTGAGGGCATTTGCTGACAGGATCGATTGTCAGTACTTGAACCACTGTTGCATGGTTCATGTGCTGACAAATCGGTGCCGTCCTAGGTTAAGTTTTAGATTTTAGTCGTACTAACATGTAGGTTTTAAGCTTATTGTTACTAACCCAATATGATCCCAGTTGGTCGAATTAAAATATTTTATTATTTATTATTATTATATATCATTTGAAAGCAAATATGTTTCTTTTTGTCTGTCTGTCCACGGAAAGTTAGAACGGCTTAACCGATTTTACGGTGCTATCACAACTCATAGGTGATTACAAGTTTACAACTACATACATAAAAGGTAACTAGGTGGTACCAAGTGCCTACCTCATCATGCTCCATACCCACGCTGCCCAAAGCGAATTAGCGGACTTCACACACCTTCGAGAACATTATGGAGAACTCTCAGATGTACAGGTTTCCTCACGATGTTTTCCTTCACCGTTAAAGCATGTGATATTTAATTTCTTAAACGTACTTACTTAACTTCGAAGTCAGAGGTGCGGGATCGAACCTGCGACCCCCCAAATAGGAGACCACAGTCGTAATCACTAGGCTATCACTGCTTAGGCTATCACAAAGTATAGTGGTTGTATCTATTGGTTTTTGGTGGTTGTCAATGATTCGCAAGGATAGTTTACAACTTGCGGTTGTAGTAGGGAATTAGGGATTATGAATATTATTCAACCGAACTGCTCTTGATGCAATGCATGCAAAGATTACTCGCATCCTAGACAAGGAATTTTTTTTCCGAAAAAAGCAAATATTATGCAAGTTCTACGCAGATGGCGTATACCCAAGATACTATTTTGCGGCTTATTGCCCAGCCCAAGTAGACAAAATGAACGATGTTTCACAATATTTACATAATCTTTCTCTACATTGTTTCTATTAAATAGATAGATACCTAGGTACTTCTAGTTTAGTAGTTAATAAAAGAACAAAAATTGTTTTAAATTTTTTATTGGAGAAACAGTTTCAAGTACATAAAAAATGAATACCTTATCAACTAAACTAATCAGTCTGCATTCAGTTTCAAAAAATGTCATTAACTCATTAACTAAACCAGAAAAAATAAGATCACTCATAGTGAAATATGCATTCTGCGTCAATGATGATGAAATAACTTTAGTAATTATTGTGAAATTATAATGGCCCAAATAATGACATCTTTTTTAACTCTTTACAAATTAATACGAATTAAAATTATTTGCTATTTGGTATAGGTACGGTACACTCAAATGTAAAAATTAAAAAATCACGAAGACTTATCGCTGTCGCTACTAGATTTTTCCTGGATGGGGATTTTCCTCTCCGGGAGCGGTTCAGCCCTAAACGCAATCAGCTTCAACTTCCCCTTGTCAAGGTGGCACTCTACCCTCTCTGGAGGGAAGCCTTCGGGTAATAAGAAACGCCTTTCGAAATGACTCTTCGTCCAGCCACCGTCACGTTTGATCTCCTTCTTGCCTTCAATCGTGATCTCATTCCCAACGGTCTTCACTTGAATCTGTTCCGGGCTAAAGTTCTGAACATCCAGATGAACTTCCACCTTCTTCCCGTCGACTTTGACCTCGGAATCGGAGTACACACCTTCGATCCCATGCTCGTGCTCCGCGGGCGCTGTGACTTGCCGCATGAACTTCACCGGGTCTCGGAAGAAAGGGTCCTTTGCAAATACAGCGAACGGGTCTTCCAACATCCTGGTCACCGGATCCCGGTAAGCCAAGTTTCGTAAATGACGCAACCAATACGGAACTAAAGACATTTTTGGGTTTTGTCTCGCGTTGTGAGAATTCACTCGGTTGTTTATTTTCAATGAACTGACATTTAGCGCGCGCTTCTGCGTCGTTTATATACTCGCGGCAGTGGCGCATTCTGTGGTCGAGAAGACGCAAGAACGATCGCGAATTTTCTAGTGAGGTACTCGAAGACCGAACGGTGAAACGTTAGCGTCATCTATTGTTGAATAGAATAACTAATTATTGCACTTTATTATTATTTTAAAGCAGTTCAGGTTATACTTATCCGGGGACTTGTTGTTTCAGATAAAAATATCAATTTTGATGTTTGATTTAATTACAGAGTAAAATTACGTGTAATTACTACCGTAGAAATTACGTAATACAGCGCCATCTAGTAAACTGTAGATTTTATTTTTGACAAATTAATATAGACACAACTAGATGGCGTGCAATTATAATTTATATTTATTATTTGATTGAAATTATATACACAAATAATTTACTAGTAGGTAAAATTAATAATAATATTAAAAAAAAGAAATATTTCAAAATAAAGAAAGAAATATTTCAATAAAGTATTCAAATTCAAAATATTATTTTAATAAAGATGTCAACGCCATCTAGTAGTGAGTAGTAACCTTTAAAGTTGTTTCTGGTGATTTCTAGATGACGCTACTAATAGATATAATTTTTATGAAAAAAAAATTATTTAGTAGGTATTTAAAACGAGCAGCACAAGACCGAGGTCTATGAAATTTTGTCCAAGAGTGGTCGGTTGATAAAAAGAAGGAAGAAGGCAGGAGGTACCTAGTTGATGTCCGGGACGAACGTAGCCTAGTTGCATTTCACAGCGCAAATGGACTGCAATGGCATATCGGTCCATATTTAGATGGGTTACCGACTTTTTGTTTGTTTTATGTTTCCTCCATACCGCCAATAGCATATTTCCTCCTTACCTTCTTCTCTTGACTTCTCCGTTTGGCTTTAGCCAAGTCGGGGGTACGGGCCTCGAGGCATAGCCGCCATACCCGGGTGAGGCGCAGAGAAGAACACTTCCCCGGTTAATGTACTTTTTGGCTAAGGCCTGCCTCCTAGGCTACGGGCCTATTGGTCCTGGTCAGGTGTCAAGTCCATGGTACCCGCGCTGTGGGCGATGGGCTAGCAGCTAAGCAATGACAAATGAGATGAGAATGTCCCACAAAGATGAATGATGAAAATGAAACAACCAACAATAATTATTGACCCAGCGAAGCGAAGGTCTCAGAGTCTACTTGAATGAATTTGCACTTGTCCGTCCGTCCGTCCGTTTGTCTGTCAGAGCCTTATAACTTCTGAATTACTGAACGTAATTACTTTAAATTTAAACATAATATTATTCAAACTGATGGCCTTCAGCCGAACATGCTTAGAAAGTTATAAAAATCTTTATTTGAGGGGGACTCTCATAGAAGTGAATGCGAAGTAAAATATTTTTTATAGCGTTACATAAAATTGAGGTATATCATTTTAAAGATAAATTGGAAACGAGTACAAAAATAATATTTTTTAATTGACGAAATGGGGGGCTTTCAAAGTGAAATTTAATACGCTCGCTTCAAGACGCTCTCAAAATCGGCTATGTATTTTCAAGCTGAACGTATTTTTTATTTCAATTATATCCTGTACTTGAACAACAAATACTAAAATTATATGAATATTATAAATAAACGAGATTATTTAATTTTTAATGGGCATCAGTAATTTTCAACATAGCTTCACAATAATGTTAATAGATGGCGCTGTCATTATCTATCCCATGGAACTAGGAGTTAAGACTACGATCTTTCCCAAAAACAGTTTTGCGTCTAACAAAATATTAAAATTATTCTTTAGTTAAATATCAAACTTCAATAAACTATTAATTACTACATTTTGTATATTTTCTGACGCGAACGTCAGTCGAAGACGATTTGTACAGATGCCCGTAACCCGTTTTCACTCGTTAGTACATAATAATTCAATGTTCCCTAACCTTTACGGGCTACCTATAATAAGTCAGGTGATGATTTCTGTCAACTTTGTTATCACGATCCTGTACGCGTACGGGACACGAAAAAGGACATTGGGACGTATGTTAGGACTTAGGATTGTATTCAGGGGCTACCTACGTAAAGAGACTCCTACTTAGGGGATGATTAAGGTATGTTTGGTGAAAACGGGCATAATAATAATGTCAGTTTTGGTCGTCATGTATCGATTGAATGATTAATTCAATTTTATGAATAAAATCATTTGATAAAATGTAGTTAGTAACACATTTTAACTAATTAAAATGGCTTTCGGTCCACCGTGTGAACAAATACCAAAGATAAAATGCATTCTCTGTAGAAACTAGTCAACTAAAAATCGCCCTAATATTTTTATATTAATTTGTTTTTCTAAACTTATTTATTGTGTGGTGTATTAAAAACTGTTTTCCTAATCGAATATCGCATTATTTGTCCTAAAGTAAAGTATAATACTATACGAGTGTACAATACAAATAACTTGAAAGTGAAAAAATTGACTTGGAAAATCTATGAATGTGTAAATAATTTTGATTTTATTTTGTTACCTATTTTGTGTATATTATAGTGGTGATATAGTCAATTTCCTAAAAAGTAATAAACAATGTCTACATACCTATAGTAAGTCATATAAATAATCAATTTTGTAAAAAAATAGTTTTTAAATCATCACTATGGTGTTAAGATAAATTTTGGATGTTTATTGTTGCTTTGGAGTGAATTTTTAAATTTACCGCGAGGTCTCAGTTCGAGGCGACCACTAACTAGTATTATGATTTTCCGTGTAAGCAAAGTTTCATTATACTCAAAATAGATGGCGCTGTTAGATTTTGCCACGCGCAAATATTTACGTTGATATAGTCTACTAATTAAACGAGTTTAAGATTTTGCCACGCGCAAATATTTACGTTGATATGATATAGTCTACTAATTACAATAAACGAGTTAATAACTTAATAATTAAGTATATGTGTAGTAATATGACATTATATAATTATTATAATATTATAGTATTTTACTAATTTTTTGACACGCTTTCGAGTTCCGACTTCCGTAATTCGTAGAAGCGTGATGAGTTTCTTACTTCATACATATGATTATTTGTCAACCGACACACGTCCACTGCTGGACAAAGGTCTCGGTCTCGCGCCGCCTGCGACTCGTTTGTTGTCGTCGGTCCACCTGGTGGGGGTCTGCCAACACTGCGGCTTCCCGGTGCGGGGTCGCCACTCCAGCACCTTTTGGGACCCCAACGACCATCAGCTCTTCGAACTATGTGCCCCGCCCATTTGCATTTCAGTTTCGCGACTCGCTGAGCTATGTCGGTGACTTTGGATCTCCTACGGATCTCCTCGTTTGATTTGATTCCGCATGGATACTGCGAGCATATATTTTTATTAATGCAATGGAATTAATTATTTAGTATGAGTTCTGAGTCCAGGATATTATCCTCAGGATAGATATTGTTAAGTATATTATTATTCATATTGATTATCCAATCCTGATGCTGCAAGGTGCATTGCTAAACTTATCTATTTATAAGAATTGTCGATTGTGAATTGATTAAAATGTGTAGGGTAAAACTTTGGTAGTGTTTTGAGGACGCCCACCAGGGTTCCTGCTCCAAAAAAATCTATGGTATAATTTCTTTATACTTTACGTGGCATTGCAACGCATGCCGCGTACAGTTTATCTACTTATGAATTAAAAATAGATCTTGTGTGTACGTAACATAACGTAAATGGACTGACGCACGACTCAAATAAAGTTTATTACATTAACATAATTATTAAATTGTCATTGTAACTTTGTAAGCAACAGGCATCGGTCCAGTATTTTCGAGTAAAGCTGCAAATACCTACCGCAGTGTGCATGATTCTTGCTTCGTGATTCTCTAATTGAAAAAGTAATATTCCTTTGAGAAAAACTCTTATACAATATCTGATGCCTCTTAAATACGCATAAAAAAAGCAATTTTTTTACCAAGAAAACCACAACAAAACCAAAAGCTTCCCAGAGGATATTACTTAATGTGTATACGTAATTTGGGATTCGTAAGAGATACTATACGTTCCAGTAAGAATGTATGTTCCTTAGTTCAAGAATTTTATTTTCAAGTTCATATTATAAGAACCCTAAAGAACTTGTATTTTTTATATTGGCAGTGGGATTACAAGAATATCCTTTGTTGAATGATTGTCCAACCAATTCTAGCGTGATAATCATACATGATCACATGTTGTACCTGTATTTATTCAACCAATATAAAGCGATAACCAAAGGATAACCGTCATATATTTTTTGACGTTCGTTGCAGTTTGGTGGGGGTTTCAGCCTTGGTATAAAATAAAGATTAATGCCAAAGATCGCATTCGTTGAAAATCTGGTCAAAGCTAAGTTAATTAGGTAGGTTTATAGGCGATCGGAAAATACATAAAAATGAATTCAATCATATTTATTATGTTGATAGTGATTTATGCTGTACAAAGCAAGCCTTTGGAGAAAACTGAAATTGGTAAATATGTACTTACAAAGTTTTATTTATTTTAATATGTAATTTAGTAGAGTTCTCGTCACCAAAAACAGCTTCATTAAATGTTCGTAGTCAATTAAAAAAAAACTTTAGTAACTTTAATCATAAGAGAATAAATTACTACACTTAGGGGCCTTTTCACCAACGTAAAATAAGTCTTAGCCGAGCGTAAATATATTTTGGCAGAGTTTCAATACAAACACTGTCAGAACGCCCAATTTATTCCACGATTAAAGATCACTCGATGTTGGTGGAATCGGCACTTAACAGTCTTAAGTTAACATTCGTTACCTCGCTAGTATTTAAAAGTTGAGGACTTGGATAGTATGTCATTATCCTCAACTCTAACGCGTTGATTGTTGCGTGGTTGAAGGACAAACCAACAAACAAACACTATATCGCATTAATACTAATAGCAAATTAATATATTATATCTTTTCAGAACCTACATTTGAGCTAGTTCCAGAGCACAGGCTTTCCAAACGGTTCGTTAACCCTTCGATGACTTCAGGCGGGTTCACGAGCTACGATTTTTCCAAAATCAGAGCTAAGAGAAAGTAAGTGAATTTTACTTTTTGTCCATAGATTCAAACGCGATGCAGACCGAAAACTAAGCTAACTTAGTTTGGCTTAGCTCGCATAGCTGACGCAGTTTTTCATACTTGTGTGCAGACTGCAAACTAAGCTATGTGAGCTAAGTTAGTTGTAAGTATATGTCGATGTGCAGCCACCCGTGTAGTGTATGGCCGCTTAGTTCTTGATGTGCACGGGACATATTTCTAGCTTAGCTTAGCTTTGAAAAAAGAGCAACTGCCGAGTTTCTTGCTGGTTCTTCTCGGCAGGAACGGCATTCCGAACCAGTGGTAGACTCATTGACGATTCAAAAGTACTTGTAAAAGTTTATTTGAATAAAAAACATTTCTATTTCTATTTCTATTTGGCATAACTTAGTTTTCGGTCCAATCCTAAATCTACAAATGAGTATTTTTTCTATTACGTTATTTTATCTTACATTTACTGTTTATTTATTTTTTTCAACTTTTAGTTCGGAAGAAGAATGCGAAAAGCTACAGCTGTGCAAGCTCCACGCGCGAGCCAACAGGAATTTCATAGCTGCTTTTGAGCTATATTTTGTCAAGTAAGTTACCCCCAGATTATCTACGCGTATTAAAATAAAATTGGGTATTTGACTGACATTTCTTTATTTCTTTAAAATAAAGTTTTTAAATATTATAACACAATGCCATTTTTAATTTTTTAAATATTTTAACTAGTCTCGGAAATATAGAGCTTTAAAAATTTATTTTAGAAAAAGAGAGCTCTACTGCAGTGTGACGTCACAAGACAGTAGCTCCATAGAATCTTCATAGAAAATTTTGTTTTGAAGACACAGATATAGTCGCTGAAAACAGCTTATAATTTATCTTGTTTTTTAACCGATTTATTTTCTGTTTTTACAAATGTCATTCTTGTAATTGTTGCATTTACGATCATAATTATTATTATGAACTAATATCAACATTTTGTCAACAGTCAAATACCCAATTGTAACTGGACGATTTCTGTACCTACATTAAATATTTAGACTTAATTATTTATTTTTTTCAGCCATAATGATTTTCCAGGGAAAGAAATAATGTGGTGGTTTTCCTTTTGCCTTCCACATCGCTGCTCATCTCTGGGATGATGAATAGTGCAAGACTGTACCGATCTCCTTAATCTCCACTCTTACACCTACAGTACACGCAGCTGCCCGTGCATCGGGGAGGGCTTATTTACTGGCGGCCCTGACTCGCCATGACACAGGGTTGTCATTGAATTTTTGCAGAATTTTATAGGACTATTCTTTCCCAAGGAATATCCTCTGCACCCTCGAACACCTGCCGCTGCTTGGTCGGGGACTGTATACACAGCTAGTCGTGATATCTCACAACCGTTCCATGATCCGCCACCTATGGACCCCGGTAGTAGCCTGCAGCTAAGCCCTACCAAATACGACCTCCTGCAGCTCATTATACAAGGGAAAATAGCTGGCCGAAGACCACCGGGTCGCAGAAGAACATCGTGGCTTAGAAACCTACGCCAATGGTATGGCAAAAGTACCCGATCCTTGTTCCGAGCAGCAGCGTCCAAGGTGCAGATAGCCGTCATGATTGCCAACCTCCGATAGGAGTCGGCACTTGAAGAAGATTTATTTTTTATATATTCTATTTCAACCCATTTTCTATTTTGTTTCCAGCAAAGAAAACGCTCGTCTTTGGGACCATCAAACGCACTCAATAGCCGAGTGTGAGCGGCGATACAGTTGCGACAGATAATCTACCTAACCGATAAAGTTTTATCAAAATCCGCCCAGCAAAATAGAAAAGTTGTGAAATTATTGTGATATTTTAAGTATTGCGTTATTTATACTGTAACTTTGTTTGTATTGTAATTTAGAAAAAAAAACCAATGAACAGTAAGTAATAGAATATAATAGTTATTTTTATATTGATTACTTATTAAATTAATTATTTATTTGGATATCCAAGAAGGATCTTTTTGGAAGTCAGTTAATTAAACAACTCAATTTAAAAACAATCTTAATTTTATTCACCATCACTTAACTCTATTGAATACTTGCACCACATGCATCACACAAAACAATAATTATTATACTTAAACAACTAACAATTATTCATTTCACAAATCATAATAATTCGGTTTGAATAACATAATTAATTTATCAATTAATTTAATACGAATAGCTAGGTATATATAAGTAAATCTTTGTTCTTCTTCAATGACATTTAGCGCATTTCTTTAAATAAGGTTCCATTATGGAATGTTGAAATTAAATAATTAAATAAGTAATAAAAAAAAATGATTTTACATAATATTACTGGTTGATATCTAAATATCAACCAGGCCTATGTATATAATCAAATAGGCCTATGTTCAGCAGTGGACGTCCGCAGGCTGAGATGATGATGATGATGATGATGATCTAAATATGTAAAAGGAAAAGGTGACTGACTGACTGATCTATCGACGCACAGCTCTAACCACTGGACGGATCGGGCTGAAATTTGGCTGACCGATAGCTATTATGACGTAGGCATGCGCTAAGGAAGGATTTTTGAAAATCCAACCCCTAACAAAAATAGGGGTTTGAAAAAAATCGAACTTAACGTAATCGAAGCGGGCAAAAGCTAGTATGATACAAGTAAGGATTGGTCAGATTTCACTAGTACATTGCACGTCCGAGAATTCTCCATAACGTTCTCGAAGGTATGCGAAGTCCGCCAATTCGCATTGGGCCAGCGTGGTGGACTATGGCCTATAAACCTTCTCTGAGAGACCTGCCCCTGTAGCCGATGTATCGTTTCTCTTTCTACGATCGTTGTCACTTGAAGTTTTGGCTAGCCCTAGACTAGATGGCGCTGCGGCTGATCAAAGACAGAAGTGTATTGATAAATGCTAAAAGAGAGCCTAGAGCCTAGCCTAGAGCCTAATAAAAATTACCAGAACTGTATAAAACAAATATATTCTTAGTTATTCAATAATGATAATATACTTAGTAGATCTAAATTATAGTAGTATAGTCTAAAGTATCTTAGTAGTACCTAAAATAATTATATTTTGCATGTCAATTGACGAAACATACTGGACATTGAATATTATGTTAACATCTATTACGTACAATGTTTCTTGCAAATATTTCATTTCATTTCATTGAAAAAAAAACAATACAAAATGCCGCGAAATATTATCAATACACATCTGTCTTTGATCAGCTGCAGCGCCATCTAGTCTAGAGTTAGCCAAAACTTCAAGTGACAACGATCGTAGAAAGAGAAACGATACAACGCAGTGTAACTTAACTACAGGGGCAGGTCTCTCAGAGAAGGGTTATAGGCCATAGTTCACCACGCTGGGCCAATGTGAATTGGCGGACTTCACACACCTTCGAGAACATTAATGGAGAATTCTCGGACGTGTAATGTAATGGCTACAGGGCCTGCGCTCAGTAGTGAGCCGTTGAAGGGTTGCTGATGATGCTGATGATGATGAATGATGACTAGTACACAGTTACTGCGCCTTCTTCCTAGAGGACCTCCTGATGACGTCCGGCCGCAGGTTGGGCAGGCGGTGCCGCTGCGTGTACAACAGACCGAGCGCCGCGAGCAGGGGCAGCACGAGCAGCGAGCTCTGACGGAGCTCCTGTTCTGATGACTTCACCTGAAAAAAAACAAGTTTAAATTTTTAAAAAATTTTGGTACTTACAAGTTTTCGCGAAAATCTATATTTGCGCATAACTTTTTATCGTTTTGACTCAGGACCTTGATTTTTATACACCTAATAGGGACTATTAGACCTCAGTATCTGGTATAAATTTCAACTGGCTAGGTCCACCCCCTCCTGAGGATTTCAGTGGTGACACACGGACAGACGGACAGACGGACAAGAGAGTGATCTTATAAGGGTTCCTTATTTTACCTTTTGAGGTACGGAACCCTAAAATTAAGCTTTTAGTAGCATGCTACATCATCAAACCCTGGATATCACCTAGCAAGTAGCACCAACTTGCTTGGCAAGACGAATCAAACGAGCCCAAATTCAACGGGGTTACCTCGTTTTATTACAGATTTGCCAAAACCAACTTCTAGCTCCATCATCAGAGCAGCATTGCAATGTCATACGATTGACATATAAAGCAAAATTTCAGCTTAATCGGAAACCGGTGGCAGTAATTCATCTTGCAAGATTTGATCACTTACAAGATGTATGTTTAACATAAAAATTCAAAATTATTTATTTCACGAAGGCCAACCTGTGGCTCTTATGACACGTCTAACTTTACCACCGGTTCAGAATGCGGATTCTGCTGAGAAGAGCCTGCAAGAAACTCAGCAGTTGCTCTTTTCAAAATAATCATTTTACAATATTAATATGAAGCATTGCAATTAATTGTTTATCTACTCCAGCATCGAAAAGTTCCAATTTCGAATTTGACAGCTGAATCGAAATGAACCCTCTTTCGATTTTGCTTCTCATTTCGATGCAGCTCGTTGTATGGGAGCTGAATCGAAATGGTTATCTTCTTAAAATAGGATACCTAAAGCTAAGGCTCTGAGTTCTGGCGCTTTTGTACCGTTCATACGACAGAGGCGCCACAGGCGGCTGATGGCGGCTTACGGAGTTACTTTTTGTTGACAGAGGCGCCACAGGCGGCTGGTGGCGGCTTACGGAGTTACTTTTTGTTGACAGAGGCGCCACAGGCGACTGGTGGCGGCTTACGGAGTTACTTTTTGTTGACAGAGGCGCCACAGGCGGCTGGTGGCGGCTTACGGAGTTACTTTTTGTTGACAGAGGCGCCACAGGCGACTGGTGGCGGCTTACGGAGTTACTTTTTGTTGACAGAGGCGCCACAGGCGGCTGATGGCGGCTTACGGAGTTACTTTTTGTTGACAGAGGCGCCACAGGCGACTGGTGGCGGCTTACGGAGTTACTTTTTGTTGACAGAGGCGCCACAGGCGACTGGTGGCGGCTTACGGAGTTACTTTTTGTTACTTTATTGAGCCTACAGCGTATTTTGTTAATGATTTTATTTTCCTTGTCGTAGATAAAATCTTGTATGCAACTGAACGTAATTAGTCATTTTAATTCTCGTAATATCCTATTTTGATACTCGGCAAGCCTCGTATCAAAAAACAGCACTCGAATTAAAATGATCCACATTACGATGCAGTTGCATACCTAAATAGCTATTATACTATCTTGTGGGCAGTTGGATGATTTCGATAAAATTTATATGGGACCACCTGGGAAGTATGCCCTTTGAAATGAAAAGAAATTTTTCAGATCGGTTCAAACGTCTTCGAGTAATCGGTGAACATACATAAAAAAAAACCGACGAATTAAAATGTTTATAGTGTAATCTTAAGCTTAAGTTGTAATTTGGAAAACTAAACTTCTTTATCTTTAAAAAAAAATTGAGAACCTCCTCCTTTTTTGAAGTCGGCTAAAAACAAGAAGAAAACAGAGTAAGATAAACTCACTTTGGGCGCGAACTCGATGTCGAAATGGCGGAACCTCCCGTCCGAGTTGAAGTAGTGCACGTGGTCGGCGCGCGCGTGCGTGGCGCGCGACAGCGTCGACTCCAGCTGCAGCACGTACGTCCTGTTGTCGGCGGGCAGCCGCGGCAGCGCGTGCATCAGGCCCGGGTTGTTGTGCGCGCTGTGATGATAGTAAACTCACTTTGGGCGCGAACTCGATGTCGAAATGGCGGAACCTCCCGTCCGAGTTGAAGTAGTGCACGTGGTCGGCGCGCGCGTGCGTGGCGCGCGACAGCGTCGACTCCAGCTGCAGCACGTACGTCCTGTTGTCGGCGGGCAGCCGCGGCAGCGCGTGCATCAGGCCCGGGTTGTTGTGCGCGCTGTGATGATAGTAAACTCACTTTGGGCGCGAACTCGATGTCGAAATGGCGGAACCTCCCGTCCGAGTTGAAGTAGTGCACGTGGTCGGCGCGCGCGTGCGTGGCGCGCGACAGCGTCGACTCCAGCTGCAGCACGTACGTCCTGTTGTCGGCGGGCAGCCGCGGCAGCGCGTGCATCAGGCCCGGGTTGTTGTGCGCGCTGTGATGATAGTAAACTCACTTTGGGCGCGAACTCGATGTCGAAATGGCGGAACCTCCCGTCCGAGTTGAAGTAGTGCACGTGGTCGGCGCGCGCGTGCGTGGCGCGCGACAGCGTCGACTCCAGCTGCAGCACGTACGTCCTGTTGTCGGCGGGCAGCCGCGGCAGCGCGTGCATCAGGCCCGGGTTGTTGTGCGCGCTGTGATGATAGTAAACTCACTTTGGGCGCGAACTCGATGTCGAAATGGCGGAACCTCCCGTCCGAGTTGAAGTAGTGCACGTGGTCGGCGCGCGCGTGCGTGGCGCGCGACAGCGTCGACTCCAGCTGCAGCACGTACGTCCTGTTGTCGGCGGGCAGCCGCGGCAGCGCGTGCATCAGGCCCGGGTTGTTGTGCGCGCTGTGATGATAGTAAACTCACTTTGGGCGCGAACTCGATGTCGAAATGGCGGAACCTCCCGTCCGAGTTGAAGTAGTGCACGTGGTCGGCGCGCGCGTGCGTGGCGCGCGACAGCGTCGACTCCAGCTGCAGCACGTACGTCCTGTTGTCGGCGGGCAGCCGCGGCAGCGCGTGCATCAGGCCCGGGTTGTTGTGCGCGCTGTGATGATAGTAAACTCACTTTGGGCGCGAACTCGATGTCGAAATGGCGGAACCTCCCGTCCGAGTTGAAGTAGTGCACGTGGTCGGCGCGCGCGTGCGTGGCGCGCGACAGCGTCGACTCCAGCTGCAGCACGTACGTCCTGTTGTCGGCGGGCAGCCGCGGCAGCGCGTGCATCAGGCCCGGGTTGTTGTGCGCGCTGTGATGATAGTAAACTCACTTTGGGCGCGAACTCGATGTCGAAATGGCGGAACCTCCCGTCCGAGTTGAAGTAGTGCACGTGGTCGGCGCGCGCGTGCGTGGCGCGCGACAGCGTCGACTCCAGCTGCAGCACGTACGTCCTGTTGTCGGCGGGCAGCCGCGGCAGCGCGTGCATCAGGCCCGGGTTGTTGTGCGCGCTGTGATGATAGTAAACTCACTTTGGGCGCGAACTCGATGTCGAAATGGCGGAACCTCCCGTCCGAGTTGAAGTAGTGCACGTGGTCGGCGCGCGCGTGCGTGGCGCGCGACAGCGTCGACTCCAGCTGCAGCACGTACGTCCTGTTGTCGGCGGGCAGCCGCGGCAGCGCGTGCATCAGGCCCGGGTTGTTGTGCGCGCTGTGATGATAGTAAACTCACTTTGGGCGCGAACTCGATGTCGAAATGGCGGAACCTCCCGTCCGAGTTGAAGTAGTGCACGTGGTCGGCGCGCGCGTGCGTGGCGCGCGACAGCGTCGACTCCAGCTGCAGCACGTACGTCCTGTTGTCGGCGGGCAGCCGCGGCAGCGCGTGCATCAGGCCCGGGTTGTTGTGCGCGCTGTGATGATAGTAAACTCACTTTGGGCGCGAACTCGATGTCGAAATGGCGGAACCTCCCGTCCGAGTTGAAGTAGTGCACGTGGTCGGCGCGCGCGTGCGTGGCGCGCGACAGCGTCGACTCCAGCTGCAGCACGTACGTCCTGTTGTCGGCGGGCAGCCGCGGCAGCGCGTGCATCAGGCCCGGGTTGTTGTGCGCGCTGTGATGATAGTAAACTCACTTTGGGCGCGAACTCGATGTCGAAATGGCGGAACCTCCCGTCCGAGTTGAAGTAGTGCACGTGGTCGGCGCGCGCGTGCGTGGCGCGCGACAGCGTCGACTCCAGCTGCAGCACGTACGTCCTGTTGTCGGCGGGCAGCCGCGGCAGCGCGTGCATCAGGCCCGGGTTGTTGTGCGCGCTGTGATGATAGTAAACTCACTTTGGGCGCGAACTCGATGTCGAAATGGCGGAACCTCCCGTCCGAGTTGAAGTAGTGCACGTGGTCGGCGCGCGCGTGCGTGGCGCGCGACAGCGTCGACTCCAGCTGCAGCACGTACGTCCTGTTGTCGGCGGGCAGCCGCGGCAGCGCGTGCATCAGGCCCGGGTTGTTGTGCGCGCTGTGATGATAGTAAACTCACTTTGGGCGCGAACTCGATGTCGAAATGGCGGAACCTCACGTCCGAGTTGAAGTAGTGCACGTGGTCGGCGCGCGCGTGCGTGGCGCGCGACAGCGTCGACTCCAGCTGCAGCACGTACGTCCTGTTGTCGGCGGGCAGCCGCGGCAGCGCGTGCATCAGGCCCGGGTTGTTGTGCGCGCTGTGATGATAGTAAACTCACTTTGGGCGCGAACTCGATGTCGAAATGGCGGAACCTCCCGTCCGAGTTGAAGTAGTGCACGTGGTCGGCGCGCGCGTGCGTGGCGCGCGACAGCGTCGACTCCAGCTGCAGCACGTACGTCCTGTTGTCGGCGGGCAGCCGCGGCAGCGCGTGCATCAGGCCCGGGTTGTTGTGCGCGCTGTGATGATAGTAAACTCACTTTGGGCGCGAACTCGATGTCGAAATGGCGGAACCTCCCGTCCGAGTTGAAGTAGTGCACGTGGTCGGCGCGCGCGTGCGTGGCGCGCGACAGCGTCGACTCCAGCTGCAGCACGTACGTCCTGTTGTCGGCGGGCAGCCGCGGCAGCGCGTGCATCAGGCCCGGGTTGTTGTGCGCGCTGTGATGATAGTAAACTCACTTTGGGCGCGAACTCGATGTCGAAATGGCGGAACCTCCCGTCCGAGTTGAAGTAGTGCACGTGGTCGGCGCGCGCGTGCGTGGCGCGCGACAGCGTCGACTCCAGCTGCAGCACGTACGTCCTGTTGTCGGCGGGCAGCCGCGGCAGCGCGTGCATCAGGCCCGGGTTGTTGTGCGCGCTGTGATGATAGTAAACTCACTTTGGGCGCGAACTCGATGTCGAAATGGCGGAACCTCCCGTCCGAGTTGAAGTAGTGCACGTGGTCGGCGCGCGCGTGCGTGGCGCGCGACAGCGTCGACTCCAGCTGCAGCACGTACGTCCTGTTGTCGGCGGGCAGCCGCGGCAGCGCGTGCATCAGGCCCGGGTTGTTGTGCGCGCTGTGATGATAGTAAACTCACTTTGGGCGCGAACTCGATGTCGAAATGGCGGAACCTCCCGTCCGAGTTGAAGTAGTGCACGTGGTCGGCGCGCGCGTGCGTGGCGCGCGACAGCGTCGACTCCAGCTGCAGCACGTACGTCCTGTTGTCGGCGGGCAGCCGCGGCAGCGCGTGCATCAGGCCCGGGTTGTTGTGCGCGCTGTGATGATAGTAAACTCACTTTGGGCGCGAACTCGATGTCGAAATGGCGGAACCTCCCGTCCGAGTTGAAGTAGTGCACGTGGTCGGCGCGCGCGTGCGTGGCGCGCGACAGCGTCGACTCCAGCTGCAGCACGTACGTCCTGTTGTCGGCGGGCAGCCGCGGCAGCGCGTGCATCAGGCCCGGGTTGTTGTGCGCGCTGTGATAATAGTAAACTCACTTTGGGCGCGAACTCGATGTCGAAATGGCGGAACCTCCCGTCCGAGTTGAAGTAGTGCACGTGGTCGGCGCGCGCGTGCGTGGCGCGCGACAGCGTCGACTCCAGCTGCAGCACGTACGTCCTGTTGTCGGCGGGCAGCCGCGGCAGCGCGTGCATCAGGCCCGGGTTGTTGTGCGCGCTGTGATGATAGTAAACTCACTTTGGGCGCGAACTCGATGTCGAAATGGCGGAACCTCCCGTCCGAGTTGAAGTAGTGCACGTGGTCGGCGCGCGCGTGCGTGGCGCGCGACAGCGTCGACTCCAGCTGCAGCACGTACGTCCTGTTGTCGGCGGGCAGCC